>CM050415.1:46272040-46407168 GCA_027564155.1 Gymnocypris eckloni scoliostomus
ATTTGGATGTTAAATAAGATAACATCTAAATGAATTGAAATGCTTACTACAGACCCCTAATGAAGAATCATTAATTTCAGGTTTATATTTACGGTAACTTTCTATATCAGATTGTTTTCGCTCTCCTTTCGATCCTCTTGGTTCTTCAGAATGGTTCTTCCTCATCTACATCCATATCTTCATTCATCAAGCTTTATTAAGCTCATGTTTTCTGCTCCTCTGCCTGTTCCTGTCATCTTCAGCTGTCCTCCTTCATCATACGTCATCAGCATCCAAATGTGTGTGCTGCACTGTGAACCTCAGGTGAATGTGGATCAGGTGACTCTCTCTTGGTACAATGAGCCGTCTATTGTCCAGCATCAGTGTGTCTGATCTCAGCATCAGTCTCTCTCAGCCTCTGGAGGTGGAATATCAGGATCAAAACACCTACAGATGTGTGCTGAACAATTCATTCACTGAGCAGGCTCAACATCTGGACATCAGTGAAAGCTGTTACACATGTTCAGGAATGACGGTAGGCGCTGATATGGTTGAAGTCAGCAGGGATTTCATTATGTATTTCATGTTTTACTCCTCAGGCTCTGTCCGCTGCTGTGATACTATTCAAGCTGTGATCCGGTTGGTCGTCACTGCTCTGGTGGGCGTGGCTGCTGCGGCTGCTGTTGTTGTTCTGTATTTGACATCAGATCCAGAAAAGCTGAACAGAATCAAGCACATTCTCAGCAACCTAAATGATGTGGATATTTCTTTTTATCATTTATAATTTATCATTTTATTTTCAAAGGCTTTATATATGTATCTGCTAGTATCGATGTTGATTTTTCAGCAGCTCATTTCACCCTAGAAGATTATGAGAACAAAAGCAATACAAGTATCAAATGCAAGTATTTGTCATGATAAATACAGAGATTACTAAAGATCGGGTGATGGGGGTTAGGAGCAATTGGTAACAGTTAATCAAGCCCAGGCCCGGTTCTGCTGAGGTGTTAGAGGGTGAGTGTGTATTTGCATTGTGATGTAAAAGATTACTTGTGTAGTTTAGAGAGCTTCATTGATTATAATGGGACTTTGTGAGACCGTGATGAAGTAAGTTGGTGGACTATTAGTGATTACAAAGGGGTATCACGCTTTCTTGGCTACAATCCATTCAGAATAAAACTTTAGTTTTCAGACAACTTTATTGAGATCTAGTCTCAGCCTTAGACATCATGCCCACTGACTGTTGGCTGAATGTCTGATGCATATAACACACAAATTGGAAACACTTAGGGAGTTTAAAGTCATCGTCAGATTGGTGAATTATACAGGATTTCTGGGATATGTGTGTGGCGTTCTTTAACATTCTGCCTGGAAACAAAGATACGTTTACAACTGTGACAATAGCCCCTTTCACACAGTAATACCAGCAAATTGCCGTAAAATTACCAGAATGACTTTACAGGTAAAGTCAAGCATTGAATCCGTCTCAAGGACCTTTCTTGATCTGTCCCCCTCTCTCTCCCACTTCGCTTCCTTTCACCTCTAATCTTTGCTATCATAATAAAGGCAGTAAAACACCAACAATAAATCTCGAAAAAAGTATGGCAAATAACTAAAGTTCACGACACTCTTTAAAATACATCCAATAATTTTACACCAGTGTGTTGTTATTGTGGCGACATTTCTCACACCTAAACACGAAGCAGCGCAAAATGAATTTGGTGGTCTAAAGCAAACATCACATCGCCAATTAAATCAACAATGAGGTCAAAGCTAGTCCATAGTTTAGCAAAGTTGGCAACCTCTTTATGTTATTCTTGATTGTGCTGTATTGACTTCTTTGATGCTGTGCAATTAGGTAGGACATTGTTGTGATACTTATAGTCATAAAGAATTTTCAAGAAGGGAATTGCCTTAAATATTTTTATATAGCCTTTTATGGCCCTAGATTACACTGTGTCTATAGGCCAGCATGTTCGATGTGCGATATATTTAACATTTATTAAGTGATTAAAAATAAAAATAAACATTTATAACACACAAACATATGTAAACATTAAATAAATATTATTTTCATTTTTTATGTCTTGACTTTTTGTAATGATTCACTGAAGGAGAGTGTAGTGATGAACCCAAGTGGAGTTTATTTACAATGTGTAATCAAACATAATCAAAACTTGCAGACAGCCGACATGAAACCGACTTGACAGGGCATGAAACAAACTACTCACCGACAATGACATGGCTACTTATAGTAAACAAGACTGGACACATGACAGAACCAACCAATGAGCAGACAGAACTGATAATCATGACAAGACAATAACCAATGAAAACAACCACAATGAACAAGGGAACCAATGACAAAGAGACATGAGGGCAAGGGAAGCATGAACCAAACAGGAACCATAACTAAACTTCAAAATAAAAGACACGAAAATAAGAACATGGAACAGAACCAAAAACAGACCTTACACTTTGTTTTAGAAAATACCACAGAAATATGCCACATAAGACACTTAAAAGACTAAACTTAGTCAGATTGTAATTATATATTATTTTAATTAATCGATTAATCGAATGTAAAAAAAAAAAATTACAAATATGTAAATAAAACAAACAGCAATTTATTTATATGAAATCTCTGACAGAGACCATCCCCTATCAGTCAATCACAGTGTGCATAGTTAGTAAACATGCTGACATCATTCATAGCAATGAGATCAACCCTACCATTACTCTTAACATAAACGTCTCTCTATTCCTTATTAAAAGTTTGTCTCAGCACCTTTGAGAATAGGTTTTGAGAAAAATCTTAGATACAAACTTTTACTGCTATTTAGGAAGAACTCTTGGTTAGATAAGATGTTTTGTGAATACGGGCCCTGGCTTTTCTTTCTGTCACTCACTTTGGCCTCCTTGTGACAACACATTTTCACCCCTTTTTAAGACACAAGACTGTGTCTCGGTGAATGCCAACAGACAGGATTAGCTAGCTCGGTCTCTTGTTGACAAAAGAGCAGGTGGGAGTTCAGACTTGTGAGTCCCATATTGTACCAACCACTGTCCATTTTTTTCAGGAGCTTCTGGCCAAGGGGATATGATGTGAAAAAGTTGTTGCAGTTATTGTGTGTCCCTGGAGACCAGTAGTCAAATCAAGGACCACGTGTATGCCTTGATTTTTTTAAGCCTGTCCACCTTGAGGCTTGCCATGTACACCTGCACGGCAGGTATACACCTGATTTTTTTATGCCTTCACACTGCACACTGCTCTCTCCCACCTGGAAAATAAGAACACCTATGTGAGGATGCTGTTCGTGGATTATACTTCAGCATTTATCACAGTGCCTGCCACACTGGTTGCAAAGCTCCAGACTTTGGGACTGGAGATCTCTGTGCAGCTGGATCCTGGACTTCCTGACAGGCAGAAGTCAGGTGGTCAGAATGGGCAACAACACCTCATCCTCTGGTCCTCAACACTGGTGCTCCGCAGGGCTTTCGTCCTCAGCCCACTCCTGTACTGCCTGTACACACATGACTGTACAGCCACACACAGCTCTAACGTCATTCTTTCAGGAGACAGATCAGAGAACACACACCCATCACCATCGACAAGACATCTGTGGAGCGGGTTAACAGCTTTAAGTTCCTCGGCGTTCACATCACCGAGGATCTCACATGGTCTGCTCACACAGACGCAGTGCTGAAGAAGGCACATCAGCGCCTCTTCTTCCTGAGAAGGCTGAGGAAGTTTGGAATGAGCCCCAGCATCCTCAGATCCTCCTACACCTGCACTGTGGAGAGCATACTGACCGACTGCATCACCGCCTGGTTTGGAAACAACACCACTGGCAACCGCAAAAAAGCTCTGCAAAGGGTCGTCGCGAACTGCCCTCCTCAGAACATCTACACCAGGTGGTGTATAAGGAAAGCCATGATGAGGATCATCAGGACTCCAGCCACCCATCCCACAGTCTGCTCTCTCTGCTGCCCTCAGGAAGAAAACGTCTCCGCAGCATCCGATCACGCACTAGCCGACTGAGGATAGCTTTTCCCTCAGGCTAATGAACAGCAAAAATAATACACCCTACAGCACACTCCCACTTTATGATATGCCATGCATTGCACTTTAAGACAGTTCCACTGGACTACGCACACACTGCACTAACACAACAATCTATCTGCTACCACTGGATACCATGCAAGCACATCCATGACATCGACCTATGTAAAATCTGCTGCACCTTCGCATATTGTGTGTGTATATATGTGTTCATACTGTGTATAATGTGTATTGATAACTGTAAGTATGTCTTAAAGTACACTGAAGTACACTGTGTGTACTTAATATATGTATGTGTATATTGCACATAATAAAGAACCTTGAACCTTGTCATCTGTATAAGTCTGTTAGTATGTACTCTATATGTAAATTGTTTCTGCACTGTCTGGAGCACGCTCTCAGAATTTCCTCACCAAGGCACATGTGCTGTGGCGATGTGACAATAAAAGTGATTTGATTTGATTTGATTTGCATATTCAAGCATGGCTTATCCTGATGTTGCATGCTGCCCAAATTTTGATTCCATATTTAGCTGGCTTACAGGGCATGTACTGCTTGAATGCACATCTACCTCTAAATGGTACCAAGCTCTCATCCACTGTTATGTCTGGGCCAGGGTTGTACATTAGTGTGAAATGCTCACCCTATAGATTCCAGACATTGCGTATCGCTGCCAGCATGTCTGTTTCACGTCGAGAAGGTCTTGTGGTCCTGTCATCAAATATGGCTCTGGACAATGTTTGGAATTTGTTTAACAATGTGACAGCCTGAAAAATTGCATGTCCAGTATCAGCTTCCCATAAACTGGATATGGTGTCATTGTTTGATTGATAAACTCTAGCAAGAATGAGCACACCAATAAAAACTGGTCGATGTCTGTCCAATCCACAGCACACCAGTCATCACCCGCACAAAACAAACAAACGTTGTTGGTCCAAGGGTCAGTTTTATTACTCTCACTGGCTCTTCCTGGCCTCCGAGATGTTGGAGAAATACTCCAGTGCATCTCTTTGCCATAGTGCTACACAGAAAGAACTGTGTGCAGGACTAACGACCATCTTTGGTCGTTGGTTGGCTTAAGGATAGGACCTATTCAGTGGATATTCGTAATTACTTCCTCTTATTCTCCAATTGTGTGGGGTCCCACAGAATCTCAATTTTAAGGTCCAGTGTTATTTTCATTCTTCATGCTCCCTTTGTATGCAATTAAAACAATATATATATATTTTTTTTTTTTTTTTGCTGTTTACAACAAACATCAAAGCGTATGAAATTTGTAATTTTGGACTCCTGGAAAAGTATGTGTTTTTTAGATCTTTTTGACTCTAGAACATCTGATTTCTAAATTTGTATATTTATTAAAAGCTGAAACACAGTTCAGGAACATTACAACAGTCTCTAATGCTGAGTATGATCATAACCATGAGACTTCCAGAAGTGGATTACGGTCATGATCTCAATTATACAGATGAGAGACTCAAGATTTTTGAGCTCTAATTCTGCTGCAAAGTTTTCTGCTGTCTGTTTGAGGTTTGTTTATTTTGGCCAGTGACTCTTCTAAGGTCTAGCGACACATACCTTCTGGTCAGTTTGACTAGTTTGCTTTATGGACAAAGTTCCAAGCAGGCGGATAGATGGTGGAGCAATAGTAATCATGGATACAGAGGAGTATAAAGCAGAGTGCAATAAACAATTGTTGGGACGAACATTTATTTTACCTGCCGTCTATCCTTCGATCAACCAGTCATTTCAATAAACAAATAAAATAAATATTAGAAGATGCAGGAGAATAATGTTATTATGTTATGTTATATTACATAACAATGTATATTCAACATTATACATTGCCTACTAAAATCCATAAAGTTTGGAAAACCCAGTAGGAAGACCCATAGTTTCAGGTATTTGGAGTGTACTGAGCCCAAAAATGTATCAGTATGTGGACTACTATCTGTAAGTCCTTTGTTGACAACACTTCCATTCTTTTTTAAGGATATTTGCTGATTTCCTGGGACTTTTGGATAAGACTTTCATACCAGAACAATGTTTGCTGGGGATCATTTGAAGTTCAGTCACTGTACACTGTCATTCCACACAATGTTGGCATTGAACATTGTATGCATTTCAGATCTGAGATCGAATAAGAACCCTCCATCATGCTTTTTTGACTAATCTGATGAGACTAGTCCTCACTAGAAATTATTTAGATTAGAAAATGACTTTTACTTACAGCGATCTTGGAGACAGCTATGGGTACCCGAATAGAAGCCCTAATTATGCAAATTTACACCTTGGGTTTGTTGAGAAATCGCCATGGCCTTTCGAGCTCCCCTGACCAGCTCGCCATGGCAACTCCGAGCTCCCGCTCACGCCCATGGCCGCTCAGGATCCCCTGACCACTTCCTGGCTCCCAGAACTGAGTCCCCTGGGCGTCTGTCTCCGTGTCCCTTGAGAATCTCCGGCGCCCCACCCCTCCCGTTGGATGATTATGTCAGGTCCTTGGTGGAACTAAGAATAAATTATTTCAGCAAATACTACTGTACGAGTGTTACACTGATGACATTTTTGTACTGTTCCAAGGAGATTTAAGATCTTTGTATTTAGTATCTTAATTCTATAACAGCCCGACCTTAAATCCAAAATGTCATTTCTCGTGAGAACACTTTGGATTTTTGGATGTTCATATTATCAAGGTAGGACAATTATTAAGTACAGACCTTTTCAGGAAGAAAACAGATAGGAATACATTTTTACATGCTCATAGTTGTCACCCACCCGTTCTCAAAAAAAGTTAGAATTAAGCGAATTTGTTCAACAGACAATTTGTTTGAATTTCTTCCACATTTCGTTTTTCTTCATTTCAAAGAAAAGGGATATAAAGATAGGTGGTTGGATTGTGCAGAGGAGAAATTAAAAACAGAACAAAGGGAACATATACTCACTCCAGCTAATAAAACTCACAATAATAAAAGGAATTTCTCTGTACAATTTGTTACAAAATACACTCCCCAGGCTCCAATACTCTGTAACATTATACATAAATATTGGCATATTTAACAATCAGACCAAGGTCTTTCAATATGTTTGAACATCCCCCATTAATGTCTTTTTCGAAAAGCAAGTAGTTTAAAGAGTTTTTAGTGAAGGCCGATGTTTTAAGTCCCCTAAGCCTCTACCATTTGCAATTCCTCCAGGTAACTAATTGTACTCAAGGTCAGTACACCAGGATTGGAAATATTTTCCACATCCTAGAACATATTTATAAAAATCATCACCTGCTTCATGCTATCGCTGTCCATGTAGAATATTAAAAACTCGTTATGACATCATGCTATAAGGCAGGGACATGAGCAGCAGCACAACTTTTTAAAGAATATTCACATTCTATTTTGTGAGTTTTTAATTACTGGTATTAGAAGTTCCTTCAGTAGGTCAGGAGGTGATATTGTTGTGAAACATACATCTTGTTTCATGTTTACTGATTCACTGTTTTTCTTTCCTTTTTTTTTCAAACTTGTTTGGGAAGCCAGAGTGACACACCTGTTGCTTATTACTAGAATGTTTAAAGCATTGTTTGGTAGTGCTGTTCTTGATGTCTGATGAAGGCCTTGATACGTCATAGTTTTAATTAATAAAGTTTTGATATCTTCAAGAATGAGTGCTGCACCTTTTCAACTATCAATACCAATTTAGTCAACTAATTTAAACAATCAGACAAGAACTCATTAATATAACAGTCATAAAAATAATTGAATAGCTTGCATACCACCATCACGTAGGTGTCAGACTGTGTCTCTCCGTGTCTTGTGTTCCTCCTCTCGTGCCCATATATGGTTAGTTCCTGTTCCTGTCCTCATTTGTGTTCATCAGTTCCCAGCCCTGTGTCTTTAGTTAATTAGTCCCCAGCCCTGTGTTATCAATTACCTAGTTTAGTTTCCCCTTTAAGAGCCCTGTGTTTCCTGCCTCTGTGTCCAGTCTTAACGTCATTAGGTGTGTGAACTGTCCAGCGATCTCCGTGTTGTAAATAAAGTGTTGAAGAGAAGTTCCTCGCCTCCTGCTCCTGGCTCCCCGTGCACCGTGACAGAAGACAGAAGATGTTAGTCCGCAGCTCAGTGATTCCAAGTCTGGCTGTTCACGGAGTGTGTTTTAATCGCATTCCATTATATGTCGCCTATTTAGATAGAGTTAAGGTTTAATCAATCCAGGAGTCCGCACTAAACACAAGTGTGCTGGCCCGCCCAGCTCATCTTTTATCGCTATATCACCTCTTGTCTCCGCCTTTGCCCAAACAAGGCAATCAATACAAGCTCGTTTGCTGGTTTTTTCACCGTTCAAATAGTACCCTGGGCTTTTTTTAAGTTTGGACTGAACCTCATAAACTAGCCATCTCAAGTTTCCTGCTCCAAGTACAAGTCCTGCACTTGTACTCCTGTTTTTATATGTCATTTCTGTTTGTATGGAGGTACTTGGTATCTTAGGCAAGGATGGATGGTGATACCTTAATTTTGACAAGGAAGGAAGCAACCAAAGTTATAACATACCCACGGCCCAGTCTGGTTGTTCAGTTTCATCACTCTCAACCCCATTTCCACAGTCTGACCCGCCATCCTCTGCTGTGCATTCGTTTCCTGGTGAGCCTCACCATCACCGCAGCTCCTCACTCCCGCACTCACCTTGTTCTACTCCAGAAGTTTAGCAATGAGCACGAGTCAGCTTTCATTTGTCAGCTTCATTTATTTGTGAGACATTTAGCTTGATGATTCTAGCCTTGAAGGTAGCTGTATTTCTTTTTTCAGCTAAAATGTAAATATGGTTTTCTAACTAGCAGTTTAACAAATCATTTTGGTTAATTGTCTGATGAATCAGTACCACATTAATTTTGCCAAAGACATTTACAAATGAATTTTGGTAAAATAACTCTCCAACAAGCAAATAAAATATTAAAATTTACTAATATTTATGAAAAGTAAATGTCTTCAAAACTTCACTGCAAAGCCCCTTTAAGTTCTTAATTAAAAATTAATCGAAATATCCACAGAAAAATAAGGACTTTGGACAGGTTTCAACAGAAACAATGCCAATCAAATAATTAAACACTTTCATAATAAAACAATGAATATGGTAGAAAATCTTTGGCTCATGCTTTGGTATTGATTAATATAGTGCTATTTTAATTTAGATCAACTAGAAACAATGTTTAATTTATGGATTTTTGTTCAAGTCAGTAACAATGGCTGATATTAATTTAAGTCAAGGAAAATGTCCAATCCTATAAAGTTGATTTTCAATTCCTGCTACATTTCACATCACCGCTCAAAACACCTCCCCATTTCGGGTTCTGCCCTGTTTTTGAATACCCCATTTAGATCTGTCTTTTCTTATCTACTTGCATTCTTATTTGATGTCTCAGAAAATCCCATTCTTTATGATACATCTGGAATTAACAGAAATTGTGGGAAGCAAAGTGGTTGGGAGTTGTGTTGTGTAGTAATGTGCTCTAAACCCTAATTAGCATTCATTTTGCTTGTTTTATGACAAGTATTATTAAGATGGTTAAAATAAATTAACAATGCTATACCATTTAAACAATTGTGTAAGAAATAAAGGTATGAAAATAAAATATTAAGTTAAAATTAAATTGATAAACATTGAAAACAATTCTTACACAAAAAATAATAACCATGGTTTTACAAAAACAATAAAATACAATTGTGTATATTAACACAAAACCATAGTTTAACCATTGAATTTGTAGTAAAGCTGTGGTTATACAAATAAATAAATACAAATATTACTACACTTTTACAATAATAAAACCATGGTTACTTTTTGTAAGGGTAGTAGTATCTCCAAGTTTACCTGGACATGATTTTCATAGTTATGAAATGTTTTTTTAAACTTGACAGTGGATGAGTGCAGGAAAAGTGGTGAGATCTTAGATGTTTATGTTTAGGAAAGGAGAGAGGAGAAGAAGAACAAATTTAGAGCAGCTGCCAACCTGAAACGTCCTTGAAGTTACTATCACATTATGTCTTTCGTCCTTCCATGTATCTCTTCTCTCACATGTGGGAACATGGAAGAGGAAGGGGAGAAGGAGAAAGATGAGGAAGACATAGCAGACGTAAGCACGGAGGAAAGAAATGGTCAAGAAATGCATGGAGGGAAGGACATGACAGAAAGGCACAGGGTAGAAAACACACAAGGACTGAAGAGGTGACATCACAGCACATGCACAGTGAAGGAAACACACACACACATGATACTTTAGTACAAAAAAATGCTAAACTTTGACAAAGAGACATTTGTTATTATTATAACATATCAGTGATTCACACTAGAATCTTGAGCTCATGACAACTGTTTTGCTTTCTTATGAGCATGATATTGATAGACCAATTTAGGAGTAATCCCAAAAGGAATGGCAGAATGACTTGTGCCTGTTATTAGAAAGAGAAGTTTTATGAACCTGCCTAATAAACTTAATAGGAGCACATGGGTAAATTTGAACTTTCAAAAATAATAAGTAAATAAATACATTTTAGCAGTTCACTGTGTCACGCCTGTGGGATGGAGAAAAGCAGGAGGCTCAAGGTGAAATAATAAATGATCTTTAATAAACCAAATGTTGAGTAGCACTCATCCAAAAAACAGGTTTATAAATAAAGTAGAACAGACGACGATAACTGGGGAACTGAAAGTTTAAGTAGGGGAGCAAATGAATGGGTAAACGAGATAATTAACTACACACATGTGAACTAAATCAAGACACAGACAGGGACTAATAAACTAATGACAGGAAACAGGAAGGACCATATACAGGCATGGAAACACAAGGAAGAGGGAAACAAAGTCTGACACACTGAGAGGAGTGCCGCTAGAGAGATGAAATGAGAAACACTTAGGGTTGCCCACCCATCCCTTAAAATACGGAATCGTCCCGAATTTAAAGGGAAAATGATGCATCTCTTATCAAATCATTACGGGACCTCGATTTGTCCCGTATTTTACAAAGGGCCAGCACATCGTTGAATCAACAACAAGTATTTTGCACTGTTTATAATACTAATAGCAATTATAATGACATCAATTTAATAAGAAGGATTAGAGAAGCTCTATTGCACGTGATTACATTTTGGCATCTTTGTTTCCTTAGTGACAGAGTCTCCAGAACCTGTGCCGTTAAAGCCCTTTCACGCGAGCACAGCATGCAGTAAACTTGGACGGTTTAAAAATCTAGAGCTAATGTATGCCCTTTGAACACAAGACACTCCAGATGAAGAGCTGAATGGAAAAGTTATCAATGGGTCTGTCCAGTAACTAATGATGAACGCATAAAGTTTGTGAGAAGCATTTCAGTTGCTCACAGTGGACTGACTTAAAGGATAGTTCACCCAAAAATGAAAATGTTGTCGTCGTTGTTACAAACCTGTAATAATTTATTTCTAATTTATCTCTTCTGTTGAACATAAAATAAGATAGTTTGAAGAATGTGGGTAACCAAACATTGTGTTCTCTCAGTTAAAAATTGGTTTAAATGCATAAAAAAGATGCCATATATATACAGGTGCTGGTCATATAATTAGAATATCATCAAAAAGTTGATTTATTTCACTAATTCCATTCAAAAAGTCAAACTTGTATAATGTATACATTCATTCCACACAGACTGATATATTTCAAGTGTTTATTTCTTTTAATTTTGATGATTATAACTGGCAACTAATGAAAACCCCAAATTCAGTATCTCAGACAATTAGAATATTACTTAAGACCAATACAAAGAAAGGATTTTTAGAAATCTTGGCCAACTGAAAAGTATGAACATGAAAAGTATGAGCATGTACAGCACTCAATACTTAGTTGGGGCTCCTTTTGCCTGAATTACTGCAGCAATGCGGCGTGGCATGGAGTCGATCAGTCTGTGGCACTGCTCAGGTGTTAGAGAGGTTGCTCTGATAGTGGCCTTCAGCTCTTCTGCATTGTTGGTTCTGGCATATCGCATCTTCCTCTTCACAATACCCCATAGATTTTCTATGGGGTTAAGGATCAGCGAGTTTGCTGGCCAATTAAGAACAGGGATACCATGGTCCTTAAACCAGGTACTGGTAGCTTTGGCACTGTGTGCAGGTGCCAAGTCCTGTTGGAAAATGAAATCTGCATCTCCATAAAGTTGGTCAGCAGCAGGAAGCATGAAGTGCTCTAAAACTTCCTGGTATTGGCTGTGTTGACCTTGGACCTCAGAAAACACAGTGGACCAACACCAGCAGATGACATGGCACCCCAAACCATCACTGACTGTGGAAACTTTACACTGGACCTCAAGCAACGTGGATTCTGTGCCTCTCCTCTTCCTCCAGACTCTGGGACCCTGATTTCCAAAGGAAATGCAAAATTTCATCAGAGAACATAACTTTGGACCATTCAGCAGCAGTCCAGTCCTTTTTGTCTTTAGCCCAGGCGAGACGCTTCTGACGCTGTCTGTTGTTCAAGAGTGGCTTGACACAAGGAATGCGACAGCTGAAACCCATGTCTTGCATACGTCCTGTGCGTAGTGGTTCTTGAAGCACTGACTCCAGCTGCAGTCCACTCTTTGTGAATCTCCCCACATTTTGAATGGGTTTTGTTTCACAATCCTCTCCAGAGTGCGTTATCCCTATTGCTTGTACACTTTTTTCTACCACATCTTTTCCTTCCCTTCGCCTCTCTATTAATGTGCTTGGACACAGAGCTCTGTGAACAGCCAGCCTCTTTTGCAATGACCTTTTGTGTCTTGCCCTCCTTGTGCAAGGTGTCAATGGTCGTTTTTGGACAACTGTCAAGTCAGCAGTCTTCCCCATGATTGTGTAGCCTACAGAACTAGACTGAGAGACCATTTAAAGGCCTTTGTAGGTGTTTTGAGTTAATTAGCTGATTAGAGTGTGGCACCAGGTGTCTTCAATATTGAACCTTTTCACAATATTCTAATTTTCTGAGATACTGAATTTGGGGTTTTCATTAGTTGTCAGTTATAATCATCAAAATTAAAAGAAATAAACACTTGAAATATATCAGTCTGTGTGGAATGAATGTATACATTATACAAGTTTCACTTTTTGAATGGAATTAGTGAAATAAATCAACTTTTGATGATATTCTAATGTATATGAAGGGCCTCTCCCATGTATGAACTCACTTTAACTTTTCAAAAAACATAGTTATTTGTAAATTTTCTGTTACTCAAAATGTCAAAAATATCATGTGGTGTGACCCTCCGGTCATAACTTTTTTTTGTAAATATCTTTGAAATTACCCTAAATTTATTCAGATAAATTTTCTGCACTATTTGGCATAATTTACAAAGTGTTTTGTAATACTGTATAAATATCATGTGGTGATTTTTGGATATTTGGTGGTAATATTGTATAAATATCATGGGAGAAGCCGCTTAGTCACCAGAAGAGACGGACGGCAGCTTGTAAGTGTCTGTAATACATGTTCATAGATCTGTTGTTTAAATTATTTACTTGCTGCTAGGAAGGAATACTTCATTTCCTACCTGTTTTTATTCTGCATTTTTGTTGAGGTTTATATTTTGGATTGCACTTACTGGTAAGTATAATAATTTGCACCTCCATTGCTCCTTGGGCAAAGTGTTAGTTTCGTCTTGAGCTATTAGCACTCTTTTAGGCTATTGGGTGGGCTAATCAGAAGCCGGTCACAGCTGTTTTCACTCTAGCCTACATGTTCATGGATTTGTTGTTTAAATTATTTACTTGCTGCTAGGAAGGAATACTTCATTTCCTACCTGTTTTTATTCTGCATTTTTGTTGAGGTTTATATTTTGGATTGCACTTACTGGTAAGTATAATAATTTGCACCTCCATTGCTCCTTGGGCAAAGTGTTAGTTTCGTCTTGAGCTATTAGCACTCTTTTAGGCTATTGGGTGGGCTAATCAGAAGTCGGTCACAGCTGTTTTCACTCTAGCCTCTTAGACAGTGTATTTATTTGATGTCCGAGCGCTGACGCGGAAGCATTCAGCCTCCTCGTGGGAAGACAGACGAGTGTAAAGACCGATGACTTTTTCCTGCGCGACTTTAACCGAGCAACACACTTAAGCATCATTTCTATCTTCCCTCACACACTCTCCTTTGCTATCCTCTATCCTTCCACCTCTATAATGTGTTTCAAAACCATTCCGGTTGTCTCTCAACCACGCTTTAACATCACACGCAGACGGCAACGAAACCTTGCTAACCTGCGCACTGTCTACATCTTCTACTACACCTCTTTCTTTCTCCATGGCTCTCTGGAATTGTCAGTCAGCTGTCAACAAAGTAGACTTCATTTCAGCTTTTTCTTTACAATCCACACTCAGCATCTTGGGCTTGACTGAGACCTGGATTTGTCCAGAAGACTCAGCAACTCCAGCTGCCCTCTCTAATAATTTATCTTTCTCTCACACCCCACGTCAAGTTGGCCGGGGTGGGGGCACTGGTCTGCTTAGATCTTATGGTGGATCAGCACCTAGAGACGACCTCTACGGCTCTGAATGTCAGCGGAGACCAGGACATCTAGATGAGCCCCAGAGACAGATCCCCAGTGAGGACCTCGTCACCTAGACAGCCATCGGGAAAAGACCACTGGAACCAGTGGAGCCCTTACAATCTGACTTTGCTGCAGTTGGAACAAACTACTGGTTCTTCTGACCAGAGGGGACTGAGCCTGGTTTCTCCCAAGGTTATTTTCTCCGTCTTGTCACCGATGGCGTTTTGGTTCCTTGTCGTTGTCGTCTCTGGCTTGCTTAGTTGGGACACTTCAATTCCAGCAATATCACCAATTGATTGCACCGATACTATTTAAACTGAACTGAGCTGGACGATGACATCACTGAATTCAATAATTAAATGCCTTTAACTGAAAAATGGGCGTTTAATCTTGCCATTTTACATTAGTGATACACTATTTTCCTATTTTGATATTGTGCAGTTGCTTTGACACAATGTGTATTGTTAAAAGCACTATATAACTAAAGGTGACTTGACTTGACGTGTTGCTGTCCTCTTTCATGGAGGATAGCACTCCACTCTTAGTCTTTGGTGATTTCAACATTCATCTAGAAAAGCCTTATGCTACAGACTTCCATTCACTCCTAGCTTCATTTGATCTCAAACGACTTACCACTACTATCACACACAAATCAGGTAACCAACTTGGTTTAATTTACACATGCAATTGTACTGGTACAACCACTATATAACTCTGACCATTTGCTCATTAAATATACATTACATTTTGCTACCCGGTGCCACCAACCCCTTACCGGTTACTTTTGGACAAAACCTACACTCCTTTCTCCCTCCCATCTTTCCTCTGTAGTATCCTCCTCTTCCCTCACCTACCCATTTCTCATCTCTGGATGTGAATGCAGCTACTGACACTTTATGCTCTACCTTAACCTCTTGTCTAGACGACATTTGTCCTCTCTCCTCCAGGCCAGCATGGACTGCCCCTTCTAACCCCTGGTTATCTGTTGTTCTTCGTGAACATCGGACCAGACTCTGAGTGGCAGATAGAAAATGCCGCAAATCAAACGATCCATCGAACCTGAGTAGGTATCAGTCGTTGCTTTCATCTATCTCCGCTGAAGTCCACACTGCCAAATCCTCACATTTCCATAACAAGATCAACAGCGATCCAGACATGCGTAATCTCTTCAGAAAATTTAATTCTCTCCTCTGTCCCCCTTCACCACCTCCCACCACTTCTATAACAGCTGATGACTTTGCAACTTCTCCAGCCATCCTACAACATGTCCTCTAGACCCAATCCCCTCGCACCTTCTCCAAGCAATCTCTCCCACACTCTTACCAGCACTTACACACATTATCAACACATCTCTCCTCACAGGCATCTTCCCCACTGCGTTCAAGCAGGCTCGGGTAACCCCACTGCTCAAAAAAACCTACATTAAACAATTATCTTATAGAAAACTACAGACATGTCTCTCTCCTTCCATTCATAGCCAAAACACTCAAACGAGTTGTCTTCAACCAGGTCTCATTGTTTATTTCACAGAACAACAAACTGGATGCTAAACAGTCAGGTTTCAGAAGTGGCCATTCAACTGAGACTGCGCTACTCTCAGTCACTGAAGCCCTCCAAATTACAAAAGCCGATTCCAAATCATCAGTCCTCATTCTGCTGGATCTGTCTGCCGCTTTTGACCCTGTCAATAATCAGATCCTCCTGTCCACCCTCTCATCACTGGACATCACTGGGATTCCACTTCACTGGTTTGAATCCTATCTCACTGGTCAGTCTTTCAGGGTGGCCTGGGGAGGGAAAGTTTCCAAAGCACATCAATTGGTCACTGGGGTTCCCCAGGGATAGTATCTTGGACCCCTCCTCTTCTCTACACACACTACATCACTGGGTCCCATCATACAGGTGCATGGCTTCTCCTACCATTGCTACGCTGATGACACATCGATCTATCTCTCATTTCAACCAGATGATCCAACGGTAGCTGCACGGATCTCAGGCTGCCTGGCAGACATCTCGGCATGGAAGAAAGAACATCACCTACAGCTCAACCTGGCAAAGACTGAGCTTCTTGTCTTCCCTGCCACTCCAAATCTACAGCATGACTTCACAATTCAGTTAGGTTCATCAACAATTACCCCATCAGCTTCGGTCAGAAATCTTGGTGTAATCTTTGATGACCAGCTGACCTTCAAAGAGCACATTGCAAAGACTGCTTGATCTTGGAGGTTTGCACACAACATCAGAAATATCAGACCCTTTCTGACAGAGCATGCTGTACAACTTCTTGTCCAGGCCCTTGTCATTTCTAGGCTGGACTACTGCAATGCTCTTCTGGCTGGACTTCCATCAAACACAATCAAACCTCTAATGATTCAGAATGCAGCGGCACGACTGGTCTTCAACGAGTCCAAAAGAGCCCATGTTACACCTCTCTTTGTCTCCTTGCACTGGCTACCAGTTGCAGCTCGCATCCAGCTCAAGACACTGATGCTTGCATATAGAACAACCACAGGCTCAGCACCGCCTACTTCAACTCACTATTACGAATCTACATCCCTCCAGAAGTCTGAGATCTGCTAGTGAGCGACGCCTCGTGGTACCATCACAGAGAGGCTCAAAATTACTCTCCAGAACATTCTCGTTCACATTCCTGGCTGGTGGAATGATCTTCCCACCCCTATCCGGAATGCTGGATCCCTGTCAATCTTCAAACAGCAGCTGAAAACTCATCTCTTTCGACACTACTTGAATTCATCCTAAAAAACTTTTTTTTCACTTTTTCAAAACCTTAATCTTTCTCTCCTTCCCTTGCTAGCTTGTACTTATTTGAACAATGCCTGAGACTTGGTGTTACGAGCACTTCCTCTGTCTGTTTGTCTCTTCAAGATGAATCGCTTTATGTATTCCCCAATTGTAAGTCGCTTTGGATAAAAGCGTCTGCAAAATGATTAAATGTAAATGCATAAAATTGCAAAGCATTTGTATTTCCGGCATAATATACAAACAAACTTTGGCTGATAATTTTATGAAATATCATGTGGTGCGACCATCAAGAAACTACCATTTTGGGACTTTTATGTTGAAATCCATTCAAAGATATACCAATTTGCCAAGGACCCATGAAAGCATCAAGCAGGTTTGTTTGTCTCTTTCAAATTTGGAATAAAATTATCTTTTTAACGGCTGGTAAGTAGTTACCACATTTGGATATCATGTGGTATGACCTCAAAAAAACTATGAAAATTAAGTTATTTTGCAATTATTTATTTTCATTATACATTTCATAATGACCATTTGTGGAAGCTAACTTGTTTTGTTTAGGTGACCAATTCTGTGCTTGTAAATTTTGATTGAATTTGAAAATATAATGTGGTGCGACCACTGCAGAGTGTTTTCCATTATAGATATATGTCCCAGATTGGCCGTTTTGCTTTTATATTCAATTGATGGTTTATATCAGGGTTCCTCAAATCATTACCTGCTGGACATAAACCAGGATCCTCAAATCTGGACCATTCCTGCAGAGTTTAGCTCAACCCTGATCAAACGATCTAATGATCTTGAAGACAAACGATCTAATGATCTTGAAGACTCTGATTAGCATGCTCAGGTGCGTTTGATTAGGGTTAGAGCTAAACTCTGCAGGAATGGTCCAGATTTGAGGATCCCTGGTTTATATACATAGAATACTTTTTTAGTATTATTTGGAATATATTTTTATGAAATTTGGTTAATTTCAGACTGTTTATGTTTAATCTTTGTACAATATGAGAAAAAAATATGATAATGATAATAATTCAGAGCATGTAATTTTAGTTTGTAATTATGCATTTATTAATAACTATTCTATTCTACCAGATATACTGACAAGCAAAGTAAACTAAATGCTATCCATAGGTAGCATGTTAATTCTGACCTTGCAGTCTAGCACAAACTCCATAAGTCATTTTCTGCTATAAGAAATATGTTCATGTCATCTCAGAATCTGAGCCAGCAACCTCCCCCTACTCTAAATTGACCTTTTGCAAAGACCCACCCTCTTAGTTACTGTTGCCACGTCCGACAAACCATGGCAATTTTATGCCACACATCATGTTCTCATGCATTGAAAATACATCACAGAGCAGAGGACACTGACAGACAAGACAGAGCTGGTTATTTTTAGTATGAAACAAAGCCTCAGTGTTCAAATTTAGTCTTTTTTTTTAAGAAATTCAAACAACAAATACTGTTTTGTGGCTCTTTAACATGTTGTGACAGATCGCTGTAGCACCTCAGTTCAAGCAGCACATGAACCGATCATCTCTTCATCTTTACTAGTCATAGCACAAAATAAACACAAATGATCATCAGAAGGTATCTTGTTTCAACCGTGAAAAGATATCAGTACACACCATTTTTCAAGTTCAAGCCCACCGACATTAATTTACTCTCCTGTCTGGTTTGTTTTTCGGAGTTATAATATGTCAGACTGCCTGTTAATCCCAATATTGGGCAAAGTACAGAACTAACTGGGGCTAAATAAATCCCTGCAGTTAATGCTACATGCTGCACTTTTCACACGTCTCTTTAAATAGATTTTTAATGATGTAAGGTATTTTTGTCATTTGGAGCGACCACTCATCATGTGGTGCGACCAATAATAGCAGTAACTGTCTTAAATTAAAAATAAAATATCTAATTTCTGTGGTTGAAATATGAATCACCGCTACAGTATGCTTAAGTGAATGGTATTTTAAAAACATTTTTATCAGTTTTATGCAATTTGCAGGAAAAATAAGTCTGTTAACTATTTAAGAAGGCAACTCTGAAATTATCAAACAAAAATAAGAGATCATTATTTACAAAAACTAATTAAATGCAAAGACAAATTACTGAGAACATTTTTTTTAAATGTTAAGGATATTATTTAATTTTAATATAAATCATGGTAGCACCACATGACATTTTTTTTAAGGCTACGGCCAATTCATCTAGATGAAAAAACACTAAAATCACTTAATTTTAATATGAATTTATGTGTGCACAACATTCTTAATGTTTGAACAATTACAGTAAATATTATAATTTTGTTGTAAAATTGGCCTGTCAAAATCCTTATATGTCAATGACCCACAATATCTTGTGTTCAACAGAAGAAAGAACTTTATGCAGGTTTAGAACATTTATGACAGAATTTTCAATTTTGGGTGAACCATACCTTTAAAGTAACAGAGCCATCCGTGCTTCTAAAGGTATAGGCTTATTGTTTTATTAAAATTAGGATAGTCTGTTAATATAATATTCCACACATTATCAGGGCTCACATTATTATTATTTTTTTGTACATTATTAGACCGATTAATTAATAGATGATAATTAATGTTAGACCCAATTTATCATTTATATCAGTCATAAATGTATACATAATAAATAATCATATATGTCATATTCAATTTGGCATTTTAAAAGTTTTAAAAATGGTAAAGTATTTAGATAAAATACTATATTTTTTAAATAAATGAAAATTAATCCCATACAAGTAACAGCTGCAGAACTGTCAAAAAAGACTAATAATAATTAATAATGATAAATAATAACATTTAAAATAACAATATTAATGTGTTCTGCTGCAAGTTTACATAGCATGTTTTCTCATGGTTTATTGTTGAGCTAGGAGTTCTTCACTGATTATTTGTTTGTTTTTTTTGTTGGGGGAGGGGTTGTGAATGGGTTTCCCTTATTTTGCCTCCCTGAAGGTGGCAACCCTAGAAACTCTCACACTATGCTAATGTTATCAGACAAACATACAACAATAGCTCCAATAAAGGAGAGGAATACAGCTGGAGAGAGAGACAAGGAGCCACCAGACTGGTGAGAAACATGCTAATGCTAATTATAACAAGCACGCTAATAGACAAAGAAAAACAGGCACTACAGAAGAGAGGGGTGCAGCTGGAGAGAAATGAGGAGACGAACAGATTGTGGGAAACACAACCTTCTCACACAACAAGACATGTTATTGCTAATGCTGACCCACAAAAAGTAACAGTCACTATAGAGGAGAGGGGTGAAGCTGGAGAGAGAGATTAGGAGCTGCCAGACAGGTAAGAGAAACTCTAATCTCACACAACAACAGACATGTTAATGTTAATGGTAACAATCATGCTAACAGACACTATAGAGGAGAGGAGTGAAGCTGGAGAGAGAGGAGCTGCCAGAGAAAAATACTAACCTCACACAACAACAGGCAAATCCTAATGTTAACATACAGCAACAGCTATTATTGAGGAAGGGAATGTTCTTTCACAAGAGATTCCCACTGAAATATTTCCTTGGATCAGTCTTGTAGTTTGGATCCTTTTTTCAATAATGTATCTTAATCCATTTGCCAAATTAAGTGAATGTCACTAGACACTTAGTGTTTTTGAACCATACTATAGTAAAGTACTTGAATAATTTGTTGTGGTAATTCTATAGTTGTTGTGGTAATTTAACAACTATAGTAATATAAACAAATGAATTAACCCAATACTGTACGTCTTATATGACTATACGGTATATTAAACTACAATGCACTACAGTTTACTGTAGTAAAAATGTATGTGTAGGTACTGCAGTATTTATTACACTTTATCAGTTCACTATAGTTAATACCTACAGTATGCAGTAGCATTCATTAAAAATAAGAGGGATCATGAAAATTGCATGTTATTTTTTTCTTTAGAACTGTCGATCCTGAATATGCTATTTCTCATAACATATGTCCCTCAGTTGTCCTCAGTGTGAAAATGGATCTCAAAATAACAGTCACTTTTGGAAAAGGTTCAAATATGCAAAGATGCTGGAAAAGCAAAGAATGTGCAGGAGCTAAAAATGTTAAAAAGCTAAAAAAATTGAGCACAACTGTATACTAGGGTTGGGTACCAAAACCCGGTACCAATATGGCACCGGTATGTATTAGAACCGAATCAGAATGCAGATTTCGGTGCCATGCCGGAGCGATCGGTTGAAATATTTGTCCTTTGTTTCTCCGAAACGGACGTAAGAAGCATCATCACCAGCACCTCACGTGAAAAATAATTTCCCGACTGAGAAAATGCACATGAACTCAATTCGGAAAGCTCTAATAATACAAGTCCAACGAATCTTTGTAGTAACGCGAGTGTGCTGTTTTCACATTCCGACTTAAAAGCACAACTCGGGAAATGAGAGCATCCAATGAGCGCGTGAATGCAGTAATTACACTTGCTCTGATGAAAGCAGTAGGTAGCCTTCCATTAACTAGCTAAGATACTACTACTCCATAGGCTACCAATACATCGATTAGCAATGGATTATAAATATACTTAATTATTATGAAAATACCAGAGATGGCTTGAATAACACCGATGGCACTGGCTGATCCTAAAATATATCAGTGCCTTTGTTTAGTCTCAAGATGCACCCCAGTAATGTTTTTTTTTCTAAGCATGTTTATAAAAATTACTTAAATGTCCTAATTTAACTATGATCTAATCCTGGTTTAATCTAATCCCGGTCTGTGAAACCGGGCCCATGTGTTTAGTGCTAATGGACAATCCAATTATTAATTGGTAATTTTTTTTAAATATAAGTATCGGTTCAGGCACCGGTACCATTTTAAAAGTATCAATTTGGCACCGGTATCTAAAAAAAACCAAAAACGATACCCAACCCTACTGTATACAGTATACCACAAATTACTATAGTTTACATATAGGAATAAATATATAATGAGAAAAAATTACTCTGTATAAATTTGTAATATTGTTTAAATTTCAAAATTGTTCATGTTATTTTTTGGGTCTGAACCGTGGTTCGTTTGCATCACCAAACCAGCAGCTGTTTTACCCCTTTGCTTAGTAACAACAGCACAGGAGAAGGCGGCAAAAAACATAGCGCTGCTCGCCACACTTTTATATTTTTGATTTTGAACCATTGGTTTTGTTTCCAAAGCTTGGTAACATAAGGCACTTGCGTCTATCTGCCGTGAATATACTGCAAATGCTCTAAAGAACGCTGAAGGCGAGAATAATAATAATTTGTTACATTTATATAGCGTTTTTCTGGGTACTCAAAGCGCTTTACATGGAAGGGGGAGTCTCCTCATCCACCATCAATGTGCAGCATCCACCTGGATGATGCGACGGTAGCCATATTGCGCCAGAACGCCCACCAAACACCAGCTTATTGGTGGAGAGGAGACAGTGATGCAGTCAATCAGTGTATGGGGATGATTAGGAGGCCGTGATGGTCAGAGGCCAATGGGCAAATTTGGCCAGAATGCCAGGGTTACACCCCTACTCTTTTTCGAAGGACATTCTGGAATTTTAATGACCACAGAGAGTCAGGACCTCGGTTTAATGTCTCATCCGAAAGACGGTTTACTGTTTTTACAGTATAGTGTCCCCATCACTATACTGGGGCATTAGGACCACGCAGACTGCAGGGTGAGCACCCCTGCTCGTCTCACTAACACCTCTTCAAGCAGCAACCTAGTTTTCCCAGGAGGTCTCCCATCGAGTTACTGACCAGGCTCAACCCCGCTTAGTTTCAGTGGGTAACCAGTCTTGGGCTGCAGGGTGATAGGGCTGCTGACATAAAGAAATGAGATACAGCTCTCTGCTTGAAGTGCGTCAGCCACACTCATCAGTAAATGGTGCCCGGTGCGCACCAAAAGTGCTAGTGTAAAAGCACTCTTACATACTGCACCTTTAATCATTAAATTTAATTTCACAATTGTTGGAATATTTTCCAAAAATCCTGCGTAAGTAATGTAACTGTAAAAGCTTTTAGAAAATTCACAGAGTTGTGCAGTCATTTTTTAGCAAACCTATCTAAATGACAGGTTTATGTAATGTATACAGTATGTTTATAGTCTTTAATGACATCTATTTGTTTGCATTGTCAGATTTGAAACATGCTGCTGATAAAAGTTAGATATCAGGACTCTAGGAAATTTATCAGACTTCAGGATGGATTCACTTTCGCAGACTTTGTTAATGAAGGTGGGTTTTGTTTTATTTTTTTTTTATTTCATTTGTTTGTTTGTTGTTTCTTTTTCATACATAAAATGCTGTCTATGTTTAGTTCACAGTAGGTTTGGGCTACCACCTGAGACAGATCTACACATTTATGATGACACTGAAACTGAGATAGACGAGGACATTTTACAAGATGTGCTCAATGTGAGACCTGATACGTCGCTCATTATTGTTAGAAGAGAGAATGAAGGTACAATATGACATTGCATTCCTGTTGTGTAACAAATAAATTGTTATACATGTTGTAATGTTTTTTTGTGTTTCAGAAATGTTATCAGATGCAACAAGCAGCTCTTGGACTGACATTTTGTCACTTAGTCATTCATCATATGAACTTGAACAAATGCCAGAACGCCCTTACAAGAAATCTAAGACAGATGATGCACCAGCTGAGGCAAAAGAGGTTACTTGTTCATTTAAATTTAGTATGTTTTATTTTTTAAATACATTAAGTTAGTAAAATTTTGATGCATGTTTTTTTCTTGAAGATGGTTCGTAGTGTCCTAAAGCAGACAAGTGGCGGAGCTGCTGTTCTTGCTGAATACAGTTCCAAAAATACACTTTCAAGTGAAATGAGACGAGTCCTAGTCAACATTTTGGTTGGACATATGGTGGAAATGCATGGGTAAAGTTGCTATTTATTTGCTCTTAATTACTCATAGGCATGACAGTGTAACACAATAGCTACAAAGTGAAGCCAGCATCACAATAGTGTTAACTTATGATAGAATGAAGCAAGCCGATTCCAGGCACACTGGAAATATGGCAAAGGGAAGAGGAGTTACAGTCGTACCCCAAGACATTCCCTTTTCGAGGAACTCGTGTGTTTTATGACAACACTTTGTGGAACGAAATATCCACTACGCCATAATGACAAAATATCTGTCCAACTTGAGATATGAGCACCTGAGACTCCGTAACTAGGAGGTCCAGGGTAAAAAAAATCTTACAGAAGTATGCAGGGAGGACCCACCTGCCGCATCATAAATGTTGTAGAGTAGAGGGATGCCCCTGAAAATAAAGCCTTATATGATGTCATACCCTCTGTGGAATTTGCTCGGACTTGAAGAGGCAAAGGCAGATCATGCCATCTGCAACTGGTCAGTCCTTCTACAAGTAGAGGTCATCTGAACATAAACTTCAAGGGCCCTCACAAGGTATATAATGTGTAGCTTCTCTTGTTCCGCCAACCCATGAAGAGGAAAGGCTTGAAGGACCCTGAACCGGGTCACAGTAGTGGGTACTTTAGATACATAACCCAGTCTTGGGTGAAGAATAGCTTTCACCCTTCAACTCCAAGCAGGAGGAGGCAACTGACAAGGCTTGCAAATCTCCTAGTCTCTTTGTAAAAGTGATTGCCAACAAAAGAGTTTAATCTTGAAAGTGATGCACTTAGCAGATGCAGCATCCACAGGCTTGGAGGGTGCCAGGGACAGCCCTTTCAAGACAATAGCTAGGTCCCCAACTGGAACTCTAACCTGAGCCATAGGCCTCATCCTCTGAGTATGATGAAGGAAACAAATCACAAGGTGGTGCTTTCCCAAAACACCACCACTTAATTGTGTGGAAGGCAGGCCGCCATGTACACCTCAAGTATGGATGGGGAAAGACTGGCAGAATTTTAAAGGAATTCCAGCTCTAAAGCCACTGGGCATTTACCTGTGTCCTAACTTGTGGTCTCTGCGCCATAAAGGGAATACTCTCCAGTTTAGAGTATATAATTTCCTTGTGGAAGGAGCTCTAGAATTGAGAATGTTCTCTACAACCTCAGCTGAGAGATCCTCACTTAGGAACTTATCCCCCTCAGGGACCAGAACCACAGCTTCCACCTCTCTGGCAGGGTGTGAAATATTGTGCCCCCAGCATGTGTGAGAAGGTCGCTCCGGATTGGGATCTTACATGGGAGGCGATCTAGGAGTGCTATAAAGGTCTGAAACCCACACTCAGGCCCGCCAGAATGTGGTTAAAAGTCAACAAGTCAACTTATCCCCATCTAAGGCTTCCACACGACCAGGGATGTGCATACACTTGATTGTGTGAAATGGGTTACCCCTTGGGGGAAACCCCTAGTGCTGAGCCAGCACTGCAGAGGTTTCATGTACAACAGGTGAAAATGTATCACATTGGACACTGCTGCCATGAGCCCTAACAGTCTCTGAAACTGTTTTACAGTGATGAACTGGCCTAGCTTGATTCTGGTCACTGCTGCCAGAATTGATTCGATATGCGCGAGAGACAACTGTGCCTGCATCATAACCGACTCCCAGAAAAGTCGTCCTCTAAACTGGAGTGAGCATATTATATTGCCATGGAGTCTTGACCCCAAGCACTTTATGTGGTCAATACCATGCTTTCATGCTAATATTAACCAGTTGTATAAAAATTGAGAACTCAGATGCCCTGGAGTCTTAGTGGAGCCAGAGCGGCATCCATACATTTTCTGAAAGTGCAAGGGGTTAACACTAGGCCGAACTGGTTTTGGTATGCTTTTCCCCCGAGAGCGGACATCAGAAACTTTCTGTCCTGCAGAAAAATGGAGATACGGAAATAACCATCATTTTGATCTATCGTGAGAAACCAGTCCTCTGGCTTGATTTTGACTCACAATTCACTGAGACACATTGAGTAGTGCTTGCCAGGCTTCAAGGAAATCTACTGGAGGATTCAGCCTATTGACACTGACCTCAGGAACATTGAGTTATAGATTCTGTATCCTGTATCCAATATTTCTACAGGGAGGGCGAACCCCTCATAACTGCAATGTTAGGCAAACATTGTGTTTTAGCAGCCTAATATTCCTGCTGCTGTTAGTATACCTGCTGCATGTTTGTACACATTATTGTTGTGTTTTGCTTATGTATAGTCTATGTCTTTGCTTTTTAAGGAGAATTCTTACAAGGAACCAGAAGGAGAAGTATGCTCTAGGTGTTGTGACTCTTTTCCCATCACTTAAGGATCCGTTTTCAAAAAGGCTATGTAAGTATCCTTAAATTGTGTATTGTATATTGTAGCTGTCAAGTTTTCCATGTGAATAATGAACCTTATAATGTTCTACAAAATGCCATAGGAACATTTTTATGATGCAGACAGTGGAACTGGATACATTTCATGGCGACTGAAGACAGTTCAGAGGAACGCCAAGAAGCTAAATAAGCCTAGCATCTCCAAAAGAAGTGAGAATGGTTTAAGTGGACCTTCTTGGAACAGATGTTCCAGCTCTGAGCAGCAGGATGAGGATATTTTGAGAGAGGCAATTGCCTTTCTTTCTCATTCCACAGATGAATCACAGATCTTACTCAAAATGGGAGAGACTTTTCCCTATAGGCATATGCTTGTTCATGACCCAAACAAGAAAGCAGATATTCTGAAGACATTTCCTACATTTCTAAACACTAAGGGACTTGTAAGTTTGGAAATTCAAACAGATTATTTGAAGAGTAATGGGCAATATTCTGAATTCATGTTTTTTTTTTTTTATAAAGGTGAATCAAGACTTCTGTCTACTCTTCAGTCGTGGAACATCGTCCAAGTTGCTTGAAATGTGGGATACCACTTTTAAGGCAAAAATCATTGAAGAAGCCATAGGCTTGACTTCAACTGCTGTTGTGCGCTCACTTCTTCTGTCAGCAAATAACCAGAGAGATAGTGAACATTGTTCTGGTAATATGTTATTTTCTCAACTTCATTTATTTGTGTATTCCTTTAAATTGGTAGCCTTAAAGCATTAGTGATGCCTTCACAAAAACATTATCTGGATAAAGTCCTTGTTAATTATATCTGAATTATAGACTGGGACAGTGACATGGCAACATTGCTTTTGCTGCTGCATCTACTTCCACCATCACCTGGAAAGAAGGTCTCAAAAATCAGTGCATCAGATGCCATAAATAGGCTTGTAGTGTATCAGAAGGTAATGTGGCTAGGAATGTGACTGCTTTAAATCTTCCTGAATTTACTATTCCTAAGTTTTCTTTTTCATTACTATGTGACAGCATCTTGTAGAATGTTTTTCATCTGTCTCTTTGTAGTCTCGTACCAGCCTTGAACAACATCTTCAGCAACGAGAAGGAAGACAGTCATACCTCCTTGCTGTTGGCAGGAACCGCAACCAGATTGAGCACTTCTACATAGCTCTGGATAAGAATCTCATCCCCTGTCAGTCGGATACTTCCCTCGGTGCATTCGATGAGCTATTTAAAGCGCACTTTGTTTTTAATTTAGCGTATGATGAGGCACTCCTTCACTTTTACACTTTCATTCAGACAACAATCTACATGGTTGATGTAGGGAAAACCAAGGAGTCACCAAGAGTTAAGGAATTGAGAGCAAAATTACTGAATTAGCCATATATGTTTTAAATGCAAATCATCTTTTGTGACTCAGTAGAAATAGTTTGGGTCTGAATTATATTCAAACTCTCTGTCTTGTTAAGAATAGCCCATTATGTTTTGATGATATGGTGCCACAAGACAATAGAAACTAGAATTAGTTGCGAATAGTCAACATTGTCTTTTCTCCAGGGGTTTCTGATGGCATTACTGTATCTTTTAGCCAACTAATCAAAGAGCACCACCAGCTTTAAATTTTGTACACCAATCAACATGCAATAGCTTAACACCATTTTATGGTCCAAAACACAAACTTTTAAAAAATTCAAGAATTTTACCAAGTTTCTTGCCAGGAAACATCGAATGTCCACTGTATGTCAGTTTGACTCATTAACATTTCACCACAAGAAATGTGGGCCAATGTGTTTAATACTGAATATCAAGGTGGTGGTAAAGAATTGTTGTGATCACTTAAAATTCCTGTATATACAAATATATGTTAGAATTGTTTACATTGAATACAAAGTTGGGCTAATTGTTTGTAATGTGTAAAATAATGAAATTCCTATATTGTCCAAAATTGATTGAGTGTAGGGCTGCAACTAACGATTATTTTGATAATCGATTAGTTGGCCGATTATTCTTTCGATTAATCGGATTAAATACAATTATTTTATTTTATTGACAAAAAACACACTATTCTGCTCAATGTCCTTCACACAAACTGAATGCTATGAAAACATACAGTGCTTAATTTATTATTTATTACAATTTATTACAATTTAATTCTTCGAATGGGAGAGCCCACTCCAGGAGTGGTAGCTTCCGCCAATCCGAGGGAGAGCTCTCACTGCATCCAGGCGAAAAAGGAGCCCTGCGGGCTAGGTAAGCGGGAAAGCGGAATATTAGTGGGGAGAGTGGTGCAGACTTGGAGGATGCTAGTGATTGGTGAGCTTGTCTAATGTGATGGAAGAAGAAGAATTTGTCATTGTCACATACACAATTATACGGAGTATAATCAGCAGCAAAAATGTGTTCTCTGCACACGACCCATCCAAGTGCACCCACACCGGAGCAGTGGGGAGCGGCGATGCGGCACCCGGAGAGCAGTTGGGGGCTCGGCGCCCCGCCCTAGGGTCCTACCCTAGCCGAGGACCGTTTTGCCGGAGCAGAGACTCAAACCCACGCCCCTGGGCCACAAGTCCGGCACTCCATACACCAGGCCACGGCCGCCCCTGAAAAGATGAAGCACTTCATGGATTTGCATGTCATCCTTTCGCAGGGGCCATGCTAATCTTCTCTACATCGATCAAATTTTTGTTTATGTGCCGCCATGACGAGATCAGCTCGAACGTGAGATTCGCAGGTATGGGGTGTCCACCGGCCCAGCATTTAATTTTGGTGATCGGAAACAACTTTCTGGGCTGTTGAAGTGGCTGCTGGGGTTGAAACGATTCTCAATGTATTGATATGATGTGTGAGCACGATGCATCGATGCCAGCGTAAAATATCGATATCTGTAGTAAAGGCACCTTTATTTTGGCACTCTCAAGTTTCGCATGATGTCCGTCTATGCATTACAGCCACGCGTGCGTCCTCGTTCAACTCGCGTGTCAGGACTTGATATAAGGACTTGATGTAAGATGCTCGGGATTGTTGGAGTAACAGTCGGCGCTGTGAGAAGTTTTCGGCGACGCATCTGAATCACCTGATCTAAACTTGGCCACCTGCTCAGTTTGCATCCACATCAAACGAGACTTCCAGGCGCGTGCTTCTGCTTTGCCTCAGCACCAGGCGCGAGTCGAATGAGGGTGGAAATTGTACACCAGCCAAACGAGCTTCAGTAGAGCAATGATATGCTGTTAGGCTATATGTCAGTAATGCAAACTTCCCTGTCCTGTCGGCCGTCGTCACGGCGCTCACTCTGATCGCGGTGTCATAAATAAGCGCACAAGAAACTATGGGCATACGACGTGGTTCTGTCATCGGTAAAGTCATTAAAGCTGCAAACTGTGCATGCATGAATGCATGCATTACATTTCAGAACGTCTCTCAGATGCATACTAAAATATAGGCTATCCTGCAATTGCAGATCACAATGAGGCTCAAGCTGATATGGATTTTGATTTAATGCACAATGCACTTATGCTAGAAAAAAGTGCAATTTTTCATTCATTTTAGAGGTACAAACAAAAATGAAACCATTTAAATGCATAAAACAACTCGTTTTACATTCTGGCATTTATGTGCTGTTGTTTTTTCACATTCTTATCGCCAACTGCATGTCTCATCCATGAGTATGTAATGTTAGAGAACACGTTTGGGGATTTTGAGAGCCAGAACCAAACTGACAGAGCGATAAAGCTATAGTCAACCCCTTTGTCACGATACCTGAAGGTGAGGAATAATACAAAAATTGTCATGTTACGAGATACAATAATTCGCAAATATCTAAATTACAGTTAAGTAGAAATTCACTGTATTCAACTGTGTTTTAGGCACTAAAATAGACTAGTATTTTAGTCGACCACATTTTTATATTTAAATTAAGATTTACGTGCCACCCCAGGCTGGTTGCTGGCCCCCCTCCACCGTTGCAAAAATGAAGATAGAATGGCTGCATTTCAGTTGGTCGGTTTTGTTTGGGTTGGTGGTGAATTCTGAGGAAGTCAAGAAAGCCAAATTGAACATGGCATCTGGGGTTCTATGGACGGTTTCATCAAACCTCCGGTCTGTATTCGTTTAAAGGGTACTGACGTTGGGCTCAGGTTGTTGTGCTGTGGGATGTTTCACATACATTTATTTGTGGCGACCCACTATGATATCAAAACTGACCAATTTTCCGAAAGGCTTTGTTGAATAAGCATGAGCATGTAATGCACGTTTAAAAGTCAAATCGGGCGGTGTTTTTTTTACCACTGTATTTCTGAAGGAACACTGTCTTTTAGAAAATGTTCGAGGTCATTTTCATTTCATCTTGCATGTTAAGTGCCTGATAAAGCAGAGCTTGTAAGCTCAGTTTACAGCCGTTACTGGTGAAACCTCTATCGTTAGTTCTCCCGCTTTAAGGCGTCTCCTGCTGGCAGAGAATGAATTTGCACCTTCGATAAGTCCGTCCAAGTAGTTATCGCTGCATCTCAGTCCGTCTGATTTATGTAGCAAACATATTTTGCTTGTTATCGAAAAAGAATCTACTCCAGAGGGACTTGGCTGTTGATATTGACTATATTGGATGTCTACCGGAAGATAAGTAAGGCCTGAACGCGCAGGGGTTGCCAACTTAGCGACTTTGTCGCTAGATTTAATGATTTTTCAGACCCCTTTAGGGACTTTTTTTTTTTTTTTGAAAGCGCCTAGCGACAAATCTAGCGACTTTTGGAAAAACCTTAGCAACTTTCCAAATGTGGCCAGTACTGTCCTGCGCGAGATCTTGAGTTACACCTCTCCTGTGTCTGCTCTGATCAGTGAGCGCTGGCTCCGGCTGAGAGGAGCAGCACGTTCCAGTGACCTCACGGCAGCTGACATGGATGTGAATGAGCTGCGCATGTGTGTGTGGCACGGACCAATCACTTGCCTGCTTCCTTTGTTTGAAATAAAACTATTTAATTTGACAGCTTTTTCTCACTGTCGCAGAGCTTTAGTTCATTCCAGTTTCTGAACGCCTCTAAGATCGCTTACTGGGCTACGTCTGAGAGACTGTACGTGATTGTACTTACTCATACACAACAATAAACTTAATTAAACTCATATATTAAGAATTGTATCATTGCAGATGATGTAACTGCTGGTTTTACAAGTTCAGTTCCGTTGTCTGACAGAAAATATGTAACGTTAAATGATAACAGTTTTATACTGGACACTCGGCTTGTATATTAAAGTACATTATGTGAGCATGGATTAGGGAAAACAGTTATACACCGTCATTTTAGGCAGAATGCAAAATAGGACGTGATTACGTCATTAATATGCAAATTTACGCATGACGTCATCCAGCGACTTTTCGAGCAAACTTTAGCTACTTTCCATTGAAAATAGTTGGCAACACTAAACGCACGCTTGCGCAGTAACGTTTGTTTAAGTTGTTGCCGTTGAAACAGTCCATAGAAAGGACTTTTGAAAAGATCACTTGAACGACATCATCTGATTCGAAGTAGGGTGATCTGAAGTGAAGTAGCCTGCAGAAAACATGAAACAGCTTAATGAGATTATGTAGCAAATTTCGTTCCATGAACGAAAGCAAACATTGTGTAATTGCTATTAAACAATCATCCCTGGATAAGAATAAAGCATTATCCAAGGTGGAAGTCATGCGGCCAACCTAAATGGATAAAATCAGGGTAACCATGTTATGAAATGGAAAATAAAAGCTTTGTGTTAAGCTTGATTTAGCACCCTCAAGAAGCTTTGACGTTAAAGGATACTTGGAAGTGGATAGGCCTGTATGAGAGAAGTCGTGAGTGCTGGAGAGACTGCGGAACTGTTTTTGGGGCCGCTGTTGTCGACCGGATGGAAAGGCTGGCGGACGAGGAAGTACGTGCAGCTGTAGTTTTCCCCCCCTTGTTTGCCACGGCCTCTGGATTAGCGCGCGAACGCTCATTGTTTTGAAATCGGAGGAATGGCGGCAGCAGGATGGAGAGATGGACGAAGCGCAGTTATCGCTGGTGATCTTGAAGGTGGAGGAGAGAGTAGTCTTCTGGAGCTTGGTTTGAATGAGCGCTGGATTTGCGACCGAATTGCTCAGAGGGAGTCTCTTGATTTGGATCCGTGGATTCCGATGATTTGCGGGTTGCGACTGATGGAGTCTCGGTACAAGAGAAAAGTTCGTCATCTCTTTAGGGAAAGCTGGAAGTCCGGTATGTTTGCCTGGTTCTGAACAACACTACAGGATGTTGCTGAAACAGCTGGAACTAGAGAGAGGTAAGCAGCTGCTTATATACTCTGGCTGTTGATTGAATGATTAGATGGGCTCGCTCCTCCCTAACTTACGTATTAGAACTTCATTAACATAATAAAATGTCTTCACCATCACTTTTACTTAATTTAAGGCATCCTTGATGAATAAATGCATTCATTTCTCTCTCTCTCTCTCTGTTTTAATCTAACAACAGATGTTTGAATATATTATTTCCACGCAAAATGATATGTACAGCTTAATATTAGTAGAACGTGTCTGGCCAAGCCTTTGGTGCTTCTTATTGGCTGGGCTTCAGCAGGAGAGTCCCGCCCACACTGGCATATACATCCAGGAGGTGAGATCTCTGCTCTGTATGGAAGCCCGTTTCCGCAACTGAATAAAAAATAAAACAAGGTAATTGTGACTTTTTATCTCACAATTCTGACTTTTTTGTCTCGCAATTCTGAGATATAAACTCGCAATTCTGAGATATAAACTCGCAATTCTGACATATAAACTAGCAATTCTGACTTATAAACTCGCAATTCTGACATATAAAACTAGCAATTCTGACTTATAAAACTAGCAATTCTGACATATAAACTCGCAATTCTGAGATATAAACTCGCAATTCTGACATATAAACTCGCAATTCTGACATATAAACTCGCAATTCTGACATATAAACTCGCAATTCTGAGATATATAAACCGCACTGACATACATAATTCTGATATATAAACTAATTCTGACATATAAACTACGCAATTCTGAGTAATAAACTCGCAATTCTGAGATATAAACTCGCAATTCTGACATATAAACTCGCAATTCTGACATATAAACTCGCAATTCTGACATAAAACTAGCAATTCTGAGATATAAACTCGCAATTCTGACTTATAAAACTAGCAATTCTGACATATAAACTCGCAATTCTGAGATATAAACTCACAATTCTGAGACATAAACTCGCAATTCTGAGATATAAACTCGCAATTCTGAGATATAAACTCGCAATTCTGAGATATAAACTCGCAATTCTGACATATAAACTCGCAATTCTGAGATATAAACCGCAATTCTGACATAAAACTAGCAATTCTGAGATATAAACTCGCAATTCTGACATAAAACTAGCAATTCAATGACATATAAACTACTTAATTCTGAGATATAAACTCACAATTCTGAGACATAAACTCGCAATTCTGAGATAAAACTATAATTCTGAGATATAAACTCGCACTGAGATAAACTGAGATATAAACCGCACTAATTCTGACATATAAACTCTATTCTGAGATATAAACTCGCAATTCTGACTTATAAACTCGCAATTCTGAGATATAAACTCGCAATTCTGAGATGTGAACTAGTTTCGTGTTACTGAGATTGACCTTCACTGGAGTGTCACAGACAAGACGTGTGCACGGACGGTATTAGCTCTATAGCATATAACAATGGAAGATATTATAGAGGATTATTTTCACTAATAGAGAAATCATAATTTTATTATGATGAGGAGGAGTTACACAAGATAAAGCTTAGTTTCCGGACTCTTGAGAGAACGTTATGCAGGAATCAGTTGTTGCTATAGAGCTAATACCGTCCGTGCACACGCCTTGTCTGTGACACTCCAGTGAAGGTCAATCTCAGTAACACGAAACTAGTTCATATGTCAGAATTGCGAGTTTATATGTAATCTAGTTTATATGTCAGAATTGCAGTTTATATGTCAGAATTGCAGTTTATATGTCAGAATTGCGAGTTTATATCTGAATTGCGAGTTTATATGTCAGAATTGCGAGTTTATAAGTCAGAATTGCGTAGTTTATATCTCAGAATTGCGAGTTTATATGTCAGAATTGCAGTTTATATCTCAGAATTGCGAGTTTATAAGTCAGAATTGCGGTTTATATCTCAGAATTGGTTATATCTCAGAATTGCAAGAAAAAGTCAGAATTGTGAAATAAAAGTCACAATTACCTTGTTTTATTTTTATTCAGTGGCGGAAACGGGCTTCCATAGCTCTGTTCTCTCACACAAGTGTTAAACCTGTGAACTGATACACACTCTCCGGAGCAGGAGAGGGCGTTAATGCACGTACAAGCTGAATACTAACTGCTGTAAAACAAACAAAGAAGTAGAAGAAGACTGCTCTGTGTGCTCTTATCATCGAGAAACAAACTCTTCTCGTGCATGCTATGATTGCTGGGACAATGGTGGAACAAGATCAGAAGAGGTGAGGCTGGGGTTTTCTGCATTTTCACAGTTTCTAAGAATAAGCAGTTAAGGTCAATGTTTGTTGCATCTGATTTAATACATGTGCAAAACTTGGTACACAAGTTACATCTAACATGCAAATGTCTAGAAATAAGTCTCTTGGTGGTCAACAGAAGTTTGATGTTTTGCCATGAAACGGGACGTTTCTGTAATTCAGACAAACAATATTCAATCTGGACAAAACCCCCACATGTTTGATGAGAGTGCTGTCCTGAACACACCTAACGTCACATGCCATTATTCAGTGATACTCATAGCGCCAGCTGCTGGCAGCAGGAGTAACATGTTTAACACTGACATGCACTATTACACTGCAAAAAAAACCTGATCTTACTTCATATTTTGTCTTGTTTCTATTAAAAATAGCTAAAAAATTCCTAATTAAGATGCATTTACTAGATAAGCAAAATTACATAAAATTGTTAGTCTTGTTTCAAAACAAAAACGTTTAAAATATGTAAAATTATCTGGCAGTGGGGTAAGAAAAATAATATTGTTTTAAGAGTATTTTAATACCCCCCCCCCCACACACACACACACGCTATCAGATAATGTTGCTAGTTTAAAGCAAAATTCACGTAATTAAGGTTTTTTTTTGTTTCTTGATAAAACAACGAAATATGTAATTTTGCTTATCTAGTAAATGCATCTTAATTTATGATTTGTTTTATATTTTGTGCACTTTCACTCCCATTAACGCCCATTCCAGGTAGAAATACTAATAGGGTAGGCCCTGTTCTGCTGCTGCCTATTAAGTTTATTTTAGTAACATTTCATAATATTGTATTTTCTTTTTTCTCAAAGGCCTACTGGTCCACATTGTGCACTGTTTGCAATGCTACAAGCCACAGGAGATCCTCCCTGTTCACCTGGCTAGGGTGTGCATGAAAAAAGCACACCAGAAGAAAGAATGGAGCAGGTGCTGAAGGCCAAGTCTTCCAGCAGAGAGTGGATCCGGAAGAACAGGACCTGGGATTATGAGCAGCTCTGTCCGCTCCTGCCTGATAGACGCTCTCGGATCACCATGGTCAAGGAGCTTCTTCACCGTGTTTTCTTCATCATCAACCAGCCCGAGGAGTACGAAATGGTCTTGGACACTGAAGGTGACTTGGCCACTGTTGATGCTGCCACAACCGCCCAATCCTCCGGAGATCCTCAAACCATGTCTGCTTCTGTGAGGATAAAGATGAAAGAGGCAGGTCTGCATGACAAGTTCCCTGCTCGGTCCAAGCTCCTGGTGAGCTTTAAAAGTACCTGACTGTGTCAAGGAAGGTCCCCAACTGGCAACAGGAGGTAATATCTTTTTTCACTTCTGTCCTCTGCACAATTTCCCAAAACAATGTGACCAGATTGTTTATACCCACTGTATAATAGGTCATTCCAGTATGACACACAAGTTTTATTACTAGGAGAAGATTGTAATTGAAAAAACAGTAATTGAAAGCTGAATAAATAATATTTCCATTGATGTGTGGTTTGTTAGGATTGGACAATATTTGGCCAAGATACAACTATTTGAAAATCTGGAATCTGAGGGTGCCAAAAAAGAAATATTGATAAAATCACCTTTTAAAGTTGTCCAAATTAAGTTCTTAGCAATGCATATTACTAATCAAAAGTTCTGAATATATACGGTAGGAAATTTACTAAATACATTTTACGTAATTTCCTAATGATTTTTGGCATGAAATAAAAATTGATAATTTTGATCCCTACAGTGTATTTTTGGCTATTGCTACAAATATAGCCGTGCTACTTATGACTGGTTTTGTGCTCCAGGAAAATAGCCACAGAAGCTGGCATGGTGTTAAACGCAAACAAGCAAACTATCCATAGGTCTTCTCGCTTTCATGATCTTAATGCTGACATTTCTTTCTCACCGTCTTTCTTCAAAGGTTGACAACGTGTCCTGTTTTCTTCGGTACTTGCAGCCCACTGGGAGTGAGCCATCTCTGGACTTCCTGTCAAAAAGCAGAGACCGGGACTTTCTGATCGCCCTAAAGCACACTGATATGAGTCCAGCCTCCATCCTCAATTACATCAAGAGCATGAACAGGTTCTTGGAGTACTTGACGCTAAGGCTGGATTTAAAAAGAGACCCTCAGCTGCGGACCAACTGCCAGAGTTACACTAACATGCTGAAGACCCAGCAGAATAGACTATTCAAGACCCATTATGACAAGACATGTGATTTGAGGTTAACATCTTGTTTATATTGCATTGCCTTTTTTTTTTTACTAATGTTATTGTTGTTTCCTCACATCTTCTTTAATAACCTGCCTTGTTTTCTACGTTTAATCCAAACACAGACTCGATGGCACTCTCTGCATTAAAGATTGCCAGAAGATTTTGAGAGTGGCAAAGCCAGACTTCCTGAGGATCTATGAGAATCTGCTTACGGGGAAAGAGGTCTCAAATACAGAAAAGACATTGTACCGCTATTATTGTGAGGCACTCTTGATTTTCCGTCACATGCAGCGTCCAGGAACTGTGGAAAGCTTTACAGTAAGTTCATCTATTTCTAGTTTGTATTAATGACATGCTGTAATATTTCAACACGCATGCAATCGTAAAATTGAACATTTTCAATCAGTGTGTTTACATTCACCCTTTAAATGCGATTTTGCGATAAAACTTCAACATATGTAAACTCAATACTTCGCTCGAAATAATGCGATTAAGCTCATAATTGCAGCAAGGATATTCATATTAACATAGGTTGCGTAAGAAACCAAAATATACGGGCATGTAAACTTTATTGCCACTTTGACTAAATTAAGTATGTGCTCGTGACGTACATGAGTGACAAGACACGCACCTGCAGTAATATGCACATTAGAAACAATGGCGGGGATGAAAGCATTGCATTTCTGGGGAACCGAGGAAATAGTTTGTTGTCTATTGCGCGACATGAACATAATTCAGTACATTGATGGACGAAAAACAAAGTAACGGGGACATTTTTAGGCACGTCACAAAAAAAATGGTCAGAGGGGGGCACAATTCTTAGTGAATAATGGAAATTGCATGTAAACAGGAGTGAATCATTTTGCTCTTTACATGTACACGTCATAATGCGATTTTAAGTCCTTACTCTGATTAATGGAAATAATCATATTATTTGTGCACATGTAAAACATAGTAGTGCTGTTAAACCATTAATCGCATACAAAATAAACGTTTTTGTTTGCATAATATATGTGTTCTGTGTGTATTTATTTATTTATACAGGTGCTGGTCATATAATCAAAAAATTGATTTATTTCACTAATTCCATTCAAAAAGTGAAACTTGTATAATGTATACATTCATTCCACACAGACTGATATATTTCAAGTGTTTATTTCTTTTAATTTTGATGATTATAACTGACAACTAATGAAAACCCCAAATTCAGTATCTCAGAAAATTTGAATATTACTTAAGACCAATACAAAGAAAGGATTTTTAGAAATCTTGGCCAACTGAAAAGTATGAACATGAAAAGTATGAGCATGTACAGCACTCAATACTTAGTTGGGGCTCCTTTTGCCTGAATTACTGCAGCAATGCGGCGTGGCATGGAGTCCATCAGTCTGTGGCACTGCTCAGGTGTTATGAGAGCCCAGGTTGCTCTGATAGTGGCCTTCAGCTCTTCTGCGTTGTTGGGTCTGGCATATCGCATCTTCCTCTTCACAATACCCCATAGATTTTCTATGGGGTTAAGGTCAGGCGAGTTTGCTGGCCAATTAAGAACAGGGATACCATGGTCCTTAAACCAGGTACTGGTAGCTTTGGCACTGTGTGCAGGTGCCAAGTCCTGTTGGAAAATGAAATCTGCATCTCCATAAAGTTGGTCAGCAGCAGGAAGCATGAAGTGCTCTAAAACTTCCTGGTATACGGCTGTGTTGACCTTGGACCTCAGAAAACACAGTGGACCAATATCAGCAGATGACATGGCACCCCAAACCATCACTGACTGTGGAAACTTTACACTGGACCTCAAGCAACGTGGATTCTGTGCCTCTCTCTTCCTCCAGACTTGGGACCCTGATTTCCAAAGGAAATGCAAAATTTACTTTCATCAGAGAACATAACTTTGGACCACTCAGCAGCAGTCCAGTCCTTTTGTCTTTAGCCCAGGCGAGACGCTTCTGACGCTTCAAGAGTGGCTTGACACAAGGAATGCAGCTGAAACCCATGTCTTGCATACGCCTGTGCGTAGTGGTTCTTGAAGCACTGACTCCAGCTGCAGTCCACTCTTTGTGAATCTCCCCACATTTTTGAATGGGTTTTGTTTCACAATCCTCTCCAGGGTGCGGTTATCCCTATTGCTTGTACACTTTTTCTACCACATCTTTTCCTTCCTTCGCCTCTCTATTAATGTGCTTGGACACAGAGCTCTGTGAACAGCCAGCCTCTTTGCAATGACCTTTGTGTCTTGCCCTCCTTGTGCAAGGTGTCAATGGTCGTTTTTGGACAACTGTCAAGTCAGCAGTCTTCCCCATGATTGTGTAGCCTACAGAACTAGACTGAGAGACCATTTAAAGGCCTTTGCATGTGTTTTGAGTTAATTAGCTGATTAGAGTGTGGCACCAGGTGTCTTCAATATTGAACCTTTTCACAATATTAAAATTTTCTGAGATACTGAATTTGGGGTTTTCATTAGTTGTCAGTTATAATCATCAAAATTAAAAGAAATAAACACTTGAAATATATCAGTCTGTGTGGAATGAATGTATACATTATACAAGTTTCACTTTTGAATGGAATTAGTGAAATAAATCAACTTTTGATGATATTGTAATTATATGACCAGCATCTGTGTATATATATATGTATGTATGTGTATATATAAATACACACACATACAGTACATTTTGAAAATATTTACATGTCTATATTTATATTCATATAATTTATATTATAAATAAATATTTTATATATAAATATAACCAATTTTCTGAAATATATACATAAATATACATATTTTATGTAAACCAACTTATTTTGGATGCGATTAATTTTGACAGCACGCGTAGTCAATGTTGCAGGATGCTGACTGGGTGAAGAGGATTGCACAAGGTGGTGATTGGCATATGGAAAGAGAAAACTTTAAGTATGCAAATCGCCTTGACGAGGAAACTGTAAGTTTTACATTTGTGCATTTAGCAGACTCTTTTATCCAAAGTGACTTACAGTGCATTCAGGCTATACATGAACGATTTAAAACATATATTGCATACCCACCAGTGTTTTACATTCAATAACTCTTTGGTCTTTTGCCATAGTGCTTTCAGCTGTACTACAAGCAGATCAGGTCTAAGAACATCGGGCTCAAAAAGTCTGCCAAACTTTTTTACTTGACGTCGGCGAGGCAGTTTGCAGTGTCTGACAAGACATGATTCGCCTCCATGAAATGTACGTACCTATACAGATCCGTGTGTGTGTGTGTGTGTAAATGGATACACTTTATTATGCCTTGTCAGTCACAGCCATATCAGTTAATATTTACTGCAGGTATAAGCTGGCCCCTTTCAGGAGTCAGGATGTACAGAGGGCTGTTGAGACTGCCTCAAAAAGCTCCCAGCGGACAAACGTGAGGCCGTGAATCATTACCTGGCCCATAGCGCTGATGCGAACAGAAAGCCACAGCCTCAGGATATTGTGGATGCAGCTATGCTGCTGGACTCATAAAGGGTTGGTCTCTTCACCCAACAAGCATGTATAACACATCACCAACAATTTGAACATGTACTTGTTTTTATCATATTTTAAACTAGGGTTGTGCAATTAATCTAAATAAAGTTTCGATTTTGGCTTCCAATGATTATGAAAATCCAATAAAACAATTATTTTGCCCCAGTCCGCCCCTTTCCAGCTTTGCATTTTCACTCCTCCATAAAAGCCCAAACTTAACATCCTAATCAGTATAATCATGTAACGTAATTTTGACAAAATGAAGCATGCTTGATTTATTAATCTTTATTAGATTTGTTTTTGTTTTTAAAAGTGCGAAAGAGAACTTGCGCTGTTTTGTGCATGCGCTCTGACACGGAGCAGAACACGGACATGTAAAATAAACTGTCTAATACACTTAAAACATGTCAAAATGCGGCGCTTTGCAATTTTAAACCCTCGTCACTTATGCCCTAAGTGAACATAAACATTTGGGAATGAAAATACGTGCAACTCTTAAAGCGACAGCTTTGTATTAATCAAACAAGAGGCAGAAGATGTTTTGTAGCTTTAATTGAATTCTTAAAGTGAAGACTGCTGTTTTATTTTACATTTAATTATTCAATGTATGTAGGCTGTTAGCTAAATACTTAACTTGCATTAACAACTTGGAGCATTTTTCTATAATTAGAGGACTTTTTTTACTTATTAACCTAGCATTCTGCTGTGGTATTGAAATTGTGAAATTTAGCTGGTATCTAAAATGTAGATGTCATAGCAACCTTATTTACAGAAGATGGATGTATTGCTATCTTTAACTGGTCGAACAGCTAGGCACCATTGAGGCAGATGAGGTTGTAATAAAATGTGTGTCTGAGCAGGCCTGGCCATCAAGGACTTTGGTGCTGAGGAGGGTCTAGGTAAGAATCCTTTTCGTTTTCCGTGTATATTTAAGTGATGGTATTTTCTTCCTTTACATTTCAGCCACCGTTAGCTGCACCAAGAACTAAAATGTGACCCTGGACCACAAAAGGGTCAATTTTTTTTATTGAGATGTATACATCATCTGAAAGCTGAATAAATAAGCTTTCCGTTGATGTATAAACCATACATATATGTTAGGATATGACAATATTTGAAAATCTGGAATCTGAGGGTGCAAAGAAAATCACCTTTAAAGTTGTCTAAATGAAGTCCTGAACAATGCATATTACTAATCAAAAATTAAGTTTTGATATTTATGGTAGGACATTTACAAAATATCTTAATGGAACATGATCTTGACTTATTATATACTAATGATTTTTGGCATAAAATAAAAATTGATCATTTTGACCCATACAATATATTATTGGCAATTGCTACAAATATACCAGTGTTACTTATGACTGCTTTTGTGTTCCAGGGTCGCAATTACTTAATATAGGTGCATCTCAAAAAATTTAAATGTCGTGGAAAAGTTCATTTATTTCAGTAATTCAACTCAAATTGTGAAACTTGTGTATTAAATTAATTATTGCACACAGACTGAAGTAGTTTAAGTCTTTGGTTCTTTTAATTGTGATGATTTTGGCTCACATTTAACAAAAAAAAACACCAAATTCAGTCTCAACAAATTAGAATACTTCCTAAGACCAATAAAAATATTTTTTTTAGTGAATTGTTGTCCTTCTGGAAAGTATGTTCATTTACTGTACATGTACTCAATACTTGGTAGGGGCTCCTTTTGCTTTAATTACTGCCTCAATTCGGCATGGCGGTGATCAGTTTTTGGCACTGCTGAGGTGGTATGGAAGCCCAGGTTTCTTTGACAGTAGCCTTCAGCTTATCTGCATTTTTTTTGGTCTCTTGTTTCTCATTTTCCTCTTGACAATACCTCATAGATTCTCTATGGGGTTCAGGTCTGGTGAGTTTGCTGGCCAGTCAAACACACCAACACATGGTCATTTAACCAACTTTTGGTGCTTTTGGCAGTGTGGGCAGGTGCCAAATCCTGCTGGAAAATTAAATCAGGATCTTTAAAAAGCTGGTCAGCAGAAGGAAGCATGAAGTGCTCCAAAATGTATTGGTAAACGGGTGCAGTGACATTGGTTTTCAAAAAACACAATGGACCAACACCAGCAGATGACATTGCACCCCAAATCATCACAGACTGTGGAGTTGATTAGCTGATTGTCATGTCACCATATATAATTTGTTGAGATAGTGAATTGGTGGGTTTTTGTTAAATGTGAGCCAAAATCACCACAATTAAAATAAACAAAGACTTAAACTACTTCAGTCTGTACATTGAATTGATTTAATACATGAGTTTCACAATTTGAGTTGAATTACTGAAATAAATGAACTTTTCCATGACATTATAAATTATTGAGATGCCTGTAGTTTTCCAGTGCATGTATTGTGTATTCAGTTTCCTTCTGGTTTTCTAAAGGCGACATTGTGTGCGATTACCACGGAAAGGTACTCCGAGCACCCGAAGGGATGGCCATGATGGAGGGACTTCATGCGACTCCAGGTACCTGTTCTTCTTCAAAGCTGGACAGAGAGACCTGTGCATCGATGCAAAGACTGGCTGCGACTGCCACCCAGATACAGACACAGTTGGCAGAAGAATTAAATGTTGTTCTAAGAGGCCCAACCTGGAGCCCTTCACTGTGTGATGAAGGTAAACCGAGAGGACAAGGATGTCATCCTCTTCAAGGCGTTGCAAGACATCAGCATCGACACACAATTAAAATTTTACTCTGGAGTAATAAGAAAGTCTTTCCTTGGCCTGGACCTGGACTGGCTGGATGAGTAGGCAGGGTCCACAGGTCCAATAGCTGCTTCTCGATTGGCGGGCCAGTGCGAGCTAATGCTTTCAACGGGCTGGTGGGGCAAATAGCCTTGGACCAGTAGCACCAAGCCCAAAATCAGGCCGAGTTTCAACTGTAGGACCAGTGCTTAATCAAAATGTCCTCAACATGCAACGGCATGCAACCTCATCTCACCAACAAGACGTTTTCTCACATTGGAAACTAGCAAAATTGCAAAACAAACGTGATAATTATGTTTGCCTTTTTTTACTTGCATCATTAAAACCCAAGCAACACTATTTTACAATACATACAATGATACTACATTTGGGCCAGGACTGCTCTTTAATCATGCAGAAATGATGTGGTATTTACTGTTATTTCTCAAAAGAAAGAGGACACACACATACTTAGTCATTTGTGTCTATTTCTGTTTATTTGTAATCGCACATAAAACACTGGGGCCAATTGCATGCACATTAAAAACATTATTTCTACATTTCCATGTGTACATCACATTTTTTTTTAATTATAATTATTACTCCATCAAATTAGATAATCTGAGGAGCTTTGAAATGTGCTTTTCAGTCCCAAAATAGTGTTATTTCAGCCAGCTCAACAGAGAGAGTTCCCAAATGAAAAAAATGGAGTTGTGGTATATTTTATGACATGAGAGCTAAATATGGATGTCAGGCAGTCCAGCATAGAGACAAGATGTATCGATAGCTAAAATATGTAACCATACAAAGAAATTTTGCACAATAGGTGCCCTTTAATGAAACCTGTGTGTGATAATTTCGGTTGAAAGATACTTTTGATAGTAATAACAAAAATGATTGATGTGACTCTAAAATAAAAACTGAATGATTTTGATTTCCATAAACACAGATAAAGGTTTAGGAAAGCATAGATTCACATTGTCACTCGGCATGACACACACACACACATTGTGGAGTGTATCTTACTCTACATGCCACTGTGTAGAGTAAGATACAGAACACAAATACTTTGGATGTTAAAATATGTCCTCAGAGCTGTTTACTGTTTGTTGTTGAGCAGGTTATGAAGGCAATCGCAGTTCATTTCGTCCATGAGTGAAGCGTAGGGCGGTGGTCTTATCCATGAGCAGTTCCCGCCCGAACACGACTCCAGCTCGGGCGCGAGAGCCAGCACCGTTACGGTGGAAACACAATTACGGAGTCGTCGATTTACTCGTGAATTACGTCTGTTTAATCTTTACTTATGTCTGTTAAACGGGATTAAATAGGCAATGTGTAGGGCTATAGCTTACATAAAAACAAGCAAATGAGATGTAAAGGAAGTTATCACGTAAACCGGTGGTTCTGGAGTATTTTACAAAAGTTTAGAGGATTTAAGTTAATCTGTAAATATAATTTCATGCATAAAGTTAAAAAAAGCTTAATATTATAATAGAAACTAATAAACCCATTAGCTGAGTTAAATTAACCATTCAATTTACTGGGTAAAATTAACCCCAAATGTGTTCTGTCCTATATTTACCCAGCCCAGTGTTTTTTAGAGTATGTTCATTATTGTGCTGTGTGAAATTAAAGCAGAAGGGAGACAGCTGAATTCAATTTTTTTCGTGTTATTTTACAAAAAAGCAAAGATTCTTTTTTTTATTGTGAATGTACACAAATTTCTGCAATCTTTCTCTCCCTGTGGGAAGATGAATGAGTTTCAGTGAAGACTGCCCATTATATCAATACAAGAAAGAGTTTCCCTGAATGCAGCTGGTTGCCTTGTTTTTTTTTTACGGTATAAAAAATTTATTTGGTTAAATTCCATATTTGCTGGCATTTTTAACATTCACTTATATTGTCTTCTTACATAAATGTAATAAGAATAATACTGGGATGTGAGTAATTCATATTTTTATATCCAACATAAAAAAAAAAAAGGAAAACTTATAAACATTGAGTGTTTTATAATGTCTAAATAAACAATGCAAAACATAAAATAAATAAGCTATTATTACCGATAAAACTCTTTATAGCAACTAGAGTAAAGCTAAATCTATGTAGGCTATATTTATTAAACAGCCATACGGGCATCTAGTGGTTAAACCATGGGATTACATAGGAATATTATTTTTCTGGCCACCAAACGCCTCTAATTTGCCTCTTGCACTGGAATTTAAAAACATTTTCTCTATTTTTAACCCTAAATACTACTCTAATTGTAATATAAATAATACGCATTTTATAAAAAATATTAATGCTATTGCGATTGTTAAATGTAGTCAGCGTAGTTATCAATACACATTCAATGCACATGATGTGTTAATAATCACTAGAAATGGCTGCAAATATGGTGAAACTGCTGTCTATCATACTTAAACCCATTCAAACATATTGACAGCACAGAGTTGTTTGGAACTATTGAGAGCTCCATGAACCGCGAGATCAAAGCGTGTCGCAACTGTTTCTCAATGGTTCTGGTTGCAAACACAGCCGTTTCTGAGGAACTACATTGTTTGGCGGAAAAGTTATATTTGTATTAATATAATTTTATTTGCCAATTAACATTTTATTTGTCGTTTTATTATGTGAAACTCTGCTACATATATGGAATAAAAGTTTTATAAAAGCAATAAACCCCGTGAACCACGGCTTCTTGGGGCTTATTGCTTTATAACCAACGAATGATCTTCCCACCCCTATCCAGAATGCTGGATCCCTGTCAACCTTCAAGCACCAACTGAAAATTCATCTCTGTCGACATTACTTGACTTCATCCAAAAAAAAAAAAAAAAAAAACTCCTTTTGCCTCTCTATTTATTCCTTCCCTAGCTAGCTTGCACTTATTTGAACAATGCCTGGGACTTGGTGTTACGAGCACTTCCTCTGTCTGTTTGCCTCTTTAAGATGAATCGCTTTATGTATTCCACAATTGTAAGTCGCTTTGGATAAAAGCATCTGCAAAATGACTAAATGTAAATGCTTGCTAAGAGGAACTCTTATATTATATTGTAAACTTTTTTTCTTTGTTTAGGGTACATCCCAAAAATGTCCCCTTTATCAACATCAAGCACAGTTTGGCCCAGGACAAATCTACCATTTGCCTAAAATATATTAGTGGGCCGTCAGGGCCAGCAAAGCATTCTCTGCTGGCCTAAACACCATCCTAATCACGGACTTAGTTTTAATATCTTTTTCCACGAATGTGTTTTAAATAATTTCCAATAGTCTATTCTCTTCATTTTATAGCTTTTCTCTTGGTTGCGCTGCTTCCAGTAGTGTATGTTTATATTTGAGCTTTTATCCAATCATATTTCTGCAATCGTGTTGTCAGGGTCAAATAAATAAGCCTATGGCCTTCAGAATCAACAGTGCAGGCGTCTGTAGTTTAAAATCAATGGCACAGAAACTGCTGCTTTAACCATTCAGATTTCGATTTGGCAGCACCCCCAGGGCCATCTAGCAGGCTAACGATAATGTCAGCATTTTCTCGTTCTTTGATTGAATGGTCAGAGAGTGTACCATTCAGAGCTAGCAAACAGCACCACTACAAATCATTTAAATCAGTGTTTCTCAGGCTTCATGCTGTGTACAGTTCATTATTGTAGATTTTCAGTGCATGTGTAAGCAGCGCAGAAGCGGTGAACATGCAAAGCAGGAGCAGCACGCAGCCGTTGTGCTTTCATACTGGCAGTGTTTGTCACTCGCAGCTGAACCGCAGTTTGTACTGCAATACAGATGAGTATCGTCATTTCTGTCGTATTTTCCAACGTTCTCCTCCGAACACTGTGTGCCTGATTTCAAATTTCACTGAGCTCACGTCAGAGTGTTGAAAACATGGTGAAGATTGCTGTAAATCCTACTGTAATTCCCGGAGTTGTGTGATCCATCAAAATCTCAGAGATAAAATAACAAAATTAAACCAAAACATTTCAGAGCCTTAGTGTAAATGCAAATAAGTTCAAACATCAATTCAATATCTACTATTTCCTGAACATTATGAAATTCAAGAGGGCCACTCCCCTGATGACATCATTATATGCCAATTAGATGAGTATATTTACACCCCACATATACTTTCGGTCATACCCAACATTTTTCTAATTTACAGTAGATCTCTATCTTTAACCCCTTTCAAGCCACAAGCTTTTGAAATCTTGATGTCAAAATCCAGCATTTTTTCCAAAAAACCCTGGCGCCTAAAGAGTTAAACACAAAAGCAACGCAAGTACAAAACCTCAGATTCTTGCTGAGCTGGTGCATTTAATATAAATTTTAGCTGCATAAAGAAACTCAATGCGAGGGTTAAATCAGTGATTGATAGGGGTGGGCGATATGTCCAAAATCTTATATCACGATATGACAAATTTTCTATCACGATAACAATATATCACGATAGTTTTTTTTTTTTTTTTTTAAAGGTTTTTATTACATTAAAGTCTTTGATACCATATCATTTTCATAATCCTAGTCACCGATGTCTATATCAAACTAATACAAGCCTAAAGAGAGAGAGAAAACCTCACTGATGATAAATAAACAGTCAGTGAAGAAATAAGGATAAGAAACTCATTGCAATTACAATAAATAAGAAACACTACATACATTGTGTAAATGAATTAGTCTTCACTGTGTTAATTATATCTATCTATCTATGATAGATATAACTAACACATGTATTATGTATAGATTCTATACATATTATAAATATATTTATTATTATTATTATTGTTTATTTATTCTCATTAAAGTTACAAAAGTGATTTAGTCAAGAGCAGTGAGAGATTTTCTAGCAGTGTGCTATGATTAACATGAACGAATATTGGAACGCTTCCCCTTTAAGACCGAAGTCCGGATCCAATATAGCTGAATTACAGTTACATATGTGTTTTCTCTTTTTGCCGTTTACTCTCTCTTAAGACCTAAATCGCTGTGTTTATGAGGATACTTGCAAAGACGGGGATTCTGACGCATATAAGTGCGTTTATGTAATTGTTCAAAGTCGGCAAAAAAGAAAAAGCACGCTCCTCTCACACAGAAAGAGATGGCACACGCATATAGGTCTGTCGTTTGAGTTTCAACGGCTTAAAATCGGTTGTTTTAAAACTGCAGTGTTTAAAAACGCGTGACCATGCTACAGATGTAGTCCCTCGTTTAGGAACAAGCTCCTCACTACTGGTTTACATTTCACTACTGATTATATCCTGTATAATTGAGTATGTGACGAATAAAAGAACCTTGAACCTTGTTGTGTCCTGGCTGATCGTTCTCCACCTGCTCCTGTCTCCCCTTCAAGCCCAGTGGTGGGCGGTGTAAAGACCGCAGTCACTCAAATGATGAAAAGGCATTACCGTAAACAATGTATTTTGCGACACCACGAAATAAACAATAGAACATAATATGAAACTAGACTTTTCATTTCATCCATCCGATATATATCGTCATATCGCACAGCCCTAGTGACATGTACAGTCACACCACAGGTGTATTGTGCAAACTGTACTTCTTAGCGATGTTTAGATAGAATTCACGTTCACTTTTTAAAATAATATTTAACTTATAGGTCTCAGTTTAAATGCTTCAGTTGTTTTGATATTATATTATGTTATTATAAACCAAATCAATTGACCTTGTTTTTTAATGAAGTCACTTATGCTCATCAAGGCTGTATTTACTTGATCAAAACACAGAAAAATAAAACCAGTAATATTGTGAACTCTTAGGCTATTGCAATTTCTAATATTGGTTTTCTATTTTAAAATGTATTCCTGTAAAGCAAAGCTGAATTTCCACATGCACATGATCCTTCAGAAATCATTCTAATATTCTGATTTATTATCAGTGTTGAAACTGTTGTGCTGCTTAATATTTTTTGGAACCTTTTTTCTTTGATTCCTTGATTAGGCTAATACAAAGTTAAAAAGAACAGCATTAATTAAAAATAAATATTTTCTAACAATATAAGTCTTTTACTATCACTTTTGATCAATTTAACACATCATTGCTGAATAAAAGTATTAAAAAAATAAAATAAGAAAAGATGTACTGACTCCAAACTTTTGAGTAGTAGTGTATATTGTAACACAAAATGTATATTTTGAAGAAACACTGTTCATTTTAACTTTTTATTTCTCAAAGAATCCTGAAAAATATCACAGGTCCCAAAAAATATTAAGCAGCACACATTTTTCCAAGATTGATTATAAATTAACATGTTAGAATGATTTATGAAGGATCATGTGACACTGAAAATTCAGCTTTGCTTCACAGGAATAAATTATATTTTAAAGTATATTAAAATAGAACACTTGTATTTTAAATTGCAAATATTATGTCACAATATTATTTTGTGAAATAATATTCAGTATTTTTCATCAAATAGATACAGCCTTGATGAGCCCAAGAAACTTTTCCCAAAAGATGCCAACATTTTGAACATTGCATTGAACATTGCATTGCATACAGTGTGTATTGTACTGTAAAAATGTTTTCTCGGGTAATCTAAAATGTGCATCATTTAGTTACATCAAGAGTCAAATCAAATATAAATAGCACATTAAAGTTGTTACACACTTTTTTTTGCACGCACTGTACAGGTCTAGTATAAAGAATTTTGCTCAGGTGGCTGAAATGTTCGCCCAATAGAGAAAAGTTTTGCTCAGCAAGAAAAAAAATTAGAGGGAACATTGGTCTTGACTCTTCGCTTCTTTTTCAGGTGCTCTGACAGGCTCAACACTGTTTTGTGGGTCCTGCGACTGAAAGAGTGGCTCACCAAATGAACTGACATGTTGTGGTGTTTCTTGGGAAAATTGAATAGACTCTCTATGAGATGGGAGAGCATTTTGCTGTTCTCTGTTGTTTGACTGAAACAATGGTTTGACGATCTTGTTTGATAATCTCCGCTTTGTCTGTTTTGATCATGAACATATTTCTCAGTTTGCTTAAGTGAGTAGAGAATTTAGTTGATTTTTTTAATTAATGTTCAGATGATTCTTCTATGTCAGTTGCATCAACTATGGCCTCTAAGGCTGTAGCTTCAGCCTCTTTCTCTTGCTGGAGTGCTTCTAATGTAGCCTCTAAACATGTCTCGTCTACTTGAAGATGTGCTTATTTTACTTTTATTTAAATCTCTCTTTGTGCATATGCTGCTCTTGTACTGGCGGCTTCAGCTTTAGCTCGTGCTAAGTGCTTAGGGTGTTTTCACACCTGCCTCATTTAGTTCGGTTGAATCGCACTAGAGTTTGTTTTCCCTCTTGGTGCAGTTCGATTGGGCAGGTGAGAATGCAGCAATTGCACTCGGGTGCGCACCTAAAGCGGACCAAACAAGCGTACCGAGACCTCCTTGAAGAGGACTTAACCAGCTGCCGTAGTCAGCTGCGCTGCGCTGTGCATTAGAGGATGAGGAAGTGTTTGTTGACAGTTTTGCATGGCAGGTCAAGTCCAAATTTGTGGTTGTGAGGAGGTGCGGAGAATCCACCCGCGCAGTTGTCTCTCCATAATAGCAGTGTGCAGTCTGCTGCATTTTACTCCTGTCTTTGTTTACTTCCGGATGCACCGTTGGAATTTTCCCGCACGCTCTTTCTGACCAATCAAAAAGCAGTTTAGAGAATGCGTTCAAAGACACATCTAGCCAACAAGTGAAGTGGATGTTGTCATGTGACTGCATTTTGGTTTGTTTCAGCTGGTTCGGACCAGAGTGGTTCAAACAATGTGGTTTGAAAAGGAACCAAAACGGCAAAAAATAGCTACAATGTATATTTTTTGTCTCTGGTCCGGACCAAAGCAAGTGAACTATCGGACTTTCCTGGTGTGAATACACCCCAAGTCTTTGGTTCTTTTAATTGTGATTTCACCTTTAGTCACTTGAGTCTTTCATAGTTTTAGTCGACGAAAAGTTATTGCATTTTTGTCAACTTTTAGTCAAACTGCAGATACCGACATTTATTTAGCTAGCTATTTTATATGTAGTATTCAAACAAAAAGTCATCAATTCTTCTCTCTTTAGACCAAATCAATTAAACTTGTGAGAAATTTGAATCAAGGATTGAATTTGGATTGAATCATTATTCAGATACAGTAGGTTTACTTAACAAGTATAGCCTACATTTATTTAACATCTTTTGTTGGTTAACATTGATGACACATAATTAGAAATGCAGTCCATTTAAGACGGAAGGTATGCATGCAATAATGACACACATTCAGTTTTTACCCACCTGTTTACACTCACTTAAGCCATAACCGACAGTATTTACGTGAGATACTTTGACTCTAAACGATAGACATTTGGACTGCTATGTGTGTATTTGAGCGCTGAGAACTGATTGCACGTTGTATGAGAACTGGAGCGTGCGAGAGAGAGCACTTCTATCAGTGCGATCCTGCCTTTACTAACTTTAAGTTAATCGAGAATGAATAGTGACTCCCAGGAAAAACGGGACTTCTGGTCAATCAGTCCCTTACCCTTCAGGTGCTGAGGCCATTGTTTTAGATCGCTAGTTCGCGTTTTAAAATGGTAGCCTATCTGTCCGCTGCGGCTGCCATACTCAGACTAGATGTGCAAACGCCACTTATCCAATGACAGAGATGCACATTTTGACTTAGTTACAGTCACAGTTAACTTAGCCTATAGGATGTATTTTGAATGCACGGTAGTCCTCAAATAACATTTTAATCCCATCTCATCTTGTTAACAAAGACCTAGCATAAATTTATAGATAAACATAGTTTTTAACATCAGATATTAGTTTTAGCTCATCAACGTCTCGTCTTAAGGTGCGTTCACACCAGAAGTGAATGAAGCGTTACGAGCTAATGATTTACACGCAAAGGCGCGATAGACAATCCTGCGGCGCTATTCGCGCGAATTACGCGGCGCATATTGCGTGTTTGAGGTGTTCGAATAGTGCGAGTTGAAAAATCTGAACTTTGGCAGATATTCGCGCCGCGTTAACCAATCAGTTGCTTGCTCTAGCAGTGACGTGATTACAAGCGGAGGCAGAAAATCCTAAACAACAATGGAGGACAAATTAATCTGGTTGTATGTGGGTCCCCGGAGCTGTACGATACTACTTCGTACTTTTACAAAAACAGGTTAAATTTTTCAACAAAATAAATTTTGCAACGAGACTGGAGCTGCCTGGCAGAAGCCCCTCCCATGACGCAAATTCACATCTGTTGTGTAGTGAATTTCACGCGCGAATGAAGCGAGTAAACTCAAACTGTTCAAGCGTCCAACTACTTACGATTTGTTCGCTTCATTCGCATCTGGTGTGAACGCACCTTTATTCACCGAAAAAAAGGTTCGTTGGCGAATATTTTTTGTCTTCATCGATGAAATTAACACTGATACGCACGCTTTCCCCTGAGTGTAAACAACGCCGATTACGTCAAATACGTTCTTGGGTACCCTCCAAAATGGTGGAAGATGTAACTCAGGGGAGAAGAATGGTTGAAGTGGAGTAAATTGTTATTTTTGCCCACTTTATCTTGAATTATGTGATTATTTTAAATGCATATTAATAGACTGAATCATGCAGTGAAAGAATGCATTCTAAATGCGAAAGCGCACTAGGTTAGTCTAACCAGACTTAATCACGCTGTGTATGCGTAAACTCTGTAAGTGTGTTTTGTTTGGTTTTTGCAATATACTCGATAATGTCATGCTGTCTTATGAGTTCAGTATTTGCGCTAAAACTGCGCAGACTTGGCTTGCATGAACTTCCCCAAGACATTAATGAGTGAACATAACTTATGAAAAGTAACAGCCAAATTGGCTAGTGATTTGACAGTGTTACCCACCACAGCAGCTAAGATTTTTACCTGTATTTGGTGGGTTGGCGAGTGTTCATTTTAAGCCCTGCATGTACTTGCATTATAAGTCTTTGTATGGGTTCATCTGAAGAAAGAAAGTCATAAACCTGAGACGGCATAAGGGTGAATAAATAAGAAAATGTCATTTTGGGTGGACTATCCTGTTAATGAGCCAGATGTGATGCAGAAGCCAGAAACATGCAGAAAAAAATACAAGAATGTGTTTTGAAATAATGATAAGTGACAGAATTAAAACTTTTTCAAAAGGCCACTTGTTGTGTTTGCATTGTGTATTCAATGCCCATGTCTGAAATAATAATTAGGCTTTTAAATATTTAATTCAGTTTTTTTCCCTCCACAATTATTGATATGTAATTATTTGTGATTAATTAGATTAATTCATGAGCAAATCATGTAATTATTTAATTTAAAAAAGAATTAATTAACATGTCATTATCATCCCACATTTAACATACAGTGTTCACTTAAAAAAAAAAAAGAAAGAAAAAGACAAAAGAAAGCACTGCCACCAAGATAATAATTGTATGTAAATTAAATCTTGTGCATTTAGCCATCATACTACACAGACAGCTAATGGTCAGAAGTAATGATTATTATTATTATTATTTTTTTTTTAAAGCTACTTTGCTACTTCAATACGCTTCCTCAGATTAATAAACAAACAAGTTTACATTTAAACTGTACTTCAGTAAAATACAAATCCCCCAAAGGAATGAGCACAGTAATAAAGTGAAAAAAATATTTTCTTTCCAATGCCAATCCAATATTGGATATGCTTCAAAAAATAATTCATTTTTCTGTAGAGCTTGACATTTTACTAAGCATCAACTGAGAAAGAAAACCAACCTGTTTGCTCCTCAGTATCTTCTTGTTTGACTCTCAAGGTTTCTTCAATCTTCACAACTTCACTCTCCTCTTTAATAAACACCACTGTTTGCTCCTCAGTATCTTCTTGTTTGACTCTCAATGTTTCTTCAATCTCAATGTCTTCACTCTCCTCTTTAATAAACGCCATCTTTGTAAAAGTGTCCAAACACACAGCAAACTCCTGCTGAGATCCACACACGGTCATGTTTAAGATCAGAATAATGAAAGAAAAGTCAATACAAACTAACTCACTGGGTGTGTTTCAATCAGCTCTCTAGTCCAGTAGTTAGCACACTGGTAAGGGAATGTCAATGAACCGGATTTGTGTTCATGATAAACTGATTCATGAGTGGATGCGCTTTACTAAATAACGTGCATATTTAATCTTTAGATAAAACATTACAATGTTACAATCAATATTAATGTCGTAACTATACATCGCTTGTAAAAAATATAAGACTTAACGGTTTGCATTCATGTAAACACTGTAAATGTTTAAAAACACACCTTTCTTCAGCAAAAGATGCAGGAGCGCGGTGCTGCCGTATGACGTCACAGCGCCCTAACAAAATAAAAGTTCTTCACACGACAACCTTTTAAAAGTACGTGAAACACACACCCACACACGCATGCAGATTTAAAAAATATTGCCAGAGTTACTCAGTTGATTTATTGGTTAAATACATTGGTTAAATAATTGTGTGCAATCAGACACTATTAGAACAATTTAATTTTGTACCCCCCAAAAAAGAAAACGTATTAGTAGTAGCCCTTTATTGTCACTAGTAACAAGTACCAGCGAAATTAGCCATCCACCTGTCCATACATATGACAACGGGGTAGACAGAACAGGAAGACAGGGTATGTAAGAAAAATACAGCATTTACATGAGGAAAGAGAGGAGGAAAAAAAATGTTTACCCCAGACTATGCTCCATTGGGGAGTACAGTGTGAGAACAGAAAAAAAACACCTCAGCACAAAAGCACATATACCATAAACACATGACTTGCAACAGGGGGAACATATCCAGCTCTGGCAAGCAGCCATCCAGTCCGGTGCCATTTATTACGGCGCGGTCGCAGACCTGCTCGACAGGTGGCGGTAAAAGCGTTCGAGGCAGATGATCGGGAGGAGTAATGTCTGTAATGGGGAAGGGAGCAAGAGAGTCTACTCTGCATCGCTCTCTCAGGGTAGTTTATCCAGCATGACAGCCAGAAAAGATAAGATTAAATTTGTTGTGTCTTTTGCGTATCTTCACAGCTTTATTCTCTCTGTCCCTTCTGGTCTCTGAAATCATCAATTTTCACTTGCAAAGCGTAAGTTTCAACATGATGGCATCCATATTCCGGTTTATAGTCTCAGTCTCATTGCTGACCCGCTCTTCCCACGGCTTCAATCAAAACGGGCAGCCTTGTGAGGCTTTGGACAGCTGTTCCGTCTTCCGAATTTTCCGATAACCCAGGGCAAAGCTAATCCAATCAGCAGAATACCTGTTATCATGGTGCCGAAAAGGTAGATATCCTCGCGTCCTCCACAGAAAGAGCCGCCAGACATACGATTTGCCACCTCTCCCATGCATCCCTCGTATATCCGGCCGCGAACGTCCCGTCGGGACAAACGGGTTCCCCAGAACCCAGACTTCTCGTTGAGAAGATGGTATCAATTGCGCTGAGAGACCAGTTGATCAAATCCATAATTTTCCAGTTTGGAGAGCCGTGCAGAGAGAGTCTCTTCAATAGATATGAGACGAGACAGAAGAAGCAAGCAGGGAGGAAAAAAGGGGAGGACGGGAGAGTGAAAAGAAGCGACTGCCTCCGTTGAAAGCCAAACGAGAAGGATTATTATTTTTGTTTGATCATTTTCTAGTGCCATAGCCAAAAACCTGCATGACTCATTATTTTACTGTTATACAGTGAACTACATTTGTCAATAAAATGAACCTTTATTAGGCCCAGAGATTACTCAAAAACTCAAATACAAGCAAATATGCAGCGGCTATTTACACTAAGTGCAAATATCAATGGATTCTATTTACACTGTAAAAATAGCAAGATTATTGTTATTTATACTACTTGTTGCAAATAATGGTCATTATCTGCACTTCAGTAACAGTATGCAATAATAATGTATTAAGTTAAAATTATAATTTTCATTCAAATTATTAAATATATGCCACCTTATTGGGACAATAAAGTATGGGGTAGGTGTAGGGAGGGCTTTATTTTAAACTTTTTGATTATGTCCTTCATTTTTATTAAAATAAATGCCTTTATGATGTGATATGAGGTTTGAAAAGGGACAAAAAAAGTTTGGCAAAAGGCAGGTTCAAACTCTTGTTGATTGGCGTCAAAAAGACTACAGCACCCGCTTGACCATCTGTGCCACTGGAGCTTATGAATCATAGTCGTTTTTTATAATGCTGATTAGCCCAATCAGATGTTAGTGGGCTCTTTGGACTCAGTATTAATTGTGCAATGGCATATAAGCTAAATTTATTTGTAATTGCAGTTGTTTCCTATCAACATTAGCATGATCGAGACCTGTAGATTTGTACATCAACCTTGTAGGGATATTAATGTATTAATTTCTCAGTGATCTTTTCTGAAATCAGAGAAAGGGTTTGATCTAACAGACTTTTATACACAGATCAGTTTTCATTCATGTGAGTGTGTACCAATCAGAGGAGTCTTTCAGTGCTCTGAGCGGTTTACAAAGCTTTGCTGCCTTTTAAAAGCTTTTCTATGTAAATATGCGCTAGATGGACATCAACGTGTCGCACTCGTGACGCAGTGGCTTCTTTTCCATTCATCAGGGGTCCGTTCTTCGTACGTCGCTAACTCAACTGGATTTGATTGTTGCCGATTTCGCTTGATCTTAGATCATTTGGTTCGTCGAAGCCAATCCCGGAGTTGCTGTCATAGCAACAGGTCCGTAACCTTAAACCTGCTCGGGAGCAGGCTTATTTCATGTAAACAGGATTAGATCGCATCTTTTTAATCAGAATTGATACTTAAAATCTGTCACAGCCACCACTACTTTATTATAAGAGTATCCTGCTGGTCCAGGGACAATAATTTAAAATAATAATAATTTAAAAATAAGCTAACAATGTTGTGTAGTCTATAATGTATATAGACACAGCCAGTTTTAATCATTGAAAGATTTATTAGTGATGAAATAATTACTCTATAATTGTATTGGAGACTTACACACATGCTATACAGTTAATCTGAGCTGTGCATTAATTTGAGTGGCGACAGATATTATGGGAGGGTTTCTTGATGAAGAGCAGGAGATGCAGATAACTTATTCTTTAAGAAACTGTAATTAATGCGGTCACATAAAAAATCTGTTTCAAAGAAAATATTAAATTAATTGCCAATTACAACACTGAAGTAAAAATGTAAAGCCTGTACAAATACTAGAAATCATAAATATAAATGATTGGGAATCATGTAAAAAAAAAAAAAAAAAAAAAATTAAAAACAGAGCACATTTTATTTATCTATATACATTTATGTAGTTTTGTTCGCTTTCCTTATAAAGGTCCAGAAATTAGTCAAGTTTTTCGTCTTCTTAATGATATGATGTCATTACGCTGCTGTCTTGCCGTCAGCCAATTGCTGCATTGCTGATCGTGGTTTCGAGTATCGATACATCTGTCCTTTTCGGGGAACACGAGGACACGCAGTAATCTTAGACAACTTAATCCAGATATTTTAATCTAATACGCAAATTTGTTTGAAGAACCAAATTATCCAGAGATCAGTTATCACGATTAGAAGATCTTGCATCTCTCAAATCATCTCAGATGTATTAAGCGAGGTATGAAGAACAGACCTCAGGGCTGCGACTTTTATGTGCGTCTCGTGTTTATAAGAGCAAAAACTTCAGATTGGCTAGAAATGTTAGTTTGGTTAGAGTGAAAGCTGTGTTCCTAGAGTGCAACTGCAGGCGAACTCATGAACTCAAACGTGATATCAACCACTTTTTTTTTTTACTCTTTAAGCTGCACGAGGACACCATCACACTGAACGCTCTTTGTTTGCACATTGTTTACAAATAGATTAAATGAAACTGGACAAAATTAATCTTGACAAACTATATTTCATTCTGAAGGTCTAAGCATCAAGCATCGACAATAGATCGCTGTTTTTCGATGGAAAGAGTATAAGGAAGGTATTTGCTATATTTGTGTAAGCAGTAACATCAAACCATCCATAATAAAAAAGCAGTACATACCAGCTTCGTGTAATATTGAGTCACAAACGCATCCACTGCTGTAAATCCCGGTTTAGTTAGAGAGGTAAGGATCCATTGAACAACATCAGATTGTGTATTTTAGTCCAATGAAGCAATAACGCATTTTCCTTTGTTTACGTCTCTCTTCTTCAGGAATAGTTATTGTTTGTATCTGTTTTGGAATAGCTCACGCTCAAAAAACTGCGTCTTGGTTGTAAAAAATGACATTTTGTAGTATACAGTGTAACACAGAACGAGACATCCCAAAAAAGAAAAGTGAAAAAAAAAGAAAATTTGTTTATTTGAATCTGGCGCGCTCTCTCCCGAGGGCTGTGATGAGAGCATCACCGGTCTCCGCAGATGGTGGTTATATCCGCAGGCACTGCGGATGATCCGCGGGTCGAGTAATATAAAAATACTTTCTGATTATTTGCATGTGGGTCGCGGGTGGATAAGATAAATCATTAATGATGCAAATATTAACTACATTTTCTAAATAGGCTACAGAAATCAAATACACTGTAAACTAACATATTAAAGTAATTAAAAAATACATTAGGCTATTTAGTCAAGAGCAGTGAGGGATTTTCTCTGTCTTTTGTGGTTTGATTAACAATGACAGACAGCACAGCTTTATTATAGGCTGCTGTCACAAGACCTATTTCACGAATCCAATACTGATACACATGCGCTTTTCTTTCGGAACTGTTTACATAACTCAAAAGGTGCTTGCAGTTGTCACAGACAATGGTGCGAATATGGTTTATGCAGTGCATAAAGCTGGGTGGAAGCATTACCCATGTTTTGCCCATACATCAAACTTGGTGAGAATGACTGCATATGGGGTGTTATTTTAGAGTTAAAAGACATTGTTGAAGTTCTTGCATTATCTGTATTTACTGAGGAAAAACTTTGCTACCTTGAGGACAAAATTCACGAACACAGTCAACTTCTGCAGGAGGTTTTTCCAGAGTTTAAACTGAGACCTAAGCACCATTTTATAGAACATTACCAATATCTCATTCGCTGTTTCAGACCTCTGCTTGATGTCTGGACCATAAGGTGTTGTACGGGATGTAAATAACTTCAAAAACATTCTACACACTTTAGCCTGCAGGCATCAGCTTATGTTGGCTTATTACATGGACACACCCACTTTGTTCAAGTCAGCAGTTGAAGCGGAGAAAATTTTAGTGGTGGCACTTGACTGTTTGGATTCCTCTGTAAAAAAAAGTACCATCAAGAGTCAATTCAGTACAGTGACGACTATCTCTTGCTACAAATGCTACAATTCATGGAATAAAGTGCACCCAAGGGATGTTTCTATCAGCTGGGAGCACAAGTGGACTTCCTGACTTAAATCAATGTATTGATTGTTAAGAACAAGCCGAATTTCATCATTGAGCCTTACACAGCCTGGTACATAGTGTAACGGCCACTAAAATACTGTTCCTGCCATAGATGTCAATGTGCCTTTAAGAGAACTTCTGTTGTTTTATGTTGTTATGGTACGTATGCACGCATGGTGTTGTGAGCGTGCACGTACAGAAGGAGTAAGCGGTGAAGAGAGATGGTCGCTCTACCGCTGTTTATTGCTTTAATGTGATCATTCATTTTCTTTGTGACGGAACCAGAGTGTTTAGTTTCTGTTTTGTGCTCAGTCTTTTACATGTGTGAGAGACGCGTATGCCAATGATGAAACTATTATAAAAGCTCAGGCACAAATAACTGACTGCCTCGAGTTTTCTAAGAGGCTCCAGTTCACTGGATATGTAAGGTTTGTTTGTATATAACTAGTTTGAGCAGTATTTTTATTAACATGTGAGTTCTGTAATTCTGTTTTCTTTTGTTATTTGCAGAATTATACCTGATCTTCCTATTTCTGTCCAGATTAAGAGGCTCCAGTTCACTGGATATGTAAGGTTTGTTTGTATTAGGCATGTGACGGTATCACATTTTCATATTGATTTTAATCGCCATGTAAAGTATTGTAATGACCCGGCAGTCAGCGCTAGCAGCCAGGTGCATTATGGGTATTTGTTTATAGCTGATTTATGCGTTATTTAAGCAAGGTGGTTGGGTTTTCGCATCAGCAATGTAATGTGTGTTTATGTTAAAGTTAGTTCGGGTGGGTTAGGTTAATTTACTGCCTGTTATATAAAAAGGTGGCTGTTACCGTCACTGAGAGAGATGTGTAGGGGAGGGACTTGGCAATATGGACTTGCATGTGTAGTTCTTAATTGTGTTCGGAATAAAGGAGAAAGATGACATTACTGCCTCCTGCTGGTTTGTGAAGACATTACTCCAGCTCACAGAGACACTTAGAGTCGTGCGGTGTATGGGACATGAGTGCTCATATTTCCTATAGCAAAGTTTAGACTTTCGACGTATAGATGCTAGCACCCCGTTAGTAATTAGCTAAATATCAGTGAAGAAGTTTTGCTATGCTCCATTTAGCCCCACGTCTTTGAGAATAAGAGACAGTGGTTACATTGGTGTCAGAAGTGGGATTTTGCCTGTTTAGAAGACGCCTTTATGGAGCAAAGCATAGGCGGATTAGAGCGTGCCATCCTAGAGAACAGAATCAGGTTGGAGCGCCTGACAATCGAGACGACGCGGAGGAGCAGGGCTCCATACCTACCTGATGGCGCCAGTGTTCTCCGGACAGTGTACCGTTCTCCTGGTCGCGGGCAAAACGAACCACCGGCTGTCAAACCGACACTCCAAATCAATGGCCGCCTGGGCTTCCTCACACGATCACCTGCCAAGCTGCCACGATACAGCAGTTTGACACCCCTGGAGCCCTACCTGGCATAGGTTGACCTGGCTGCTCTCCACGATGGATAGAGCCGCGAGGAGACAGCGACTCATTTGGCCCTCGCCCTGGAGGGTCCCGCACTTCAGGTCCTCGTCGACTTGTCCCCTGAAGAGCGGCGTGATCTCCACTCCAGCGCCAGCTGATGAGAGCAGCTGAACGAGAGGCGGACGGGATCCAGCCTGAGGAGGAGGAGGTCAGCCGGGTCCAACCAGACGTGACCCCCCTGATGGAGGTCCAGATTAGACCGCTGCTTTCACTGCGGAGAACCGGGGCACTTTGCCAGGGACTGCCCTGCTCCGAGCCCCCGGCCCCGGAATGTGTCACCGCCGGGAAACGACCGTGGAGTGAGGCAGTGAGGGGACCCTCACCCCGTTCTTTGACACCCCTCCACCAAAACTGCCCTATTGTGGGACGCTGCAGGCTTGCCAGAGGACTGTACCTGGACTGTGTGGTTGGCGGGCAGCCCTGCAGCGCCTGGTGGATACGGGTCCACTCTGCTTGCTACGAAAGGACTGTTGTCAGGAACGGCCGGTCCTTTTTCCGGAGGACTGGACCCCAACCAATACCGAACTGCTCACCGCCACGGGTGAAAGGAGAGTAATGCCTGGGAAGAAGCTGTTGTCTGTGGTGGTGGGGGATGAGCCAGACGCCACGAGTTCTGGCTCGCCAACATCAGAGATGAGTGCATTGTTGGCTTGGACTTGTTGGCCCACTGGGGAGCACGTGTCGACGTGCCAGGGCCGCCTATGCCTCGGTATGAACTGTCGCCCGGTCGGGCCGAGCCACCATGGAGAGGCCACCCCGCAGCCGCGGCCCAGACATCAGTGCTCACCGACTCCAGCCCCAGCCGTCGCACAAGAGCTGCAGAGACTCAGGGGGGGCCCTGGAGGAATATTGTAGCTCAGACCAGCACACCCCAGCCATTACCACCACACACTCCAACTGCCTCCCCGTCACCTGAGACTGTTGTTGCTGTTGAGGAGTTGGGTTGACAAAGTGGTGAGCATCTAAGCACACCACAGCAGGAGCAGCTGCGACACCTATTGAGAGACTTTGTGGACATTCTTGCAGCACGAGAGGACTGTACCAGGACAGCTCTGGTGCAGCATAACATTGACACAGGCCCCGCTGCCCCCATTCGTTTGCGCCCTCATAGACTGCCTCTCGCCAAGCGGCAGGCTGCCGAAGAACTGATCCGAGATATGGCAGCTAACGACATTGAGACCTTGGACAGTCCCTGGGCCGCACACATGGTCATGGTGTGGAAGAAAACGGGGGGTGGCGCCCCTGTGTGGACTTTCGATGACTAAATGCAGTCACCCGTAAGGACTCATACCCGCTGCCGCGCATTGATGATGCATTGGATTATGTCGCTGGATCCTGTTGGTTCAGCTCTTTGGACTTGCACAGCGGGTATTGGCAAGTAGAGCTGACGGCAGAGGCCCGTCCCAAAACTGCGTTTACCATAGGGCAAGGACTGTGGGAGTTTAGGGTGATGCCCTTTGAACGATGTAATGCCCCAGCCACCTTTGAAAGGCTGATGGAGCGTGTCCTTAAAGACATTCCCCGCACCCGCTGTGTGGTCTACTTGGACGATTTGTTGGTCCATGCCAGAGACTTTGACCAGGCTGTTCACAACTTATGGGAGGTCCTGACAACCATCCGTAGTGCCGGGTTGCGGTTGAATCCGGCCAAGTGTAACCTGCTCAGACACATTTCCTGGGGCACGTGGTTAGCGAGAGCGGGGTGGCCACCGACCCAACAAAGGTGGCCGCAGTGAGGGACTGGCCCCCACCCACCAACATCTCTGAGCTGCGGAGCTTCCTGGGCCTGGCCTCCTATTATAGGAGGTTCGTCAGAGACTTAGCAACTATCGCCAGCCCCTTACATCAGCTGACAAACAAGGGTCGGCGGTTTGGGTGGTCTGAGGATTGTGCGGCAGCTGTCCGGCAGCTAAAAGCCTCATATAGCTCGGCCTACTATAGCTGCAGCCTCATTCGTCCAGAAAGAAATTACTGCGTCACCCGGCAGGAGTTGCTAGCGGTGGTCCTGGCGGGTCGTCATTTCAGGCCCTACCTCTTGGGCACCAAGTTCACATTGAGGACTGACCACGCTAGCCTCACCTGGATGCTGAACTTCCGCCAGCCAGAGGGTCAGGTGGCAAGGTGGCTGGAGATCCTCCAAGCCTATGACTTCGAGGTTCAGCACCGACCAGGGCAACAGCATGCCAACGCTGACGCCCTCTCCAGATGCCCATGCCTCGCTGATGAGTGTCGGTACTGCGGTCGTCAGGAATAAAGAGGACGGGGGCCGTCATCGGCAGCAGCAGTGCCGGGTGACAGCAGTGGAGATGGAGAACCATTCACCACCGAGCAGCTGAGGCAACAGCAAGCGAATGACTGAGTGCTGGTGAAGGTGAGGGGCTGGCTGGAGGCCCGAACGCGTCCTGACTGGCAGGCTGTGTCTTCCCAGGGCCCCGAGATCAAGTCCCTTCATTCGCAGTGGGGCAGCCTGGAGCTCCACGACGGCATGATCTACAGGCGGTGGCAGGCACCTGGGGGGGGGGGAATCAACCGTCTGCAACTCCTAGTCCCCACACTCTACGGTCGGAGGTCCTCTGTTAGGTGCATGGGGCAGTTGGAGCCGGCCATTTCGGGAACTCCAAGACAGTGCGGCGGTTGCGGCGGCGGTTGCGGCAGCGGTTCTACTGGCCGGGGTGTTGGGCAGGATGCAGAGCTGCACGTTCATTGCTGCGATGTCTGCACAGCACAGAAAGGACCCAGCCGACGCTCTCACGCACCGTTGCAGCAGTACCTAATCGGGGCGCCCATGGAGAGGATCGGGGTGGACATCTTAGGTCCGTTCCCCATCACAGAGGCCGGCAACCGTTTTAGTCCTGGTCGCTATGGATTACTTTACGAAGTGGCCAGAGGCATATGTGGTGCCGGACTAGAGTGCTTCCACGACGGTGCAGCGACTAGTAGATGAGATGTTCGCCCGGTTCGGGGTGCTGGATGAACTTCATAGTGACCAGGGGCGGAATTTTGAGAGCCGATTGTTCAGTGAGCTGTGCCAGCGATTGGGGGGTGAAGAAGACTAGAACCACTCCCCTCCACCCTCAAAGTGATGGACTGGCTTAGCGGTTCAACCGCACACTGGCAACTCAACTTGCTATCTTGACCAGTCAGCATCAGAGAGACTGGGACCAGCATCTGCCCCTGGTCCTGTGGGCATATAGGACAGCGGTGCAAGAGTCAAGTCAGTGCACACCGGTGGCGCTGATCTTTGAGAGGGAGCTCTGCACGCCGGTGGACTTGGTGTTTGGGTCGCCCCCCGAGCCAGATATTGCTGGTGGGCCAGAACTGGACTACTTTAGGCGATTGAAGGATCGTCTGAGCACGGTACATCAATTGGCCAGGGAGGCTCTAGAGGACGCTGGAGCCCGCCAGATGCGGGCATACGACAACCGTGCCCACGGGCCTACCCTTAGACCAGGGGACAGAGTGTGGGTGTTCTATCCCCAAAGGAAGCGGGGGTTGTCACCCAAACTGACTCATCATTGGCAGGGACCTATAGGGAGATTCTGGACCAAATTTCAGAAGTGGTCTTCCGGGTCCGAATGCCTGGACGGGGTAGACGGGTGGTGCTTCATAAGGATCGGTTAGCACCGTACCACCATATAATTAGATTAGTCATATAATTAGTCATATAATTAGAATATCATCAAAAAGTTGATTTATTTCACTAATTCCATTCAAAAAGTGAAACTTGTATAATGTATATATTCATTCCACACAGACTGATATATTTCAAGTGTTTATTTATTTTAATTTTGATGATTATAACTGACAACTAATGAAAACCCCAAATTCAGTATCTCAGAAAATTAGAATATTACTTAAGACCAATACAAAGAAAGGATTTTTAGAAATCTTGGCCAAATGAAAAGTATGAACATGAAAAGTATGAGCATGTACAGCACTCAATACTTAGTTGGGGCTCCTTTTGCCTGAATTACTGCAGCAATGCGGCGTGGCATGGAGTCGATCAGTCTGTGGCACTGCTCAGGTGTTATGAGAGCCCAGGTTGCTCTGATAATGGCCTTCAGCTCTTCTGCATTGTTGGGTCTGGCATATCGCATCTTCCTCTTCACAATACCCCATAAATTTTCTATGGGGTTAAGGTCAGGCGAGTTTGCTGGCCAATTAAGAACAGGGATACCATGGTTCTTAAGCCAGGTACTGGTAGCTTTGGCACTGTGTGCAGGTGCCAAGTCCTGTTGAAAAATGAAATCTGCATCTCCATAAAGTTGGTCAGCAGCAGGAAGCATGAAGTGCTCTAAAACTTCCTGGTATACGGCTGTGTTGACCTTGGACCTCAGAAAACACAGTGGACCAACACCAGCAGATGACATGGCACCCCAAACCATCACTGACTGTGGAAACTTTACACTGGACCTCAAGCAATGTGGATTCTGTGCCTCTCCTCTCTTCCTCCAGCTGCAGTCCACTCTTTGTGAATCTCCCCCACATTTTTGAATGGGTTTTGTTTCACAATCCTCTCCAGGGTGCGGTTATCCCTATTGCTTGTACACTTTTTTCTACCACATCTTTTCCTTCCCTTCGCCTCTCTATTAATGTACTTGGACACAGAGCTCTGTGAACAGCCAGCCTCTTTTGCAATGACCTTTTGTGTCTTGCCCTCCTTGTGCAAGGTGTCAATGGTCGTCTTTTGGACAACTGTCAAGTCAGCAGTCTTCCCCATGATTGTGTAGCCTACAGAACTAGACTGAGAGACCATTTAAAGGCCTTTGCAGGTGTTTTGAGTTAATTAGCTGACACCAGGTGTCTTCAATATTGAACCTTTTCACAATATTCTAATTTTCTGAGATACTGAATTTGGGGTTTTCATTAGTTGTCAGTTATAATCATCAAAATTAAAATAAATAAACACTTGAAATATATCAGTCTGTGTGGAATGAATGTATACATTATACAAGTTTCACTTTTTGAATGGAATTAGTGAAATAAATCAACTTTTTGATGATATTCTAATTATATGACCAGCACCTGTATATATATTGCCTAATACACATGTAATATTAGATTCATGCTTTGATATTTTAATTATTACTGACACACTAGGCCTGTCGTAATAGTCAATTTATCGACTATAAAGCGATATATAAACTTGGCATTGCACACTAAATTTACGTATGAAGTAGATCTACAACGGAGATGTGGAAATGAGGCATATCACAACAATGGAAGTTTGTTGGACATAAGCAAGGATGCAAAATCTGACATTCTTAAGAAATTAGCAGAAGCAATGTATGCTTTCACCCCATACCCACAGCATGATGACTTTGACAATGTTGCACAAAGTCTTATTGAGAAGCATCCGTGTCTTAAGGAACCTGGGTCTGAGAAAGGATGGTACTGTTGGAAGTATAGTCTAAAATTCAAAATTCAGAATTACCGCAGCATGCTCCGGGCCGCAGGATGTGCTGAACTGCATGTTAATCGTCACTCTGCTTCCTCAGACTTGGGATCTAAACAGAAATTGAAGAAAGCAAAAAAGGCTGAAACCAATTTCCTTTCAGATGTATCCACAAGATAAAATTCCAGCGGTGCTTGAGGAGGAGAAAGAGTAAATGGTTGTGGAAATGAAGACGAGAAAGGTGGACTGGAATAAAATGCTCATGATGATGGCGAACACATTTTCAGTGCGACGAAAATAAATTGTTGAAAACAAGCCACTTGTGAAAGAGGTGAAGGCTAAATGGCCAGGATTGTTTTTTGAAAAACAAGTAAGTGACCTATGGGAAATGAAAGTATTGTGTACAATTCTAAACGTAACACAATGGTCTATGTAATGGGTAATCTAAATGTCCAACATTTTTGGAATCGAGTCCGATTCCAGGTTCTGGAATCGATGGGATTCGATTCCAAGAATCGATTCCTCACTGTTGTTTTCGATTCTTTTTTTTTTAGATCAAAGGGACCTAATCTCGCCATGAATGCAGGATATAAAGTTCATAGAAAGTATCCTTCTCATAATATGAAGATTTATTAGTAAAAAAAAACGGACAATATATTTCTATAGCTTGAGATCTATAGAGTCTGCTTTGCCCGTGAAATTAGTCATAGCTCACTGCTCAGCAGGGACATGTATCGCATGAATTGAACAATACATGAACTTTCTAAAATAAATGTCCACAGTTCGACTGAATGATAAAGTTTACTTTGACTGTATGGTTTATCTGTCAATCAGATGCGGCCACTGATCTATGCTCGTGACATTTCTTTTAGAATTATCATTGGCTGATAGAAATAAAAAAAAAAATAGTATTTTAGATGGAAATAAGATCAAGATCCTTCGATCACGTCAGTATCTATTCTGTCCTGCAGCGCTCAAAATTGTGGACAACATAAGCCAGTTCCACCGTAAAGTAACCTCTGAATAGTTTTTTTTTTTTTTTTACTGGTTAAAACTGGTTATCTATCCAAAATAACTTTTTCGTGGAAACGTATCAGACTTCACTTTTAGCGAACATGAGGTGAACGGTAAATGAAATGGATGTTTTTTATATAAAAAATAATCTCTAAAAAATGGCAAGTTTCTGAAGCAGCTCTCCGCACTGCATCACTAAAGACAGGCACCTAGTCTATTTTTGACGGATAATAATAATCGTCTCGCTGTCATCAAAGTCATCAGCAACAGGCGTTATCTTTGACTATCATCGTTACACTATGCCAGCGCTTCTCAAAGTCCGGACTCCGGTCCGGATCCGGGCGCATGGACCAGTGTTGCAATGTTTACAGACTCCTTTGTAAGACAAAGCACATAGCAACTAGCGACATTTTGGATAAACATTAGCTTTCATTCAGTAGAATAATGTCACCGGTTTCGCCCCGCGAGCGTGAGGTTTCACCCTCCCGACGCAATCTTTCTCCACCAGCAGAGTTAGCAGCGTATTCAAAGAACCGAACCGCAGCAGGCTTGTGAATGAATGAGTACAAAACAGTGTTTCCAAAAACCTATCACTGTTGACTGTCTGGCATATGAACATGAATGTAGTTTGTCTGTAAAGGGTTGAAATATGCACATAGTTTGTTACACAGACGGATGTTTGTGCTCCATGAAATAAATATATAATTAAAGATTTGAGCAATTCAGTTGAAGTGACTGCAGGTTACATTGAAGTACTATTTCAGAAACATAAAATATGTAGGCCTAAATGAGAACTGCTTTATTGGGCATTTAGTTGTATAAAAATGCAGCAGTACTGTTGAGCAACCCTTGTGAAAAATAACCATGGTTTTATTATAATAAAAGTGTAGTTACCAGGCTTTTATATATATTTTTTGCATATTGATTATAATTTAAATAACCAGTTTTACTACAAATACCATGGTTAATCTATGGTTAGTGTCGCAAAACCATGGTTAATTTGAGGTTATCATGGTTTAAGTATAGTAACCAAGTTTTATTTATTTGTATAAAACCATGGTTAATTTTCGTAAACGCAAGTATGACCTGATGTCTTCATAAATATGATAATTAAGCATATATCAAGTTGACTTGATAATTATTTCGGACCTTTTGACGTTGATGATAATTCAGATTCAGACCTTTCAATGTAAACTTTGAGAACCCCTGCACTATACTATTGTCTATCGGCACCCTGAATTGAGTTGTGATGATGCTTCGTTTCCTTGCCATAATGTATTCTCTTAAATTATTTATTGTCAAATGTCTGTTGAATGTAAGTTGCTATAAGTACTTTAAGCATTCAATGTGAATTCATCTGAGAATACTCTTAATTAAAGAAATCTATTCAGTGATTGGTCCTTGCGTATTTCGTCATCCAAAATCAAGTTTGTGGCACAGCTAAGTATCACTAAGACGGACACTTAAGATTTAGTCCTACACTTTGCTTAAATTATTACTGAGATGATTGATAACTAACTTTTAAGCGTAGCTTTGAGACAATTTTTTTCGCTTAAGTCAATTCTTAGCAGTGTTCTTGAGAGTAATTCTTAGACGTTTGATAAATACGGGCCCTGGACCTGTTGGTGTCCTGCAGTGTTAAATGTGTTTTGACTGGAAATGACACAGGTGACGACCAACAGCCAATAAGAGAACAAGATACAGGACAAAGGAAATGTTGGGGGCAAAGTCACAGATCTGTATCAAAACATCAGCACATATGGCATCTGCAAGAAACCATTCTCTCCTTCATATTCTTATTTTTTGTCTTTTTTTTCTCACTGCAAATCAGCGTACAGACAACTTGGGACTGCAAGCTTTTGCAGGCTACCATTTTTGACAGGGATTCTCTTGGATCTTGCGTTATGTCCCATTTCAATTCTCAAGTGTGTTTGGTTGCAAAACAGTTTGTAGACAATGAAAACTAATTATTCCTATTGAGAAGATGTGTAATGTTTGACCCACTGTCACTGATCTGTTGTGTCATGTGCTCACAACAGCAACTAGATGCTACCCCAGACAGTCGAGAAGTGTGAGAAGAGCAGTGATCCATATCGTGCAGTGTGAACTCGGCATAAAGGGCTGATCACTTCACCAAACCAGGTATTTCCTCAATTATTTTCACTTTGATGATGAGGGTGATAATGTGTATAAACAGAAAAAAAAAATTTGACTATTTTTTCAGGTAGGTAAAGATTTTGACAAGGAATGATGTCTTTCTACATATGTCCTCTTTTACCTGGATATGTCTTGGCTAGGATTTCTATATTGCCTAAAATATCCAGGTTTTGAATCTGACTCCAAGTCCAAGATTAATTACCCCAACTCTAACGGTGCCACACAGCACATTTTCAATATAGGATCCTGCTGAATATACACCAGAGTCTCCTGGGGACGTACTTTGTACGTCAGTAACTCAGATAGCTGTACTTTACGGTTGATGGTTTGGCATGATCCTGGATTGTTTGGTTCTTCGAAGCTCATCCCAGAGTTGCTGTCATAGCAACAGGGCTCCATAAGCTTTAAACTGCTCAGGAGCAGGCTTAATTCGTGTAAACAGGATTAGATCGCATCTGTCCCAACCACGGTTACTTTATTACAAGAGTACCCTGGTGAACCAGGGACAATAGTTTTAAATAATTTAAAAATAATAAATTTAATAAACCGGTTTACTCACTGAAAAATGTATTCGTCATAAAAAATACTTAATTGTGTAAAGAGTCTTTCACACATGCTATACCGATTATGTAGAGCTGTGCATTAATTTGTTGTGCATTAATTAACTTGAATGATAACAGCTATTATGGGACTGGCTTGATGGAACTCTTGGTGTTTAGCAAACTGATATAACAAGGCAGAAAACACAGCCAAACATCCAAGCCAAGAAGTACAGCAATATTTGCACAAACACTATATTCACAACATAAAAAAGTATAGAATTTGATGCAACATCTGCCATATGCAAAAACAGAGATTTGACTTATTCAGTACTGATCTAAATCAACTAAATAAAAAACATCACTCAAAAAATGTCATAAACAAATCTGACAATTGAATCACTACAGTAAATTTACTGTAAATCTTACAAAGTTGAAATTATGCCTCTGCTTCACATAAAAATGTCTAATACTTATTTCCACAATGGTTCATCTACATTTCACATATATTATAGTTCCCTTTCGGGAACTTCGAGCTGCGTTGAGGATGTTTTTGGGAACACCTGTATGTTCTCACGCTCTGAAATATGTATGTAATCTCATCCAAGGGAATCCCCGCTGACGTTACCGGCGGAGATGATGTAGCGACCTGGAAGTATAAAAGCACCTGCGGTGAAGGCGGCGGCAGCTTCTGTTGTTCAGTAAGCGCTCTGTGTAAAGTATACGTCCTATTTACTGTTGTTTGTCCCTTATATATTGAGAATATATCATGGCAACTGGCAAGAAACAAGAGTTTGACAAGGAGCGTTTCAGATTGTGTCCCTCTCCCTGCCCGTGTTTCATCACGGGTGGTGACACACACAATCTGTGCGTTGCTTGTATGGGAGCGGAGCACGCTCGGTCAGCTCTCGAGGGAGCTGTCCTCATTGTCTTCGCATGTCTATGCGAACACTCCGCTCCCGGAGAGCGCTCTTTGAGGAGGGCACTCTCTCCAGTGCTCCTCGCGGTTCTGGTCCCACTCTCGCTGAGGCAGAGCGGCGCCTGAAATAGTGGGGATCACAAATGGATCTGACAGAAAGATTGGAGATGGGCAGGTCCTTTTCTCCATCTTCCCCTGCCAGATCTATTGCTCAATCGCTGGGTTCGGAAGCACGTTCTGAAATGGTTTCTTCCGCCCCGCGAGAGAGCACAGCGCTCGTGTTATCTTCCTCTGAGGAGGGAGAAAGCGCGAGCGTCAAGCGAGATGAGGCTGTGGATTTGCCACCACAGTCAGTTTCGTTCGAGGAGCTGTTGGAGGTGGTTACCAGTATGTAGCTGTATCAAAATTAAATATTAAGTGGCCAACAGATAGAGCGTCAGGAGCGTCCGAAAAGCAAGCTAGACGAACGCTTCCTGCGCTCTAGGTCCCCGCCTCCATGCCGGTGCTTACCATTTTTCCCCGATTTACATAATGAGTTATCTAGATCTTGGGATAAGCCGTATTCGGCTCGTCTCTTCAACCCTAATGTGTTAAACTATTCAAGTGTATTAGGGATGAATGAGCATGGTTATGGGAAAATGCCCCAGGCTGAAGATACGCTCGGTGAGCTATCTTTCGCTCAGCGGGGCATCTTCCCTAAAAGCCCCCGTATTACCCACCAAGCCTCTTAGGACTACTTCGGCTTTGGTGGGTAAAGCGTACACGGCAGCAGGCCAAGCTGCGGGCTGCTTACATACTATGGCGGCACTGCAAGCGTATCAGGCTGAGCTGTTAGGAGATTTAGATGAGGAAGACACAATAAAATCTGATGATATTACTGAATTACGTAGGGCCACAGATTTATCGCTTCGGGCCACCAAGGAGACCGCCAAAGCTATCGGGCGGTCTATGGCAGCCTTGGTGGTCACGGAAAGACATTTGTGGTTAAACCAGTCTCAAATAAAGGATAAAGACAGGGCTTTCCTACTTAACACCCGATTTCACCGTCTGGCCTGTTTGGCAGTGCTATAAATTCAGTCGTCGACAGGTCTCTAGAGACGAAGAAACAAGCGGCTGCATTTCAGCAGTATCTTCCTCGTCGATCTCAAACGGGGGCTGATAGGCGGAGTCAGCCCCAACCGTGTACAAGCTCCTCATATAGAGAAGTTCAAAAACAGAGCGTCGCCACTCGCCCCTCCTCAAAGCCAGGAGGGTGGGCAGCGCCCCAGGCCAAAGTCAAGAGAGCTGACGAATCTGAGGACCGTCATCTTCAATAAAAGGGCTTCGGCCAAACGGTCCTGACAGCTCAGGACAGCTGGGGGACAGACCCCTCTGGGGAAAAGCGGTATACACCTCAGAATACGGTGCCCGTCTCTCCTCAGTGCCCTCAGAAGATCGTTCAGTTACCATTGGTGCTTCAGGGCACAGCGATCTCCAGCAAGTCCCTCTCTCAGCTTCCGCCCGGAAACGTAGCGGCCCTGAGAGGCTCGCTACCCCTAAAAGTATGCTCAGAACAGCTAGATCGGCCGTCCCCTGCCGGGTATCCGCTTCAGGGCACCGAACTATCAGTTCAGAGCATCCCAGAGGCCAGTCTCGAGAGTCCCTAATCAGGTCAGAGGACTGGTTTGTGACAATAGATCTGAAAGACGCTTACTTCCACATATCCATTCTTCATCAACATCGGAAGTTCTTAAGGTTCGCTTTCAGGGGCAAAGCCTACCAATATCGAGTTCTTCCGTTCGGTCTTGCACTCTCACCCCGCACTTTCACGAAGTGTGTGGATGCAGCCCTGGCTCCGTTGCGACTCCAGGGCATCTGCATACTCAATTATATCGACGATTGGTTGATCCTAGCTCAACCAGAGATACTAGCGGTCCGGCATCGAGATGTTGTTCTCATATGAAAGACCTGGGATTAAGACTAAACGCAAAGAAAAGTGTGCTTCATCCAGTACAGAGGACCACTTATCTGGGCGTGGTTTGGGATTCGACCACAATGCAGGCGCGATTGTCTCCTGCTCGTATCGAGTCGATCCTCATGACAGTCGCGAGAGTGAGAGAAGGCCAGTCGCTCACTGTGAAGCTTTTTCAAAAGCTGTTGGGTCTGATGGCAGCTGCGTCCAACGTGATTACTTTTGGCCTGCTGCACATGAGACCATTGCAGTGGTGGCTCAGGACCACAAGGTTTTCCCCGAGGGGCAACCCATTTCACAAGATCAAGGTCACGCGGCGATGCTTTCGTGCCTTAGACATGTGGAAGAAACCGTGGTTCCTGTCACAAGGCCCTGTGTTGGGGGCTCCTTGTCATCGCGTAATGCTTACAACGGACGCCTCCCTCACGGGCTGGGGGGCGGTCATGAGTGGCCGCTCTGCCCAAGGTCTGTGGGAAGGTCCCCATCTCATGTGGCACATCAATTGCCTGGAGATGTTGGCAGTTTTTCAAGCATTGAAACACTTTCTCCCAGACCTGAGAGACCATCATGTGCTAGTACGCACGGACAATACATCGGTGGTCTCTTACATCAACCACCAAGGGGGTCTTTGCTCACGCCCCCTGTACAGGCTGGGGCGGCGGATCCTCTTGTGGACCCAACGGAAACTTCTCTCCTTGAAGGCAGTTTTCATCCCTGGGTACCTCAATCAGGGAGCAGACATCCTGTCGAGACAGGGGCTGAGGCCCGGGGAATGGATGCTCCACACCGAGGTGGTGGAGCAGATCTGGAGGAGATTTGGGAGAGCCCAGGTAGACTTGTTTGCGTCTCGAGAGACCTCCCAATGTCTCCTCTGGTTCTCTCTGACTTATCCAGCTCCACTGGGGCTGGATGCCATGGTACAGACATGGCCGAGGCTTCGCCGGGACGGGGTGCGACTACTGCTAGTAGCCCCATACTGGCCGGGCCGTCCATGGTTTGCAGACCTGGTCGGCCTCTTAGAAGACTCTCCGTGGGAGATTCCCGTACGGCGGGATCTCCTCTCTCAGGCAGGGGGCACTATATGTCACCCTCGCCCAGAGATGTGGAAGTTGTGGGTGTGGCCCCTGAGGGGGCACACCTCATAGCATCTGGTCTCTCAACCGAGGTTGCTGAGACCATCCTATAATCCAGAGCTCCCGCCACAAGAAAGTCGTATGCTGCTAAATGGCAACTCTTCACGTCCTGTTGTAAAAGTCATCAGTTGAACCCAGTAGAGTGCTCTATTGGGTCGGTGCTAGAGTTTCTGCAAGACAGGTTTGCCTCGGGATTATCCACATCCACACTCAATGTGTACATGGCTGCTATTACGGCTCACCACTCCCCTGTTGGGGAGCAATCTTTAGGAAAACACCCGTTAGCAGTACGCTTTCTCCAGGCAATCAGGAGGCTAAGGCCTCCGGTACGCCCAAGAATGCCTACGTGGGACTTGGCTGTGGTGCTAGAGGCCCTCTCTAAAGCTCCGTTTGAACCCCTTGAAGCGGTTTCACCGAGATTTCTTACAGTTAAGACTGTATTCCTCATAAGAAAGGTCTTCCTGCTAATAAGCAGACTATTAGTAGATGGATAGTTGATGCTATTACCACTGCTTATGAGTCATCTGACCTCCGCTCACTGCTGGGGGTCAGAGCTCATTCTACTAGGAGTATGGCGGCCTCAAAGGCCTTTTCATCTGGCACATCGTTGCAGGACATTTGTGACGCTGCTGGATGGTCCACCCCTCTGACTTTCGTCAGGTTCTATAGCCTTGACCTTCAAGCCACTCCCGGCTCCTCAGTCCTCTCAGCCTAGGGTAGGCACAGTAGGCAGGGACTTGTCAGTATGGTGGCGTGGCCATATCGTTCCCAATAGCGTCCCGATGCAGCTCGAAGTTCCCGAAAGGGAACGTCCCAGGCTACGTATGTAACCCTGGTTCCCTGAGTGTTACATACGTAACCTGGGACATTATTGCATAACACATTAATTATTTTTAGTTAAAACAGCTTAAGCTAAGCAAGCAAATTCAACCACATCTAATCATATTTGTTCTAGGTAGGTGAACATGATCTTGCCCTTAAGAAACTTTAATTAATGTTGTCACGTTACAAATCTGTTTCAAAGATGAAGTAAAAAGAATTGAAATAAATTGAAATATAAATGTAAAATCTGTACAAATATCCTGACATACAATTAATGGGGCAGTAAAAAATGTAAATAATAGACACATAAAACAGAGCACATTTCTCTATTATAACATTTTATGTAGTCGTGTTTGCTTGGCTGGTTTCCTTATAAAAGTCTAGAAATTTGTAAATTTTTTCAGCAGGTGTCTTTACTGTCTTGCCACCAGTCAATCGCTGCTGATCATGGTTGAGAATCTATATATAAAGGCCCTTTTAAACCAACCCATGAATATGCAATTATCTCAGATATTTCAATCCAGCCATACTAATCATCTACAACAAGGTGCGTTCGAAGAACCGAATTAGCCAGATCATGATTAGCGAGATGATATCATCTTGGACGTGTAATTTGATCTCGGATGTAATGAGCGACGTACGAAGAACAGGACCCTGGTCTTAATTTCTGAACTTCCTACACATTATAATGTTAGTTCACGATTCCTGTCTGCGAAACTCCTTGCACACTGATGGAATAAAACAGTTATCTCAAATGAATCCTCGTGTGTTGATCAAGATTATTTTGAAAATATGCCATGTAATCTTGTCATGTGCCTGTTACAGTGAGATTTTTGAGTAAAACTTTTCCCACACTGTTGGCAGGTGAAGGGACTCTCTCCAGTGTGAACTCTCATGTGGGCTTTAAGGCTTCCATGTAGATCGAAACTCTCTCCACACTGAGAGCATGTATAAAGTTTTTCTCTAGTGTGAATTCTCATATGTTTGTTGAGGTCTCCTTTTCGGTTGAAACTTTTTCCACACTGATGGCACACGCAATGCTTTTCTTCAGTGTGAATTCTCATGTGTCTGTTAAGGAATCCTTTATGAATGAAGCTCATTCGACACAGCTGGCAGATAAAAGGACTCTCTCCTGTGTGAATTCTCATGTGCAATTTAAGGTTTCCTTGATTATAGAAACTCTTTCCACACTGAAGACAAGAGTATGGTTTCTCTCCAGTGTGAACTCTCATGTGGGCTTTAAGGTTTCCATGTAGATCAAAGCTCTTTCCACACTCAGGGCAGGTGTAAGGCTTGAATCCAGTGTGAACTCTCATGTGCCCCTTAAGGTCTCCTTTTCTATTGAAACTTTTTCCACACTTTTGGCAGGTGAAAGGCTTCTTTCCGGTGTGAAATCTCATGTGGACTTTAAGGTCTCCATGTTCATCGAAATTCTTTTCACAGTGAAAAGGGGTGAAATAACTTTTAGTTCCTGCTTTATGAGCTGTTTTCTGTGAGAAAGTCTCTTTAATCTGTGGCCAATGTAAAGATTCTTCTCCGGTTTTAAAATCATGATGAGTCTCATATTGTACTTTCTCGTCTGCTTCATTCTGTACTATGCAATCCACTTTCAACGGCATGAGGTCTATGATGAAAAAAGACAAATGATAGTCAGCCCAGTTTAACAGCACAAAGAAACAGACATCATAATATTATTATAAAATGGATAGTTCCGGTCCTTGATTCTGATTGGTTGAGCCGCGTTCAAAGCTGTTGTAAATTACTCTACAAACATACACATTTGTTTACTTCTGTGTTTTGGTCGGATACCACCTTGTTGCAACCACAACCGTTTCTGAGGAACTTCATTGTTTGGCAGAAGAATAATGTTTTTATTAATATCATTACATTTTATTTGATTTGTTTTATTTTGTGAAATCTTGTTACATACATGGAATAACCGTTTTATAAAAGCAATAATCCCCGTGAAGCCGTGGTTTACAGTGAATTTATAACAGCTAAGGGGTTTTAAAATACCCCTTAGCTGTTAGAAATTAATTGTAAACCACGGCTTCACTGGGATTATTGCTTTAACTACTTTTGGCATCCGATTGTGGATACATCTCTATTCTAGTGCTGCTAGATCAGTGGTGTAATCACATCCATATGAAGAGCATATGGCTGTTTTCGTATAAAGACATAAGAATCAATACTTTGTATATCGTTGGGATACCCACTTGTTTCTTGCTTCAGAACTATATAATCTATCCTTTTACTGGCTTCCCCTTTAACTATTCTTGGGAATAACTGAAAAAAGTTTATGCTAATAATGCTGTCCGCATTGATTTCTGAAAAGTAGCTGAAGCATTTTTCATCCTAAAAACATATACTTTAGGAAGTTATTCAGCGTAACAAATGCAGTGAAGTCTGTAACAAATGCGATGAAGTCTGAGGAACACTGTGTTAGTGGCACATGTGACCCTAGTTTCGTTACAAAGGAAAAGACAGCAACACGAACAATACAATACTTCATCCCTGGGTAACGGGAAAGAGTTCGAATTGATGAAACTTTTCGCCTTTCAGTAATCTGTACAGAACCTGTACAATCTGTATTCGGCACCAGAATATATGGTTAGCTCCATGTATTTGAATTGACCTATTGGTAAGCCCCGTCCAAAATAATTGTTTTAGCCAAAGATACCTTGCTGAAGCACAAGATGACATTAATGAGAGTATGACAACCAGAAAATTAACGTTTTCATCTTCATTGGGATTGGGGGTGAATGCTTAGGGACATTTTGCTCTGTTTTGTTTGGGTTTAGGAAATGTAATAAAATAAATGATATTGCCTATCCTCTCAGGATAACTGGAATCAGTGTTACAAATACACCAGGCACATCGTTTTTCCATTTTTGAAGCATAAACCCCATAAAAACGATGCAAGTTTCAGATCTTCTAATGTTACTCTATGGCACTGAAAGCTTAGATGTCCAAGTTCCGCTCCCAGTGCAACTGATACTCGACTGCCATTGGCTAGTCTGCATTCGAGGGGCGGTGCTAACAGATAGGTCAATTGGGCACTGAGTACATGCGTTTACAGGTAATCTACCTCCTTTATCTCTTCCCTCTTCCAGGGATTAACATGGCACAGATGCTGTTGGATGGGTGACATGTCTATAATGTCAGTGTAGGAACTGTGGGCTGGGTAGGAGAAGTCCTGAATAATTAAAACAACTCTATTGTAATGCAAACCTTAAATGAAGCTATTATTTCAGCTCCGGGAATTATTTATTAAAGATTAAATATTGCTTTGATTAAAGTAATATTAATCTTGTTTCTCTTGCCCCGTGGCCCCGGTAACAATAAAACGAGATTAATAATCTCTCAAATTCAAGCTGAGGCAGCGTTGTCTTTGTGGCAAATAAGGATAAAATACTTAAAAATCACATTCCAGAGACAATTCTTTATAAAATGAAACAAGGTTTATTTGTTATACTGCTATTCTAACATAAATGGATTAATTAATAATACACAAACATACACACATGCATACGGGAGTTTCGAGGTTAAATGTTGAAAGAATACCATTCTTTCCTATTTCATAACTTAACTAACATTACCAGAAAAGATCACGAACAAATGCGTATGCTTTGTTACTGCTTTCAGATCAATTTTACCAGTTCAGTCAGAATTAGGAATGCTTAGTTTGTTATACTTGCTTTCTGTTGGTTTAAGCAGGCTGGATGTTTGGTTTCGTTTTCCCGTGAGTTCAATGTGCAGATTCAGTTCTTTGTTTCGGGTGTCACGTGGTCAGTTCGTGCTTCTTCGGTGGCTCTCGGTTGGAAACACGTGATATCTCTGGAAGCTGCTGCGTGATGTCACGGGAAAGCTCTACTCTCCTCTGCAGTCGTTGAGTAAGTTTTGCTGTGATGTTACGGCCCTTCTATCCTTTGAATTCGACTAGATGGTTGGTTTAGTCGGTGTCAAGGCAGAGTCCAGCAGACTGGCTTTCAGGTCGTCCTTGCACGGAAGGGTAGAAGTCAGAGCGAGAGCGCGAACAGGGAGAGAGAGTTCAGGAGCACGAGAGAGAGAGAGCGCACGCTGGCGCGTTGTTTTAAAACAAGTCCGATTTGGACACCGCCCACAGGTGGCTGGTCGGATCAGAGTGTCGGTATGGGGCGGAGCCCCGCCCATGTCCAGGCTTTCTGGGGTTGATGTCCAAGTGATCCAATATTTCATTCATTCCGTGGAAGATACAACTTACAGATTTTATATATGTTTAGTCACACATGATGCTAAAGTTTAACGGTCATCAACATAATTTGTTACATACGATGCCAGCTTTTTTTAGAGACCAAACATCGCATTTAACAGACACACACACACATTACACACTTAAGGTACGAAGAAAAGTCATCCCATATTCCTTAAGTAATTCATATTCACCCAAGCATATGAGAGAAAGAGTACAACATTAATATCCATATATTTCTTGTGTAGATAGTTTTTTTATATAGTCGTGAGTGTACTAAATGTCAGGAATCCTCTAGTGGAGCGCGTTTCTTTGTCTGTCTCGTTGAAAAGGGCGCGATTTGTGCTGGATGAGAGGGGGGGGGGGTGAAATATGCGCTTGGTATGTAGACATCGAGGCGCACCTGGAGAAGTTAGTGCCTTGAGGAGTTAGTACCCTAGGTCAGATAACCATCTCACTCTCTCCAGAGAGGGGGGGTTTTGAGGAATAATTAATGTCTGTTGTTTTTGTTGAATTCTCTGTGTGTTTCTTCAGGTTGACATGGTGTTACACTATGCTGGGACTGTAACAGTTAACTGGTCCTCTATACTTTTTATACATTTAAAACTTTGTATACATTTTAAGTCACAACCACATTTTTTACAGACAGCCAGCCTGTCATCCTTAGAATATAATTGTCTTCACTGCATTCTTCTTTTCTGCAGTGTTTTGGTGAAATTATCGTTCTATTTTGCTGCTCATTGTGTTTTTTTTTTTTTTTTTTAAAGAGACTGAACATTAGGTAAATATTTACGTTCATATTTCTGATACTATGCACCATACATTAATAATTACCATACAAATGAGAATATTGTTCATCAGAATTTACCATACAAAGAATATTGTTCATCAGAATTATGCACATAAAAAAGAAAAAGAATCCATTATATTTTTCATTTTATAAATGTACATTGTAATCTCCATACATGGATTGGATCTCCTGTGACAACCATTTCCTAGTAATTAGTGATCGACCGATATTGATATTTTAACCAATACCCATACCAATTGTTCTCATGCACTTGCATTAAGTCTTTGTATGTGTTCATCTGAAGAAAGAGTCATATAAACCTGAGACGGCATAAGGGTGAATAAATTATGAGAATATTTCATTTTTGGGTGGACTATCCTGTTAATGAGCCAGATGTGATGCAGAAACCAGAAACATGCAGAAAAAATACAAGAATGTGTTTTGAAATAATGATAAGTGACAGAATTAAAACTTTTTGAAAAAGGCCACTTTTTGTGTTGTTTATTCAATGCCCATGTCTGAAATAATAATTAACTTTTAAATATTTTAGGTTTTTTCTCCACAATTATTGATATATGTAGTTATTTGTGATCAATTAGATTAATTAATGAGCAAATCATGTAAATTAATTTAAAAAAGAATTAATTGACAGCCCTAGTTATTACTCAATATGTAATTATCATACCACTCCCTGGTAAGAACATCATTAAACATGATTTACAATTACTTTAAAATACAGTGTTCATTTAAACAATTCTTGAAGAATTGTAAAATTGAATTTAAAAAAGAAAAAGCACTGCAACCAAAATAATAATTGTATGCAAATTCTCATCACTGGGCCTTTTTTGGCACTCAATCTTGCGCATTTAGCCATCATACTATGTAAGGGACCATTTAAAATACTGTAATTATGTTCTTAGTTTAAGTAGTATGAAATGTTATGAAACATTGAAGATGTTTGTGTAATTTAATTTGTGATTTGACAGATTTTCTGTATCTTGAATTTTTTTTTGTACCGTGTCTTATGTATTGAAATACGGAAGTAAAGGAATCATGAATATTTGTGCTGAAATTGTCCTTCTCGGACACTGTAGTGATCAGGTGGACTAATAAGCTTAATAAGATGGTGGGTAGACATGAATGTGAGACGCTGATTGTTTGAGCCTATATTGTTTTAATGTGGATTTTTATACTTTGTATCACTTTGAAATGAATTCGACGCACGTCTGAGAATGACGAAAGGATTATCATATTTGATTTACATTCCTTGTCAAGTCGAGCTTTATTGTCATTCTGCTACATGTGGGTACATACAGTGGAACGAAACGTCACGCCTCACAGAATTACAGACATAAAACAATGAAGTAAAAAGGAACACTATAAACCTATACACAACTAACCTACTGACAGATTTTGTGTATAAATGTTGACCTATAAATAGAATAGAAAATACAAACTATACAAACCGTACGAATGCTTCAAATGAATACTGTACATGTGCAGAGAGAAATATCGTAAGTCAAGCAGCTGGCTGGGGAACAGTGTAAGGTGATTTGTAGTGCATGAGCATGTAAACATACATATACTATTGAGTCTTTTTGTGGGATTATGTACACATAGTAATGTGTGAAAAGTGTCTAGTGTGGATAGAGGAGAGTGTGTTACTACAGGTGGTTTGTACAGGCCCACTCCCCTGTGTGTAGTAAGGTTGGGGGCGGGTGTGTGTGTGTGTGTGTGTGTGGGAGGATGGACCGTGTTTCAGGAGGCAGAGTGTTTGTATGGGAGATGTATGGGTTTCAGAGAGGGGTGGGGGGATTTGAGTTCAGGGCTCTCACAGCCTGGGGGAAAAAGCTGTTTAGCAGTCTGGCGAAGCGGGTTCTGATGCTCCGGTACCGTATTCCTGATGGTAGGAGCTGGAAGAGACTGTGTGAGGGATGGGTTGGTGAGCGTAGCGAGGTATGTTGATTGTTTTTAAATAAATACTTGAACGTTTGTTGTGTAATATAATCGTTTGTGATGCTTATTTCTGCAATTCAACATGTTTACGAGTCTATGCTTGAATTATGAATCTTATCATTTGTATGTGTTAAAACAGTTTTCACAGTGCTGTGGGGGTGTTGTGAGTCACTTCAAGGTGTACGGGATAAAGATGCTGTTTGAGTACATCGTGTTGTCGTGGTGAATTTAAGTCACACATCAGTCGAGGCTCTCGGATCCAAGGGATTGCTACATACTACATAGACAGCTAATGGTTATATTAATTTGTTATTGTTTTTTTGATAGAGCAACTTTGCTACTTTTTTTTGCTACTTCAATATGCTTCCTCAGATTCGTGAACACAAACATCACTGGTTCTCACAGGTCAAGCACACGTTTGAGCTTCCGTTTACCATATTTAATGTGTACGATGGAAGAAAATAAAATGAAAAAAATGGAACAAGTACTTCTCAAGTTGAAATTAAAGGTACTGTATGTAGGATTGACAGCGGTTGAACTAGGTATTGCAGTCCAAATGCAAAATATTGGAGAGGGTTTTTTTTTTTCACCCGGCCCCTCAGACTTGACACACATGCAGGTTGCCAGATTAACAACACAAACAGGAACAAGCACACATGACGATGAATGACATGAAATACGCCGACATTCTGGGCCGGAACGCACATTTTCAAAGGAGAATAGCGGACTGTAGCGTTGTTTTTCAGATAAACAAGTATGTTAACTTAGCATGTTTCTTAAATATCTGCAAACATATTATGGTGTTTTTATGCTTTAGTAGAGTCAAAAACTTACATACAGCACCTTTCAATTCTAAGGAATAAATGTATGTTTTTTTTCTCCTTCAGAAATGTAACCAAGTAAAAATAAAATAAGTTTAAATTTAAACTGTACTTCAGTACAATACAAATCCCCATAAAGTAATGAGTACAGTAATAAAATAACATTTCTCAAGAATTTAACACCCTTGGATCTGTTTAAAAAATATAATGAATTTTTCTCTAAAGCTTGGCATTTTAATAAGCATCAAATGAGAATGAAAACCAACCTGTTTGTTCCTCAGTATCTTCTTGTTTGACTCTCAAGGTTTCTTCAATCTTCACTCTCATATTTAATAAACACCACTGTTTGTTCCTCAGTATCTTCTTGTTTGACTCTCAATGTTTCTTCAATCTTAATGTCTTCACTCTCCTCTTTAATAAACGCCATTTTTGTAAAAGTGTCCAAACACACAGAAAAACTCCTGCTGAGATCCACACACTGTCGTGTTTAAGAAGAGAATAATTAAAGAAACATCAATACAAACTAACTCACTGGGTGTGTCTCAAAAAGCTCCCTAGTCCAGTAGTCAGCACACTGGTAAGGGACTTGGTCACTGTGATAATTAATGGCACACCTCTGGTTTCACAGGCAAGGCTGAAGTCTAGTCTCAGGCAAAATGTAAGTCTGAGCTGTTTCAAATGAAAGAAACTTGCACTGACTGATCTTAAAATATGTCAGTCCCATTGATTAAAAACTACTTAAAGTGATTGAACTATGGCCAAATCCTGGATTATGAAACCAGGCTATAAATAGACAAAAACACTAAAAACACAACAAATTAATACAAGAACACAAATTTCATTTTCGATATTTATGAATTTGTTTACATTTGCATTGTAATGGTTTGCTGATTACATTTAATAGAATCTATTTTTATCAAACATTTGTAGTTGTTTGGAAAAGTTGTCATTATTACACGCGTTTGTGTTTGTTGATCTCGTTGTATTCTTGGTGTATACAAATACTTTGAATTACCATTGTGTTTAAAATGTGTTATATAAATAAACTTAGCTTGCCTATTTACATGCGCTGAATGACTGAATTCGTGTTTATGATAAACTGATTCTCGATTCAGTTCCTCACTTTACTTGCTCAAAACAACGTGCATATAATCGATAGATAAGCGGCGCGCTACAATGTTACAATCAATATTATTGAATTAACTTTACATCGCTTGTAAAAACTATAAGATTGAATGGTTTGTATTGATGTAAACAAACATTGTAAATGTTTAAAAACACACACCTTTCTTCAGCCGAATCTCAACAGATGCAGTAGAGCGGCGCAGACTTATGACGTCACATCACCCTACCAAAATAAAGGTCCTGTTCACACGCCAACATTTCAAAAGTACATGAAACACATACATATACATACACACATGCAGATTTAAAAAAAAAAAATCCCATCCCAGAGTTATTCATAGTTCAACTCCTGGTTAAATGTTGGCTAATTGTGTGCAATCAGATTCTATTGGAAACATTTATTTTTTTCCCCAAAAAAGAAGAGAATGTATTATTTTTGTTTAATGCATTTTCTAGTGCCATAGCCAAAATCTTGTAGGCCTCATTATTTTACTGTTATACAGTGAACTACGTTTGTCAATAAAATTAACCTTTATTAGGGCCAGAGATTACTCAAAAACTCAAAATACAAGCAAATATGCAACAGTCAATAGAAAACATGTTTCAATGTTATTAATTGTGCAATGGCATATAAGCTACATTTGATTGTAATTACAGTTGTGTTCTATCCACATTAGCATGATCGAGACTAGGGGTGGGCGATATTTATATCATGATAACAATATATATCACGATATAGTGATTTTTTTTCTTTTTAAAAAGGTTTTTATGATATTAAAATATTTGAAACCATAACATTTTCATAATCCTTGTCACCAATGTCAATATCAAACTAATACAACAAAAAAAAACCTCAACCTCACTGAAGATAAATAAACAGTCCGTGATGAAATAAGGATAAGAAACTAATTGCAAGCAATAGGACAAAAAAACTACAATAGATAAGAAACGCTACATACGTTGTGTAAATTAATTAGTCTTCTCTCTATGATAGATATTATTAACACGTGTATTATGTATAGATTTTATACATATTATAAATATATTTACATTTATGCATTTAGCAGACGCTTTTATCCAAAGCGACTTACAGTACATTCAGGCTATACATTTCTATTGTCAGTACATGTGTTCCCTGGGAATCGAACCCACAACCTTTGCGCTGCTAACGCAATGCTCTAACCACTGAGCCACAGGAACATATATCATTGTTATTTTTTTATTTATTCTCAATAAAGTTACAAAAGTGATTTAGTCAAGAGCAGTGAGGGATTCTCTAGCAGTGTGCTATGATTAACATGAATGGCAGACAGAACGAATATTGGACAGCTTCCCCTTTAAGACCGAAGTCCGGATCCAATATAGCTGAATTACAGTTACGGCGTATAAAGACCGCAGTCACTTAAATGATGAAAAGGTATTGCCGTAAACAATGTATTTTGCCACACCATGAAATAAACGATAGAACATAATATTAAACGATAGACTTTTTATTTCGTCCGTCCGATATATATTGTCATATCGCACAGCCCTAATCGAGACCAGTAGATTTGTACATCAACCTTGTAGGGTTATTAATGTATTAATTTCTCAGTGATCTTTTCTTAAGTCCAGCTTGAAATCAGAGAAAGGGTTTGATATAACATACTTTATATATAATGTAAAACAGAGGTGTTTCAGTGGAACAGCATCAAATTATCTGACACAGCCTTACACAAACACTAATATTAAATCAGTCTTAAAGTTTGTGTATTTTTTTATGTAATTTTCCATGGTGCACTTAATAGTGTATATTTGTAAAATGTGTCATTTGTAATGTATAAAAAAACCTTTCTTTAGAAAACTATACACAGTTCAGTTTTCATTCATGTGAGCGTGTACCAGTCAGATGATTCTTCACAAAAACAAAATGTATGTCTTCGTAGCTGACGCTAATAGGTTAGCTATGGGTTATGTATGATGTATGTGATTTTCAGAGATTAGGTTAAAATACTATAGTAATTAATACTATAGTGTTTTTGAACCATACTATAGTAAAGTAATTGAATTAATTTGTTGTGGTAATTCTATAGTTGCTGCAATAATATAACAACTATAGTAATATAAACAAATTACTTATTTGTTTACAAATTACTTACCCAATACTGTACTGAGTTTTCTACAAATATAGGGTATATTATACTACAATATACTACAGTTTACTGTAGTAAAAACTAAATTACACTACAGTATTCATTACAGTTTATCAGTTCACTATAGTTAATACTACAGTATGCTGTTAGCGTTCATTAACAAAATGTTGTAAATATTATAATATATACAGTATAATACACTACTATAGGGTGGTTCAAAAATACTAATATTTACTATAAATTATAGTATTTTTTAATGTGGGTAATGTTTATATTTTGTATTTTCATGGCTTCATAATCTAAATGTGTATTTGTGCCAACTTCATAATTATTAGTATTTTATTATTGTAGTACTTAATTTGTCTAAATTGAATTGTCACCCTTCCTGATTAATTTAACCTGGAAGTGTTTGCAAACTAAATGGCGAAATGTGAATTCAGATACACAAGTTAGTGCTCCTGACCGACCATTCTACTGCTGGTTACCAGGTAAACATGGTTAAACTGTCAAGGTTTTGTATTTTGTATTTTTTATTTGATGTCCTTAATGTTGTGTGTAAAACACAACACGTGGTTTCTTTGTTTCTGTTTAGTTTTCACTGTGTTTCATATCAATAAATAAAACGTATCAGTGCATTGGAAGCGTGTTCCTTTTGCTCCGCTTCTAGGTCGGTGTTTATTGGCTGACTCGACTGCCAATCATCATTCTGACGTCATGATGTCTGCCAATTTGAGGACGCGAGTTGATTGTGTGTGTGTGCGCCTTGCCAGCATACCCTGTGCTCCAACACGGTCAGCAGTTTGTGTTCGACACCAATAGTCTACCGATGCTTAATGTATCTTGTCTCACGAGTCATGCTTTGTGTTGTGCGATATGATCTATTTATAGATCTGTTCCTTGTCTATTGACTTGTATCGAATTCTGTGTTGAAGATAACGCTGATGCCCGTATTGGAGTTTCAGTCTTACTATGTCAAGTTCAAAGTAAAGTGTATGTTGATGAATCGGGTTAGTTTATACTTTGTTAGATTAGGTTTGAGTGTGACGCCGCCCTTGTACTTTTGTTTGTTGATTATATGAGTTTAGTTAGGCGTCGATCAAGATTTCGGTTTTATTTTCATATTTCTTTTTGTTAGTCAGTTTAGAGGTTAGTATAAGGATTGTTTTGTTTTGTTCATTTCTTTAATTTGGGTGACACTCCTATTTCTTTTGTCGTGCTGAATTCTATATTTTCTCGCTTTTGTAACTATTTATATTTTTCCTCAACGCAACCAGTAAAGACTTTTGTGAATGAAAAATCACTTTTCGGTATCTTCTTTGATCTGCACCACACCCAGTAACAGTTGTCTCACATAAATGTTACGGTATCATCCCTTTTTAACATCAGGCACGTAACATTTATTGGTGGCAGCAGTGATTTCACGATCAGTCCTTTGTTGGGATGATATGAGACATTGTTGCTATTGTGATGACGGATCAACCCTGAACAGAGTATTGTTTGAATGGTAAGTTGGAGGCTGTTTAGTAAATGTGTCGAACTAATCGTTATGGCTGATCTTAATTTGGAAAGTTTTGTTAGTGCACCAACTGTCGAACAATTAGATGTGTGCAGAAAGGAGGATTTGTTGAAAGTTGCTGAGTATTTCCAAATTTCAGTCTCTAGACAGCAGTTAAAACGAGATATTAAGAGAGTCGCGCAGCATTTAGGGGAACAAGGGTGCTGGTTGTGGCTGATAGTTCACCTGGCGTTGACACTCGCTCTTCTGGGTTAGGTAAGGGGAAGCGAGTGGAGCTGCTGCGGCGGAGGTTCCGAAACCAAAGCTGCTCTTCTGCCCTTCGAACCTTTTTCTCCGGCTGAGTCTGGAGGTGAGGTTCGCCTCAAACCGCGCCTTTGCGAGACTTCAGAGTGAAGAACGCGAGAGATTAGCGGAGAGTCATGCCGAAAGGGAACTGCGACTTGAAATCCGCCGGCTGGAAATCGAGGCGGATACGCAAATCAAGTTGCGAGAGCTGGAACTGAATGTAGCCAGAAACGCACCGGTTCGACTTGTGCAACCTGCACAGAATGCTGCACCTCCGACTGACTCTGGATCATCCGGGCGTACGTTTGATGTGAGTAAACACATATCTCTTGTACCTCAATTTAGAGAAGCCGAGGTTGATTCTTATTTTAATGCATTCGAACGGATTGCCTCTGCTCTACAATGGTCTAGAGATGTTTGGTCCCTGCTTTTGCAATGTAGGTTAACTGGAAAGGCTCAAGAAGTATGTGCTGCTCTGTCTTTGGAAGACAGTTTGGATTATGATGTTGTTAAAGCGGCAATTTTGCGAGCATATGAACTCGTACCTGAAGCGTATAGGCAACGTTTCAGGAACCATAGGAAAAATCCAGGTCAGACTTTCGTAGAATTCGCTAGAGAAAAATGTATATTGTTCGACAAGTGGTGCACATCGAATAAGGTGTCAGATTTTTAGGCATTGCGTGAATTAATCCTCTTGGAGGAATTTAAGAGTTGTATCCCTGATCGCATTGTGGTTTACCTCAATGAGCAAAAGGTAACTTCTTTGTCTCAGGCTTCGGTCTGTGCTGACGAGTTTCGTTGACTCATAAAACGTTTTACTCCGGCTCGTACTGAGAGAGTTTTGCCTGTTTCTCTACTTCGAAAGATCAGTCCCGCTTGAAAAGTAACGCTACAAAAATTAGAGAGGATAGGAATGTTTTTATTGTCGTAAATCTGGACATGTTATTGATGATTGTCTTGCCTTAAAACGCAAGCAACAAGGCACCGGTACTAAGAATGTTGCCTTTGTGAAAACTGTTGATATCATTGATACGGAGAGCTGTGAAAAACTTGACGCCAGTTATCAACCTTTTCTGACAGAAGGGTTGGTATCTGTTGATGATAAGCTTACAAATCAGGTAAAAGTGACCATGCTTCGTGACACTGGCGCCCAGCAGTCCTTCATAATGACTGATGCGTTGCCTGGACCTGAGAAAACCTTCTGTGGTAGTCATGTGTTGGTCCGAGGTATCAAAATGGGTACAGTAAAAGTTCCTCTGCATCAGTTTTATCTAAAATCAGACTTGTTTACTGGAGTTGTGAAGGTTGGAGTGCGTGATAATTTACCTGTGCGAGGCGTGAACTTCATTCTGGGTAATGACATAGCTGGTGGGAGGGTTATGCCTTTGTTAGAGGTTTGTGATAAACCTGATTTGTCGGCATCCGATGAACTGTCAGAAGAGTTCCCTGAAGTTTTCTCTGTCTGCGCTATCACACGGGCCCAAGCTCGCAAATTTGCTGATGCAGATGACTTGCGTTCAACTTTCATGGCCCCTACGTTTGCGAATGATGTGTTGATAGTTGATGATCATCCTGAAGGAAAACACGTTCTTTCAAGTTTAAACAACTTGAAATTGCATGTAACCCGTGAAAACCTTATGGCTGCTCAACAAGATGATTTCACTTTGCATAGATGTATTTCTTCTGTTGTTTCTACAGAGGTTGCACAGGGGCGAAAGACTGCTTTTTGCATGGAGGATGGAGTTTTAATGCGTAGATGGTGTCCTGACGATTCGAATGACTCCGATTGGAATGTGTTAAACCAGATTGTCGTTCCCGCATGTTACAGACAAACGGTACTCTCTTTGGCTCACGACCATGATTTGTCCGGGCATCTGGGTATTAAGAAAACCACGAATATTGAAACATTTCTTCAGGCCTCGATTAAAAACTGATGTGGCGAAGTACTGCAGAACGTGTCAGACCTGTCAAATTTCGGGTAAGCCAAACCAGACTATTCCGCACGCTCCATTGGTTCCTATACCGGTTCTGGGGGAACCTTTCGAGCATGTTATTGTTGATTGTGTGGGTCCCTTGCCCAAAACAAAAGCTGGTAATCAATATTTATTGACAATGATGTGCGCAGCGACGCGTTTTCCCGAAGCGATTCCACTGAGGAAAATCACGGCGCCGGTAATAATTAAAGTGCTGGTGAAATTCTTCTCACTGTTTGGACTGCCCACTGTTATACAGACTGACCGAGGTACGAATTTTATGTCAAATCTTTTTGCTCAAGTATTAAAAGCCTTGAAAATTTCTCACAGGATTTCGAGTGCGTATCATCCAGAAAGCCAAGGAGCTTTAGAAAGGTTCCATCAAACATTAAAGGCTATGCTTCGTAAATATTGTATGGACATGGGTAAAGATTGGGATGAGGGTACACATTTAGTCTTGTTTGCTGTTAGGGAAGCAGTACAGGATAGTCTAGGATTTAGCCCTGCTGATTTGGTCTTTGGTCATTCTGTGAGAGGTCCACTTAAGATGCTCAAGGAGGACATGTTATCTGTGGAGACAAGTGTCAAAACGAACGTACTGGATTATGTCAGCAAATTTCGCGAACGACTGCACCAGGCTTGTTCAGCGGCAAAAGAAGCATTGATGAATGCACAGTTCACAATGAAGTGTCACTTTGATCGTAAATCTGTTCTGCGTGATTTTAAAGAAGGTGCTCAAGTGCTGGTTTTATTACCAGTTGTTGGTTCTGCTCTTTCGGCACGTTTTTCTGGACCATATGAAGTGTTGAAAAAATTGAGTAATACCGATTATGTAATTCGCACTCCTGATCGTCGAAAGAAATCTCGTGTGTGTCATGTGAATATGCTGAAGGCGTTTCATACTCGAGAGCCATCATTGAAGGATGTTGCAAAGGTTAAGCAACCTGGAGTCACTAATGTACCGGTTTCTGCACTGGTTTGTGATATTAATCCTGAGAGTGAAGATGGATAATCATTGACACGCTACCAACAGTGTGCTAGGTTTAAGAACTCTGAGATTTTAGCAGACTTAAATTCTCACTTATCTCATTTGACTGATCCCCAGAGACGTGATATTAAAGAGTTGATTAGTTCTTTCCATTCGCTTTTCACGATGTTCCTTCTTGTACCACTATACTTAAACACGACATCGATGTCGTGCGCTATCCCAGTGAAACAGCATGCTTATCGAGTTAACGCTCTGAAACGCTGTGATGAAAACCGAGGTGGAGTATTTACTCGAAAATGGGTTGGCGAAGCCTAGTTGTAGTCCGTGGAGTTCTCCATGTTTGCTTGTAGCAAAGGGTGATGGATCCGCTAGATTCTGTACAGACTATCAAAAGATAAATGCACTGACCGTTCCGACTGTTTTCCGTTACCGGCGCATGGAGGATTACGTGGACACACTTGGACCAGCAAGATTTGTCAGTAAACTGGACTTGTTAAAGGCTACTGGCAAGTGCCTTTAACAAGCCGCCTCAGATATTTCTGCATTTGTAACCCCAGGCGATTTCATGCAGTATTGCGTAATGGCATTTGGTATGCATAGCACCGGCTACTTTTCAAAGACTGATTAATCTCGTACTTACAGGAGTTCCTAACTGTAACGCTTATCTAGATGACCTAGTCATTTATTCTACTGATTGGTCAGAACACGTTTCAACACTTCATGAAGTGTTTAAGCGCCTCGAGAATGCTTCTTTAACGTTAAATCTTGCCAAATGTGACTTCGGCCAAGCCACAATCACGTATTTGGGCAGAGAAGTGGGTCAAGGGCAAGTGAGACCTATAGAGGCTAAAGTAAGCGCTATTGCAGAGTTTCCGGTCCCTACTTCGCGGAAAGAACTGCGCAGATTCTTAGGGATGGCTGGTTATTACCGGAATTTTTGTAAGAACTTCTCTACCATTGTTAGTCCATTGACGTCACTCATCAGTCCTTTACGTGCGTTTTTGTGGTCTGATGAATGTCAGAATGCTTTCGAGAATGTTAAGGCTTTATTATGTAGTGTTCCTGTTCTTGCCGCACCAGCGTATGACAAAGCCTTCAAGTTAGAGATTGATGCAAGCTTTGTTGGCGCGGGCGCAGTTTTATTCAAGAAGACATCTACGGATTGATCATCCTGTATGTTACTTCTCATGGTTTAACAAAGTCAGTTGAATTACTCTACTATTGAGAAGGAAACTTTAGCCTTACTGTTGGCATTGCAGTATTTTGATGTATATTTGAGTTCAAGCAATTTATGGTATTTACTGATCACAACCCTTTAGTATTTCTGTCTCGTATGTATAACCAGAATCAGCGGCTGATGCGCTGGTCTCTGGTTGTCCAAGGTTACCAGCTGATGATCGAACACAAGAAAGGTTCAGAAAACGTAATGGCTGATGCTCTGTCAAGAGCTTAGAAAAAGAAGATTGGAGTAAGAATTGTTAAAACTATATGTTTCTTTGATCCATATAGTTTTGTCTTAAGGGGGAGAGTGTTACGTTCCGCGTGTGTTATGTGTATATTGTTCTGTTTCTCGCTCTCCTGTCTTTCGGTGTTCCTTTTTGCTCCGCTTCTAGGTCGGTGTTTATTGGCTGACTCGACTGCCAATCATCATTCTGACGTCATGATGTCTGCCAATCAGCTGGCGTGCCAGCTGTATTTGAGGACGTGAGTTGATTGTGTGTGTGTGCCTTGCCAGCGCATTCCTGTGCTCCAACACGGTCAGCAGTTTGTGTTCGACACCAATAGTCTACCGATGCTTAATGTATCTTGTCTCACGAGTCATGCTTTGTGTTGTGCGATATGATCTATTTATAGATCTGTTCCTTGTCTATTGACTTGTATCGAATTCTGTGTTGAAGATAACGCTGATGCCCGTATTGGAGTTTCAGTCTTACTATGTCAAGTTCAAAGTAAAGTGTATGTTGATGCATCGGGTTAGTTTATACTTTGTTAGATTAGGTTTGAGTGTGACGCCCTTGTACTTTTGTTTGTTGATTATATGAGTTTAGTTAGGCGTCGTCATTACGCCCAAGATTTCAGTTTTATTTTCATATTTCTATTTGTTAGTCAGTTTAGAGGTTAGTATAAGGATTGTTTTGTTTTGTTCATTTCTTTAATTTGGGTGACACTCCTATTTCTTTTGTCGCGCTGAATTCTATATTTTCTCGCTTTTGTAACTATTTATATTTTTCCTCAACGCAACCAGTAAAGACTTTTGTGAATGAAAAATCACTTCTCGGTATCTTCTTTGATCTGCACCACACCCAGTAACAGTTGTCTCACATAAATGTTACGGTATCATCCCTTTTTAACATCAGGCACGTAACAGACCATCAAAATAAAGTGTTACCACCTTTTTCAGTTAGTCTGATATTACATTCAGTAATTTGGAGCTATTACTAAAAGAAAACACTGATACTTTTAAATACTGCTGATGATGTGTAGGTTGCTGTCATTACACGGTCAAATAAAAACAATGTGCAGATTTGCCACTTGGTGGCGCTAAAAGATTGGAAAAACTGTAACGAGTAAACCGTTGGTCCGATCGACTTGAAATTTGGTATGCAGTGTTTTTGTTGAAAGTGGCACAAAAGAGCTATAAGGATATTTGCGTATCTAAAAAACATGGCCGTCATTGGCAAAACAAATTGAAACACCTATTAGACAACGTTAATGGAGGTCAATCAGAAAGAAACTCGGTGGGCATGTTCAACTCATGGCTCTAAATGTCTGTAAGAATTCTGAAAGAAATCGGCCACTAGTTGGCGCTAACGAATTTTTTATTTATTTAAAATTACGTTTCGTTTAACATATCCACACAATATGGATATCATTTGATAGGTCTCCTCCTAATGAGCAACTTTGCTTCAAGAACCATTGCTGTTAATCAAATCGTTCATTAATTATTCAGAAATATGTTTAAAACCTACTTTTGCGAACTACTCTCGAAAGTTGTTGAAAAAATTTGTCCGATGACCTTTAACAGCCATGCAAAGTTTCATGGAGATAAGACCATAGGTGGCGCTATAACAGTAAAAAGAGCATTCAAAACAATATATTTGTATAGCAAATGACCTCAAATTGTTGAGCATGTTCATATTTCACATAATACACTATGTCTTCATATCATTTAACAGATCTCCTCATTCTGAGTAACTTTGCCTCTGAGACTAATGCTGTCAATCAAATTGTTAATTAAATATTCACAAATATGTGAAAAAACTACTTTTGCGAACTAGTCTCTGGCTTTTCGCTCAATCTTGATCAAACCACTGCAGTAATATTCTCTGGACTATCTAAATCAATAATTATCGAAAAAATATTGAGTTGTGTCCTTTGGTTAGCTATAATTAGCTCATTTAAAAAGAGGTCCTGGCCACATATAACCAAAGGCCTATAAAACCTAAAGAAAAACTTGAAACTTTACGAAACTGGGTGAAAACATGTTTCAGATGACTCTTATCAAGCATCCAAAGTTTCATTGAGATTTTATCATAAGTGGCGCTATAATAGTTAAAAAGGCCTCAAAAACACAATATTTCAGCATAAAATAACCTCAAATTGTAGAACATGTTCATATATTCACACAAACACTAGATCTTCATATCATATGATAGATCTCCTCATTCTGAACAACTTTTCCTCTGGGACTAATGCTGTCATTAGTCAAATCGTTCATTAATTATTCACAAATATGTTAAAAAACTACTTTTGCAAACTAGTCTCTGGTTTTTCGCTCAATCTCGATCAAACCTCTGCAGTAATAAACTCTGGACTCTCTAGATCAATAATTATCAAAGAAAATTGTTGAATTTTGTTCTTTGGTTATCTATAACAGGTCATTTAGAAAAGAGGAGTGGCTACAAATACCCAAAAGCCTATAAAACCTAAACAAAAACTCAAAAGTTTACAAAACTAGGTGAAAACGTGTCAGATGACTCTTAACAAGCATGCAACGTTTCATGAAGATTGGACCATAGGTGGTGCTACAACAGTGGAAAACACCTCAAAACAGTATTTCAATAGTAAATGACCTCAAATTGCAATAAAATGTTCATAATATTCACTTATACACTATATCTTCATATCATATGATAGATTTCCTCATTCTGAACAACTTTGCATCCAGGATCACTGCTGTCAATCAAATTTGAGATTATAAAAAAAAAACTACTTTTGTGAACTAGCCCTGAGTTAACTCAAAATCAATCAAATCAATGCAGTACTATTCTCTAGACTCTCTAGGTCAATAATTACAAAAAAAACCTGTTGAACATTTGCATTTGGACAACTATAAACAGTCATTTTATAAGACATTCATAACATAGTGTGTGCAAGCATGCTTACTAATTATTAATATGACAGTTTAAACATTTAATTTCTGTGTGTCTGTTGTTCATTTTCGATGTTTTTCACTGTCAGCTATACCCTAAAAGAATAACATCTTAAAAGTCTTTAGATGCTTGAACCCTGATGATTGCTGCTTGCAGCTATATTTATTCATGTATTTGCTTAGAACCCACTTTAAACCATCATCAAGCGCTTGTAATAACTTCTGATTGTGGTTCATAGTTGATTTTGACTCTATGATAGACAAACATGCACTCTGTATGTTTAATAATGCTACACTACTTTGTCATCAACATCCTATATTGGCGTTAAAGGATTTAAAAAAATACCATGAGCTGCATACAAAACACATACAGAAAATATAAATATTTGCTTTCATATTTCATGTGTAGAAAAATGTTTCACTCAATTTTTCTTTAATATGGAAATTCTAGAGAGTGAACTCTAGTTGAGTGACTCAACACTCAATTAATATAAATTATATAAAGAACATGTGAGAATAAATCTGTTCTCAGATACCAACGATAACAAAGATCTCTTCTCTCTTGGAATACTCTTCTTCTGTGTTTGTTTTCACTGGTTTCCGAAACAGCACCACCACTCTCATCATTTTGTGCTACAGCTCAAATCTAACTGGCGGCAATTTCATCGCAGAGCGACGGGAAAAAAATAGTCAAACAGGACGGGGAAAAAATCCCCACTTTTTCGCACCGTGAACGATTGCGCCTGGCGTGAATAGCCCCATAGGGATCTATTGTTTAGATTAAACAGTGTCATTACGCCGAACATTTGCACCAAATTTTCGCATTCAGTGTGAAAAGGCCTATAGGCATTACACAAAAATGTTCTACAACAATGTTACATTATATCTTATGGTTTTATTTTAGTTGAAAATGTGTATAAACAGCAAAAATAGAAATATATATATATATATATATATATATATATTACTTGTCTCATTAGTGTTTAGCGCAGTTGTTGTTGTTGTTGTTGCTAGGAAACGCTTATTTTGTTTATTGTGTGGAGACTTGCTGAAATCGCGTTTGGTCTCGTACTGTATCGCATCCCTTGTCAGGCGCTTGCTTGGCCGTTTATTGTGATTAACAGGAAATTGTGTTTAAGCGCCAGCAGAAGATAGAAGTGTAAAGTAACTCTTTGAGAGAAGCAGTCTATCAGCGGAAGTTAAAAACAACTAGTAAGTGTATTTACTTGTCTCATTGGTGTTTAGCGCAGTTGTTGTTGTTGTTAGGAAACGCTTGTTTTGTTTATTGTGTGGAGACGTGCTGAAATCGCGTTTGGTCTCGTACTGTATCGCGTCTCTTGTCAGTGTCGGGCGCTTGCTTGGCCGTTTATTGTGATTAACAGGAAATTGTGTTCAGCTGAATTGGAGTAGTATTTTGTTAGATGGGTATAAAAATCGTAGTTTACCGCGGCAGCCGTTGTGTGAAGCCCTCCTCGTGAGAAGACCGAAGAGTGTAAAGACCATCGACTCTACCGTGCGACTCCACCGGTCAGGGACACGGCAAAGGATATAAGTATCGCTTTTTATTTATTCTCTTTCTTATTGCTTGTTTCACTTCTGTTTTAGTCCGTATAACCAATTCTTACTATGTGTATGGAAGTTGTTGTTTGTTAGTATGTGTATTTGGCAGTGTTCTTTTTTTAGGATTACTGATAAACTACTGCCGTTTGATTTGTTATCTATTTTAATTTTAGATAAATTATGTATGAATTTATTATGTCTTTATAGGTATTTTCTTTAGTTTTAATAAATTGTATTTATTTTAGTAACGTTATTTCAACATACTACATGGAAATGAAACAACATATGAGGAGTTTGGTTCCAAAACGCGAAAAACGCCATTTAAAAAAAAAAAAGAGTTCTCGCTAAAATCAGTATTGTATCTAGTCGGTATTGAAATTAATTTACACAAAATGCGATATCTGTCGTGTTATTCTGTCATGTTTTCTCCTTTTTTCCAAACCGTGACAAACGCCAGTCTCCTTCTCTGCAGAATGCGATATATCAGCTCAGCCAATCACAGCGCACCATTCCACCCACTGTAAACAGTAACGGCGGCGCTTTGAAAAAACCCGCATCCTAGTTTTCCTCATCCAACCTACTTTGTGATCAACAAACAAACAAACAAAAAATGAATAATTTTGATGGCATTGATGAACCTGTGGGGGTTTCTGCGGTGGGGAAGAAACGTAAGCCATCGAAATCTAATCATTTACGTGAGGAGATTAAGAAAATGAGGCACTCGGGAGGAGGAAAAATGCCGGCTGTTGCTTGTTCTCACACGACAGCATCAAACCTCTGTCACGCTGACACATTGACTTCAGGGGATCTTTTGAGAAACTTTCAATTGTTTTACTCGAAGTCGACGAAAACAGAGCAGGACCAAGCCATTTTGCAGCTGATCGCCGTCAAAAAAGTTCAGCAGCGACGTCCCAAGGTTGACAACAGCGATATGCAGAAGAATAGGGAGGTCACAAACGAATACCATTTGCTGACTGAAGATCATCCGACAAAGATTCCTGTCTGCAAGGCCACCTTTTGCTGCGTATTGGGTGAGTTTATTTTTTATTTATTAATTATACTTTTCATACGGCCGCCTGCTCTTTAGACGTGTGCATCATTAAATGACACTATGTTGATGTGATTATATTTAGCCTAGGCTAACGACAGCTTAATTAAAAAACAACCACATCATTGGCTTTTCAATGTAGCCTGATATATAGGCTATATCATGCAGTGAATGAGGCACCACTACACTGGTGTGCTTTGATTTCAGCTTATTGATAGTTTTCGCTATAGTGATGCAGCGAAAGGGGGCGTTCCCTCCGCATGCGCCCATCATTGAAAATTATCAATAGAAGCTTAGCCTACTATATCACATCCTGCACTTAGTTATCATCATAGTATCATTATTGTGAAGATGTAGGCATACGCCTATGCTGGCCATCAGCCCTGCAAGATGAGACATAAGCTTTTCTAATGAATCTTTAATGTTTGTTGCTAGTTTGTTTGCTTGTTAAAATATGAAGTATTTAAATGAAGCAATGAATGAAGCAGATAATGAATGAATGAATAAATAGGTAGATGAATACAAAATAAATACATACATACATACACATACATACATACAAACAAAATTATTTAATACATCTTTTTACTTATTTTTTTGTCATTGCAGGTATCAGCAAAGATCGTGTGTCTTGAGTGGCAAAGTATTATGCACTCAATGCTACAGCCAGAACAGAACACGGGTGGTGCTCGTAAGGTGGCTGAAAATGAGGCCAAGAAGCAGGTCGTGATGGATCACATCCAAACGTTTACGTGTAGGGCTAGCCATTATGGAAGAAGGGGAGCACCTGGCCGGAAATACCTACCCAGTGACCTCAGTGTGAAGAGAATGCACAAGCTATTTGACCAGCAAAATCATGATTTAGTCAGCTACTCCCTGTATTATACTGTTTTTCGACAGCACTTCAACCTTGGATTTGGGCATCCTGCCACAGATGCCTGTTCTTCATGTACCAGGTTTCAACTGAGAGTTAAAGACCTCAGCTTAACTGAAGAAGAGAAATGCAGTGAGTCCGCATCCTACATTTTACACAGGAGACGAGCACGGGTGTTCTATGATTTGCTGGGGAAGGTAGATCATGATTCAGTGACTCTTTGCTTTGACATGATGCAGAATTTGACACTCCCTAGAACCCCCATTGGTCAGGCATACTATTCCAGACAGCTGCATTTGTATGTCTTTGGTGTTGTTATTCACCATGGAAAGGGCAGTAAGCAAGCAGTGGATGATGTTCAGCTGTACACATGGATGGAGCATGAGAATAGAAAAGGTAGCAACATGACTGCTTCAGCTCTGGACCACTGTTTACGTCAACAGTTGAGTAGTGTTGTTCACCGCACTCAAAGGCTGCGATTGTTCAGTGATTCTTGTCAATTTTCAATTTCAATATAAATTTTATATCACTTGTAGGCCTAAAATATTTTTAAAGGTTTTATTCAACCCATAGCCCTGTTGAGCATGGTCACTGTGAGCTATTGATAGCTTGTCCTTTACCTATCAATAACTCGTGCTGACCTTGCTCAACAGGGATATGGGTTGAATAAAATCTTTAAAAAATATTTTAGGCCTACAAGTGATATAAAATTGATACTATAATATGTGAATCTTTCTTCTTTACAGTGTTCTTAATATGACAAAGTAAGTGTTTTTATTAATGCCATTAAAGTTTTTGTTAATACAGCATATAGCACTAGTCAACTGAATGAATGTAATGTGGCAAAGATGAATGGACTTTTGCAAGTTGAAATTAAGGGAAATGCCATTTTGGAATTTCTGTGGTTATCTAATGTGATAATCTTGTTCATGTTCTTGTTCATAATGAAATTTAATTTTATTGTTGTAATTAATTTATCGCATTAACAATATAACCTGTTGAATTCATTTTGGGAGAGATGATTGAATGTATTTTTAGTCAAGTGCCTATATATAAGAGTAGTATTGACCAAGTTCAGAGGCTGTCAGATGTTTATCAACTTACTTTGTTGTGTATTTTCAACAGTTTCAATATGAAAAATAACTTTTATCTTGATTCAATGGATTTATTGCATTTTAGGAAAAAATAATCCTTTTTTAAAATAAATCTTTGAAAATCAAAATCTGTATTTTTATTTTTTTGTAACCTAAAGATGCTATGTGAAAGTTTGAAACAGAAAATAGTGGTTTTCATCTTGCCACTTTCTTGGTAAAGAAAATACATTTTTACTCAAATTAATCCAAATGGATTTATAGCGTTTTGGAACCAAACTCTTAATATATATATATATATATATATATATATGGGTGTTTGGCTTAGTGTCATGTTAGAATCATTTTTATACTCATACCTTTTGTTGTTTTAATATTTTTTAAATGTTTTTAGCTTTATTTTTAGTTTTCATTTAAATGTTTAGTTTTGAAATGTTGTTGTATGCATTTGTCATTTTATTTCATTTAAATGTGTATATATTGAATTTATAGACATTTAACTTATAGTTTTAGTTTTTCTTATTCGTAAGTCGCTTTGGATAAAAGCGTCTGCTAAATGACTAAAAAGTAAAGTAAGTAAAAGTATATATAGATATATATTAAGGCTGGGCAAGTTAATGCGTTATCCCGTTAACGCATTAATTAATTAACGCCGAAAATAATTTTATCGCGCATTAACACTTTTATTATTATTTGTATTATTTTAAACACTTTATTATTATAATTATTATTATGAAAGTCAGTTTCAGAATACACATACAGACAAAACATGGGTTTGGGAGGGGTGTTGATGTTGATCAGTACTGGCTTGAGATGAGCGTCATCACACTTCTCAACCAATGAGCAGTGGTGGAGGTAACGGATTACAACTATTCACGTTACTGTAATTAAGTAGTTTTTCGGTACTTGTACTTTTTGAGTATATTTTAATGCTGTACTTTTACTTGTACTTAAGTACAAATTTAGCAAAATAATCTACTTAGTTACATTTATATTATTTTTCTTTACTGAGTACGCCCACAATTTGAATTGATATTCAAACCTTTGACGGCACTTCAGTAGCCAATAAAGATATCCGATCGAAACGGACCAATAAAAGCCCTGATATCTGAACTGGGAAAAGCTGCCGCTGCAGCAGGTATAGAGCTGATCTGACAGAGTGGGAGCTCAGCGTAACTGCAGTCAAAAGTTTGGAGAAACAAAGTACATGGTAGTGTTATCATAACTATCTATATTTTGATACCGTTAAATAAATATCTGACATGGTTCCATTACTCATTTTCCACAGTATATACCGTACAAACACCGATACACGCTGCATCTCGCTCTCTCCTCTCCGACAGGGAGTTTGACACGCATCCGCCTCCTGACAGTTACAGCGTCTGAATCTGAATATCTGCGCAGGATTGCAGGTATTCCGCATAATTTTAATCATTTCAACGCAAATGTGGCGCACGCTTTGTAGTAACATGAGAACACAGTCATGTAATAGCAGATAACTGGATGCAAGCTCTCTAATAGGACTAACTTATATAAATGAACTGCCTGTCCTTTCACTCCAATATTGCTTGTGCGCACTCAGAGTGTGTGCTATCTCTCCGTGCTTTTATAGTAGAAATTATTTATCTTTACTCCTGGATTAAACTTTGTGAAAGGTTATCAACCATTCAGAATAGATCCACGCTTGACAGTTGAAAATGCTACTGGAAATTATATTGTCTGAAAGTGAAATGTACCAGAAAGTCTTTCAATAATCAAAGGTGGATCTTTAAATTCCTTTACAATGTAAGTTTATGCTAGAAATGGAATGGGATATTTGTATGATTTTTACATATAAATATCCTAGTCTGTCTAACTGCATCACTACATTGTACAGACCTTACAGGTCAAAGCCATCCATTTATCAAAATAAACAACATATATGGCTCTTAAATCACTGCCTATAAAAATTCAGTGTTGTCATATTTCAAATACCTCAGCTAAATTGAGGTCATTTGTTTTATAATTTAAGTACTGACTGTGTACTTGTCTTTTTTTGTAGATTCAGTTCAGTTTGAAATCAAGCTTCCTTGTGCTTCCTTGTAACAAAGTTACCCTATTTTAAAGACAGAAATACACAGAATGGGCAAATGTTTAAGACTGAGACTTTTGTAATGTAATTGATCACGGTTTATATGTATGTAAATAAAAGCCTTTATGAAAATCTGTTCATCTTATAAAGCAAATGTGTCTTTTAGAAGACTTGATTTAACCTTTTCACACGTAAATTCCAAATCTTCCACCTGCCTCCCAAGCGTAGTTTTTTTTGACCGTTATTTCAAATCGCTATCAAAAATTCAATATTCCGCGGAATACGCAGTGAGCTTCTCACGTGACGCTCAGCAGTGGTGTAATACTTCACCGCTGGAGCGCCTGGATGAAATCGAGCAGGTGAGTAATTTAGGATGTTTGCTCTGTTTTCAGTTTAAAACATCACAAATTTATTTGCAAACGTTTATAATCTGCAATAAACACATGAATCAACACTTTATACAGCCTTTTTATTTAACTATTACTTTGTTCGCTTTACATGAGCACATGGCAGCTGTTGCACACGAGAACGACTAGTTGGTGAGTAATGTGTACGTTTTTTTGAAAGTTTAGAATGTGCCCAAACAATTTGTAGACATGCATGGACTATAAATTGCACAAACAAAACGTAATTGCAGTTCACCGACATCAGATATGTTGTTCTGAACGTAATATTGCAATGGTGTGCTTTTGTTCTATTTTGGTTAATCTGACCAGCACATTGATATGGATGTCATTAATGTTTATTTTTTCGTGTGCACCGTTTGAGGTTTGTTTTTGTATTTTACCTGCAAAAGTTAAAGTTACTGTTGAACTTCCTGTTTGACCGTGACCTTGCTGCTGAGAGGTTTGCGTTTGTAGCTCCGTTTTCTGTTGAATCTTTATCTTACTTTCACTCTCTGTTTAAGTAGTAAGGTTAACTGCCACCTCCACCTTATGCTAAATTGGATGGTTAACAGCACTACTGGGTATGTCACCACATCCCCATGTACACACCTCACCCGAACCATGCAGCTCTTATCCAATGTTGAATTAGGCTTTGATGGATCGAGGTCTGGTTACATCCTGAATCCACCAAAGCGGTATTTGGTACCCGCCAGCTTGATCAACCCGGACCAGTGTCCCCACCTCCATCACTGGACACCGATCGAAACAGGCGCCACCCTAGTGGAAGTGGGACAAGGAATTGGCGTGGAGACCCGGAGGAACGGGAATGAGCGCGAGCTCGGCTGGCTGACCCCGCCTCCCTGGCGTGGGCTCTCCCGGCCGCCGACTCCGGTGCCGGTCCTCCTCTCCATCGAGGCTGGGCTCGAGGAACCACGCCGGCACGGGACCTGGGAAGGAAAATAGGGGGAGACACAGAAGGGGAAGAGAGAGAGAGAGAGACGGATGGTAGGGTTTCGCCAACCCCATGGCACGCCACCATCTGGTCCTCGGCGAGTTGGATGGCCAGATCCAGCGACGCCGGGCGGTGGCACTGGACCCACTGCGCGGTCGCCTTAGGGAGCCGCGCAATAAACTGCTCCAGCACCACCTGGTCGATGACATGGTCGACGCCGCCTTCCCCGGCCAACAGCCATCTGCGGCAGGCGTCCCGGAGCTGGTGAGCCATCACGAAGGGCCGGCCGTTCTCCCCCAGCTCCAGTGAACGAAAGCGCTGGCGGTGCTGCTCGGGGCTCTGGCCGACCCGCTGGAGGATGGCTCGTTTCAGGTCGTCGTAGACCAGGAGGTTCTGAACTGGCAGCTGCTGCGCCGCCAACTGCGCCTCCCCGGTTAGCAGGGGGATGAGGCGCACTGTACAGTCCGTTTGTGGCCACCCACATGCCGCCGCGGTCTTTTCAAACAGGTCGAGGAACGCCTCCGGGTCATCCTGCGGCCCCCATCTTCTGTACCGCATGGGTGGGCGGGGCCGGGACCGTTGGATTCTCACCGCCCGAACCTCCCGTCCATCCAGCTCGGAACAGCTCGCGGTCCTCCCGCTGGTTCTGGACGAGGGCACAGAATCTCCTCTCCTGGTCTGCCCTCATGTCCATCAGCGCTTTGTGATGTTCTTGGTGAGTCCCGAGCGACTGGATGACATCCGCAAATGGCGATCCCGATGGTGAGGACATGATGGCAGCGGCGTTCGGCTTCCTTCCCGGTTTCGCAACCAGTGTAGCAAAGTTCGTAGGAAGGAAGGAAGCGGACAGGGTTGGCTTGTGAAGACTCAGGTATTTTTATTTAAGGCAGATAAACTCACACAGGTGCGCACTCTGCGTCACCCGGAAACATCAACTCTCTCGTTCGTCTCCGCGATCACTCTCTGCATTCGTTCCGACTGTTTCTCTCTGACAGCTCGTGCGCCCGAGTCTTCACTCCGTCTCTCTCTCTGAACTGCCGTTCCCCACGGCGGCTTTTATCCGTCTCCACGCCAATTACTGCAATCAGACACAGGTGATCCTCATTTTGCACTTGACCCACTTACTTACCGCTGTCTCCTGAGTCTTTCTCCCGCTGCAGACTTCGCTGAACCACGCCCCCCTCGCCACACAGATGAATACATTATTTTAAACGAGTCTGCCCCCCAAGATTACTGTTACAAAATGAGCGCGTCCAAAAGGCAAAGGGGGAGGTGTTGCTACAATTCATAGCAATACTCTCAGTATTTCTCAGAAGACAGGCTTTACGTATAACTCCTTTGAAGTAATGGTGCTTCATATAACATTATCTAGAGTGTGATGTTTGTACTGACTACTGTATACAGGCCCCCAGGGCACCACACAGACTTTATTAAAGAATTTGGTGATTTTATATCAGAGTTAGTGCTGGCTGCAGATAAAGTCTTAATAGTTGGTGATTTTAATATCCACATTGATAATGAAAAAAGAGGCATTAGGATCAGCATTCTTAGACATTCTGAACTCTATCGGGTGTTAGAAGACACGTGTCAGGACCTACTCATTGTCGAAATCATACTTTAGATTTAATACTGTCACATGGAATTTATGTTAATGGGGTTGAAGTTCAACTCAACTGCAGAGGAACCCTACGCCGGGTTCAATGCACAAATTCAACAGATCCTGAGTGAGGTGGATGCCCTCCACAATGAAGTGGATCGCCGAGGACTCAAAGAGGTTCTGCACAAGTGCAAGGACTCCTTCGCAAAGGATTCCCTGAATTGTGGACTGACCAACATCCTATGTGCATCCCGACAAACCCAAATGCGCCACCCACATTTGTGAGCCAGTACAAGATTCCAATAGCGTCATATGAGCCAGTGCAATAAATTGTTGACTTCATGCTGAAAAAGGGGGTCATCCGGCCCTGTAACAGCACATATTCTACCCCTATAAGGCCAGTCCTAAAACCCAATGGCAAATGGCAGCCCACCATCGACTATCGCAAGTTGATTCAGCAAGTACCATTGTCACGATGGCCTATGACCCAGTTGGACCAAGAAATTCCAAAGATCAAAGGCCCCACGATCTTGTCCACACTGAACGTCGTCTCCAGGTTCTGGACAATCCCTGTCCACCCTGATGAGCAACATAAGCTGGCATTCACCTTTGGCAATCGACAATACACCTTCACACGGTGCCCCTTCGGCTATGCCAACTCACCAGCAGAATTCAACATTTTCCTTAGCAAAGCATGCCCTGACACCAGAGTCAGCCTCTTCTACGTAGATGATGTCTTAATGAAAAGCTCAAGTGTGGAAGACCACCTCAAGGATATCGATCACGTCATAACCAGCTGACAACAGCAGGAGCTAAAATCACTCTTCACAAAGGACAATGGTGCAAAACCAACGTGAACTATGTCGGACTGCTTTTCGGAAGAAACGGCATGGAGCCACAATTTAACCGTACCCAAGCACTCCAAAGCATAAAGACACCAACTAACATCTCTGAGCTACGAAGTTTCTGGGAGTATGCAATTATTTGCGACAGTTCATCGAGGACTACGCTAACATCGACACGACCACTAACTCCCCTCCCGAAAAAGGATGAACCCTTCATTTGGACGAAAGCCCAGGACACAGCTATGAGCCATCTCAAACAGCACATGTGCTCCGTGCCTGGCCTACCCAGACCCAGGAAAATAATTATATCTGGACGCTGTATTCTCTAATCAGTGCCTCAGCGCAGACCTATACCAGCTCCATGACAAAGAGAAGCAAGTGGTCACTTATGCCAGCAAAATTCTACTTCCCCCAGAATGCAAGTATTCAAACTGAAAAAGCTTAGCTTTGCACTGGGGCTATCCAGCGTTTCTATAATTACATCAGTGTACAGAAAGTTATAATTGAGACTTGCCACCAGCCAGTCACTTTCCTCAACAGCCAACGCATCAGGGATAGCGTCGAGACCAACGACCTACCTGGCTAATGACACTCCAAGGATGGGACGTTGAGGCAAGATATGCCCAAAACTACAAATCCTCACTTGGAAATGGGCTAGCGGCCTGTTAAAACTGTTTAACGGACATGCTGTACACCTCAGCAGAACCGAAAGAACCATCACAACCTCAACTGACAAATCACAGGTGCTTCAAGGAGAGAGTGTGTGAAGGGATGCCCTCAGCATATGTCGATGACTGCTCCTACAATCGCAAGGGCAATTTAAAAGCTGGAGCGGGTGTGGTCTGGCTCAACAATGACCCGTGCCCACTGCAACAATTCAATTTAGGCCCTCGCTCATCCCAATATGCAGAAATAGCAGCCATCCTCATCACCCTAAACTGGCTGCATCCCACAACATCAAAGAACTCCTCATCTGTACCAACTCGAACTATGCCCATCTATGCTTCACCTGCCATTTAACTGGATGGAAACGGAATGGATTCAAGACAGCTAACAACAAGCCTGTCAAGCACTAGGAATTCTTCCAAGCAAGCGATGCCATTGTTACTGAACATGACATGATCGTTTATTGGAAAAAAAGTTTGAGGTCATTCACGTCAACCAGGACAAGACAAAGACTTCAATGACCAAACCAAGCAGGTGCCAGCAGAAACAACAGCCTGCCTGTTGATGAACCACATCTTCTCAAGATTCGGACTGCCTTTAAGGGTCAACTCTGACCACGGAACCCACTTCACCGCCGAAATCATGCAGGAAGTGTGAAAACTCCTGGGTATACAGGCCAAGCTCCATATAAGCTATCACCCAAATTCCAATTCCAAAATCCAACAGGACAGTGGTCAGCATGTTGAAGAAGTAAGTTTCTACCAATCAAAATGATTGATTTATTAAACTTCCTCTGGTACTGATGGCCGCTCGAGCTACTGTCGCCTAACAAATCAAAATCAGACAAGGGCGCAGTGAGCCAGTCTTTCGATGGGTCCATCGAAACCAGATAAAGAGGCACCAGGGCTCCAGCCGACCGGAAAAGGGGGAAGATCAAACCCACTGACACGGACCGACAATCATATGCTCCACACCACACTAACATCATCTCTGTTGTTTAGGAAAACATATAGCAACCTTGCTTAAACACCACACATACACCCTCTCCTCAGCTGCACTGTTAGGGCCAACTTCTAGTAGAGAGGAGTTACTCCATACATGTGACACTTGTTTGCTGCCTCACCTCATTCGGTGTCCTTGTGCCTCTGTTTTTCGTTTTTGTTTCCTTTCACTTGTCTCTCTTTGTGTTTTTTTCCTTTTTCGTATTTTACTATAATCTCCTTTCCCCTCTTGTCCCCTCATCAGGGAACTCCCTAAATCAATCCTTAAAGCCAGGTCCCAAAAAATAAAGTCGTCGTAACTCGTTGTGAAAACAGTTGTCAACCGATCGAGTCAATCCGCCAAATCATGACCGACATGCTACGCGAAGTAAGTTCCTTGATCGATAACTTAGTCATGGGAAGGATTCCACACTACTTGATGCCTCTTAGCCTTGTCCTAAACATCCTAACTTCAGCTACTGCAGGCCCCGCTAGTCCCATCCAAACCCATCTCGCCTTTTCCCTGAGTAGTGCTATTCCCTTATACGTATACCTGGAATGCAGGCGACTTGGCCTTTCTTCTCAGTTTACCCATTATTGACGCCAATAACATTTACCGGCTCAAAGACGTTGTGAATGTGGGATTTTGACGAGGGAACACCTATGAGTATACACTCCTGAAGTGGTTGCGTATCACGATAACAACGAGCAGTTGTATCTGGCCCCAAACCTAAAGATGTGTACGCTCACTAAGGACATTCACTTCCTCTGCCCGATTAAACACTTTGTACACGATAATACACAGGGCATTTGCAGCCTAGAATCCATTAGACCTGACACTAGTTGACCCGCCAAAGCGACACCATGTTCTCAAGTTGAGGTAACAAAAGCCGAAATCATCGGAAACCGATGGCTGGTCAACACCCCAGAACGAACAGCTACCTTCACATACGATCAACACGACACTGCCACACGCATCATTCTGCCCAACCAAACTTTATGGATCACTATACCTAAGGGTTCGATCCTCCATATTGATGATTTAGACCTGTCCAAAATGTTGCTATATAATTAGAAGCATACTTACAAAATAGGTCACAGAAGACTTCTACGTGGTCTGTTCTGGCTTAGCTTTAAAACAATGCCAGGGACGCAGAAGTATGTTATATAAATACAAGTCACTTTAATATTACAATTAATAAGTAAGCAGTACAAATATTCTACAACTACTGTATATAGGTATTAAATGAAGTATAAATATGAAAAAGTTATTTGCTCAAGCCTCAAGGCAATATCAGCGATGGTTCTGTTGCCGAAGAGATCTTCAGGTGGTCTCAAAGTAGCAGCTGATTTCATCACACTTCAGTCTCTTATAGACAGCAGGTGGATCCCAATGTTTTGTGACATCATACTTGAAATCCCCTCAGAAGTTGTTTATAGAAGGATGTGCATCTTGTAATTTTTCTTCTTAGGGAATTATTTGCTCTGCTGTCTTCTACACTTCATCTGAAACACACCAGCTGAGGTACTGTCCACCTTCTTTTTTCCTCAACGCTCTTACTAATACATGTTACATCTCTAGCTTTACACTTGCTAATACATATTATACACATTTTCTCAATAAATGCTTAAAACCATAACATGTGTGGTGTCTTTCTTAATAAACCATATTCTCAATAAAACAAATACAATATAATGTGGTGTATTTCTTAATAAACCACTTAATTAAATAAATACAATGTCATGTGGTGTATTTCTTAATAAACCACTTAATTAAACAAATACAATATCATGTCTATTTGGCCACAATACAAAGGTATTACATAAAAAGTAAATGCATACTTGCAACAGGACAATCGTTTGATTTCCTCTACAACATGTAGCAGTTGCATATATCCCTGTATGAGGCCTTCCCAATAAATAAACAAAATAATACACCCTTAGACATAATAAATTTACTAAATACATCAAACAATGAGGTAGGGTAATTTTATTTTTATGCATATTACACACCAATCTATATTTCAAGGATTCAAGGTTTATTCTTCACATACTCATTTATACAGAATATAATCAGTAGTGAAATGCAAGTCAGGTCAGCTCAATGGACAGTGCAAAATATGTAACGCAACACAAGAGAATATACATCAATATAGGTTAAAAAAAATAAATGAAGAATAAAATGTGCAATAAAATAAAATGTGTAGGACAGTATACTGTTGTGCAGGACAGTATACTGTGGACTTAATAAATAATAATATAAGCAGGGATGTGCAAGAGGTATGTGCAAACAGGTTGTACAGGGTATATCCATAGCAGCAATACAGATTATGGATGAATAGTGAATATCTTGCTGTTTATTAATTTGAGTATTATGTTATTTGAGTTTAGGATGGCCTGGGGGAAGAAGCTCCTCCTAATCTCTCAGTTTTCGCCATCAGGCTCCCTCTATATCTACAAATAGATTATTCTAGTTCTGTCCTGTTTAGCCTTGGGTTCCCTGAGTGTCCTTGCTATGGTTTTGTTTCTCCCTTTTGTGCTTTTTCTCCTTTCCTTGATCTGACTTAAGTAATTAGTCTCTGCCTGTTCTTTCAATAGTCCTATGTTAGTTTTGTAGCACTTTCTACAGCTATAGCTTTAGTTTCTACCATCTGCATTGTCTTGTCTTTTTTATGGAAAATGTAATTGATATAATTGAAAAATATAAAATACATTTTATGAACAGAAGTATTGCGTTCATTGCAAGTATTAAAATTTAATTATAGGCATTAGATATTTATTTAAGTGGTGTAGACATTGTTACGTTTCTTCTGTTGTTTCAAAGATTAAAAGCACAACCACTTTCCCAGATAGTCTGCAGTACAGAGGTAAATGCTCAAATGTGGGGTTTTGATAATGTTAGCTTCCTGACACTTGGAATTTTAAGATGCATTGAATAAACAAACGTTTTTGCATGGTAGTCTTGTATTTATTATTTTCGTTTGCAATGCTTAAGAACACCCTCACATTTAAATGATTTTGTCTTTAATCAGATGAGAATATGGCTATTAAATCTACTATTTGTGTAGTATTGATTATTAAGTTAGAGGTTTATTTTAGACAGTATTTTGTGTGTGGGGGGTGGGGGGAAACACACACACAGACTATTTGGACAATAAAAGAAGTTGATAACAATTGTTGTCTGTTCAATGGTGTGATTGATGAATTGTCCAGGCACATGTGCAGTGCCATTTTTATGTCTTCCCACTTGAGTTGGGGCACAAGACTTCTCTCCCTGATAAAAGATGCATTAAAAATGCAAAGGTGAAATTTGGTCACTAAAAGATTTATACAATTCGGTTGTGAAACCATCTGGACCTGAGGATGGTCATTTAAAAGAAAATGTAAATAAAATAAAAAAAAATTGTACAGTGAATATACTGTAATTAAAACATTTGACTAATCAGAAGAAAATATATATTTTAGAAAGTAAATATTCTGGCATGATCTTTCACTGAAGGAGATCCCATAATAATAGAATATATATTTTTACTGTGGTTATAATAAAATGTTTTTAATTAAATGCTGTTATATTTGATAATGTCAGAAACTAAAGCAGATTTCAGTCTTGAGGAATCAATTTTATTCATAAAGCATTCAGACATGTCACACATTCATCTCAAGATGATTTAACATTGTTTTAGTACAAACAGAGTAAAATCAAATGAATTATAAGATATACGACTGAGATTTATAGCAATAAATGATTGATGTTAGACTGATTTCCATCAGCACAAATGATGGAGTTGGAGAAAAGCCCAGAAACACATCATCACACTTACACACTGATTTCAAATCCATGTTAATATTAATTAATATTGTCCTTATGACGAAGAGACTCTATAACATCTCACTATTACTGATTTATCATGCAGCTCAAAGCCTTATGGGTAGAATCTCTGGTCAGTCTATTCTGATTCATCAACACAGTTTCACTGATGATCCATGATAACCAACCCCCATCCCAGGATAGAGCGGCTGAGTGAATGTGGTCTGGACCCTGTGGATGAGGCTCATTGTGTCAGAGACGCTGTAGAAGGACAGAGTTCCTGCACTGTGATCCACATACACTCCTATTCTACTGCTGATGGACTTTACAGGGAGATCAGTCCTTATGTTATTGTGCCAAAATGAGTAACCGGGGGAAGAGCAGAACAAACTCCAGGACTGATCATTACATCCAAACCTACACTCATTACTCCGTCCCTTCCTGCTGATGCTCTTAAATGACACTGATGTACGCACTTCTCTCCCACTCCACTCAATCTCCCAGTAACAGCGTCCACTCACACTCTCTCTACACAACACCTCAGCATTAAATCTGTCTGGATGATCAGCATATGATTGAAATGTTGCAGTGAATTTAATCATTTTGTTGCTCTCAGACACACTGAGGAATTGATTCACTGTGTTCAGATCCAGAGTGAGCTGATGGGAATCTGGTGGAAATAAAACACATCAGAAATTATTAATCTATTTGTTCTTTTAAAGTATCTGAACTGATATTAGCAAAATAAATGCTCAATATATTTGAGCAGTGTCTCAGTGTACATCTTTATCATCATTTACATAATCAGATATAAAACTCTTCTTCAGGAATAACATGAACACACTCAAGAGTTGTTCTGCTTGTTTTCTTACATTCTAGGAAGTCTTGCCTGGTCCTGGGATCAATGACTGTGGAGAACAACAGACATATAGAGTGTGACTATCATGTCAAGAGACGATCATCCCTGCATCCATTGCTAACACATGCCGAAATCTTCCAAAAGAAGATACTTAGAAAAAATTATCGGCTGTTTACAGAGCCCAAATCCTGACAAGCACTACTGAGGGTTTGATAGTACTGACATGTCGCCATATTTGTTTTGGCTTCTGTACACATGAACTAATCAAAGATTTGTTGTGACAGGGAATAGGACTAAGATTTTAAAAGTTGACATGTTTTTGTTACATTTCTGATTTTTCTAGATATCACGCTGTTATGCATCCCAGATATTTTAACAGCAATAAACAAAGCTTGAAATTAAGTGGATTATGTATGATCTACAAAGGGCGCCATTCATGTTTAACATACAATATAAACTACATCATTGTCCAGAGTTGTAAAATAATTCAATTAAAGGATTAGATCAGGAGTTGAGCACTAACTGCACTGGCACCACATTCACCATAGGCCTTTAAATGTTTAATATAACGTATTTCATATGAAATGTTAAATTATACAAGGTGCCAATTTCTTGCATACATATACAACTTTTTGCATGCATCTTTCTCCATTTGTATGATGCACAGGAGAGCATCTTTTTCTAGTTGAACAATTAAGTAATGTAAAATGGAAATATTCACATGAATTTCAATTCATAACATTTACAGAGTATATGAAGTAAAGGTAAAAATGCAAGTTATGTGTTTGCAGAAAAGCATCTCTTAAAGGCTCTGTATACTTCAAGAAAAGTTATTTTTCATGCTTCACTTAAGGGTGAAAAAATCTAAGTACCTTCGCAAGAAGGCGTTAAACAACTCAAGAACTTGCAGTATTATCTTTTTTGGGGGGCTTGAGACTTAGTATCAACTCCTGCAACTTGACATTGTAGATAGACTATGGGCCCCATTATACACCCGACGCAAGGCGCAGCCCAAGTGTATTTGCCGGTTTGAGCCCAACGCAGTTCTCATTTTACCGTCCATTTACCATACATTTACATGTTCACGCGCATTGTTATTTTGAGGAACTGAAAATAGACTGTGCCATGGATCAACTCAAACCTGGTCTAAAGTTAATGGCGCAATATTAATATTTTTGTTATTTAAAGAGCGTGTTAGAAGACAATGCCTCTGGGCGGGTCCACAACGTGCATTCACTTTGCTTATTACACACAGGGACATGTATACAGATTTGACTCAACCATAACTTGCACAGTGTAGGATGTAGTTTTGTATGTGTCACGGTACTGGTCAAGGAAGACAGACAGGTAGATGCAAGTCAAAAGGTAATTTATTAACTACAACCAAGGCAGGGCTTCCAACATAAGAGAGACAACGAAGAATGTTCTGGAAGCAGGATGAACAGCATCAACTGTTTGTAAACTTGCGTTTCCACAGGCAGAGACGAGTTCCAGGATAGACGGGCAGACAGGAGGACATTGACCAGTGTAGAGAGCTGCAACCTTGCAGCCTGGTAACCTCAAGATCAGCCGATGAGTGACAGAGGTGAGTGAGCTTATGAAGGGTGAAGGTAAGTGATTGCAGGTGTGCTCAATCAATGATGAGTGGGAAACCAGGTGAGGCGTGCGCTGTGATTGGAAAGGGGAGCAGGATAGGCAGATCCGTGACATTACCTCCCCCTCTCCGGAAGAGCGCGACTCGGCGCGTAATAATGTTTAACTTCAGGGAGGGTGGGCGCTAGGGCCTCAGGGGACTTGGAGACCGGACAGGTGGCCTCCAGGGCAGTGCTCCATGGGCGGGTCCGGGGACTCCGGGAGGCCATGGTGGATCGAGACTTTCGGGAGGCCATGGCGGATCCAAAGGGGACTGTGCATGACCTTAGCGGATCAGGAGCTCTGGAGACCATGGCGGAACTGGAACCTGGCCCTTATTTTTCTGGTGGGTCAGGGAGTTCCGGTGGCCTTGCCAGCTCGCGCCACGGCCACCCAGGCAGAAGTTATAGGGCCCCAAAATTTTTCTTGGGAAGTTACCTCTGCTGGGCACTCAGGCGGAGGCGTGTTCTGTGGGCGCTCGGGAAGCGCTAATTCTCGAGCGCTGAGGCGCTGATTCTTGGGGCGCTCGAGCGCTAAGCTGGGCGGTAGCCAGTGGAGGCGAAGTGAGCTTCGAGCGGACCGGCCCGGAGAGCATCGGTGAGCGGGGCCCAGGGGCAGCGCAGAGCATCAGTGAGCTGGGCGGGGAACCAGCGAGGCATCAGTGAAGCTGGGCGGGAACCAGCGGGAGGCATCTGAGCTGGGCGGAACCAGCGGAGGCATGAAGCTGGAGCCGGAAGCCAGCGGAGGCAGCCTGTGAAGCTGGGCCGGGAACCAGCGGAGCGCATCGGTGAGCTGGGCCGGAGACCAGCCGGAGAGCATCCAGTGACTGGGCTAACGAACCAGCGGAGGCATCGGTGAAGCTGGGCGGAACCAGCGAGAGGCATCCCGGTGAGCTTCCCGTGGGAACCAGCGGAGGCATCCCGGTGAAGCTGGGCGGAACCAGCGGAGTCGCATGTCGGTGAGCTGGGCAGGAAGGCCCGGAAGCGGAAGGCATCGGTGGCACCAAATGGGACCAGGACAGGAGGCATCGATAGCTGGAGCTTCCCGGCGGGAGTTGGGGATCTCCCAGACATTGGAGTCACCATCCGTCTCCTCCCAATTCAGGTGGGAAGTGTCTGGGAGCTCCACAGGTCGATGGTAGGAATCGAGCCGGGTGGGGATGTGAGGACCCCATCCTTCAGGGAGCTGGTGAGAGCGAGAGGATGAAAGCCATGGCGAACTCCACGGCTCCGGTTCAAGCGCGGCAAGCCAGCATCGTCGGCGCTCGCTCCTCCGCGCCGATCGGTCGGTTGGGATCTTCTATTTTGAGGGGGCTGATCTTCTGTCACCCGGTGCTGGTCAGGAAGACAGACAGGTGACGCAAGTCAAAAAGGTAATTTATTAACTATAACCAAGGCAGGGCTTCCAACATAAGAGAGACAACGAAGAATGTTCTGGAAACAGGATGAACAGCATCAACTGTTTGTAAACTTGCGTTTCCTGAGCGAGGCGGTTTCAGGATGAGCGGGCAGACAGGAGGACATTGACCGGTGTGAGGCTGCAACCTTGCAGCCTGGTAACCTCAAAATCAGCCGATGGTGACAGAGGTGGTGAGCTTATGAAGGGTGAAGGTAAGTGATTGCAGGTGTGCTCAATCAATGATGAGTGAAACCAGGTGAGGGCGTGCGCTGTGATTGGAAAGGGAGCAGGATAGGCAGATCCGTGACAGTATGTCATGATGCAGTGTTTTTCTGCGATCAAGTTTTTTTACTTTATATAGTGTAAAATATACTTCACTTCAGAGGGCCTTTATTAACCTATGGAGCCACGTAGAGTAAACCTGTTAAATACAGTCTCAAACATAATTCTTAATGTTGATTGTTTGAACTTAGCAAATATTTTGAGTAAATATTTAAAAAGAAAGACATTATTCATAAAAATGTGCAGATGACACTTACTTGAAGGGAGTGTAGAGTGAGACAGATCTCACTGGCCTTCACTCCACTCCCGCCACCCCACTATCACTGTAAGCCGGATCAGGTACTGTCGTCCAGATACCAGTTCAGACAGCGTGAAGTCTTCATCAGCTGTGTCTATAACAAGCTAGTGTTCCTCAGCTCCAGAATCTGCTTTTGCCTGCTGGTACTCCACTCTGTACTTCACCGTTTCTCCAGTTGGGGACTTCTGCAGTTTCAGGGACACAGTATGCTCCAGGACATTTGTCACTATTGGTGTGGGTGGCTTGGACATGGGCTGGAACTTTGTGTTTGTTAGTTTCCAATTTTCATACAAATAGATGGAGAGCCTGGAATAGAGGGATTGGATATGGCAGAAATAATGAATCGGATATTCTTCTCATTTTTATTGGCCTCTGAAAAGCTCCTGAAGAGAGATAAGTTCTCTCTCATCTTTACAATGACAACAGGATCTTTGAACCAATTTCTTATGTCTGATGTCACATTGGGTGGGTTTATTTTTTTATCAAGCTCTTTAAACTCATATTTTAGAAACTCTTTCAGGGTTGAAATATATAGGTCTTTATATTTTAGGCATGTGAAGGTCAAACACAATACTACATCATTATCGGGATCAAGGAGGATGGTGTTAAGCCCATCTGAATCTTCAATGTTGATCTCATTCAGCGTCTTGCTGTGATTGCTCAATAAGTTATGCTCAGACTTTGCATCTTCTAACCATTGGTTAAGTAAGCCAGCATTAAAAGGGGAGCTGCAGTGTATCTTCAGGATATCTTCCAGGGATTGTTCCTCCATACCTCCTCCTCGAATGGCAGGTAAGACCCTGGCCAGTGCTTTCTGGAGCACCATCTTGTGAGTGCTAAAGGAATCCTGAAATGAGTGCAGCCTTTCTTTGATGTCACTGAAAACATTTACCTCCATTCTTCTGGACAGGTCATTGCATGTCCTCTCTACCTCCCCCAGCTCCTCCATCATTTCTTCAGTGTTGGAAATCAAACTAATACTGATTTTTCTTTCCAACCGAGCTGCTTTTGAATCCAGTAAAGTTAGAGGATAGAGCCAGACTTTTATTGGCACTGCATTCTGTGGATTATTCTTCAGCTGTTTGGGGAGGTTCTTGTACACCTCTAGTGCCTCCATGTACATGGTGGGATTCTGCTCAAGATGGAAGTCACCGTGAAATGTGCAGGTGATATACTCCGCCTTTTTATTATCCTCATCTGTCATTTTTACAGCTCCTCTTCCCTCAATGGAAAATAGAGGGATCTTTTTGACCATGACATTTCAGTTCTCCCTCAATGTCCTGCTTTGACAATCTTCTTAGGCCGGTTCTGGCTTACCACATGAAGGCCTGAAGCTCATGCAGCACAGCCATTGACTACATGAGAGTTCCAGTTTTTCTAATTAGAACACCTGAGGGGTGAGTTATCTGGCCCAGCTAAGTCATAGTGAGTTGATCGAATCTTGAGGTTTCACTGTAATACATTGTTACTCTGGACTGTTGGTTGGAGGATTTGGTGTTATGCATGTACTTGGCAGATCCTCCCACCTCCACCAGCCCCCCCCAAAAGCTGGCCTTCAGGGAAGCACTCACATTCAGGAGACTGGACTTACTAGAGAGAGAGTCAGAGCTACTGAACTTTAAATCTGTCATGAGCTGTGGATGACTGTCCAAATCTTCCCTCAGTGATTTCTCATCCCACAGAGTAACACCTTAAATGAGAAATGGTTTTAACAGGTTACATGCATATAATGGACACAATGTACAACTGAAGTAAAAATGCATCATGTATCTGAAAGACAATTTTGAATTATATTGGTTCATGCAGAGTGCAATATTTGGAATACTACATTTAATTTATATAATGCCTTTCCCAAGCTCAAGGACGCTGCACAAAAGCAGAAACATAATAGACAGTCGATTCACATAATTGTAACAGTCGATTCACAATCAATTAAATTAACAGAAGACATTTGCCCAGTCTGGGAATAGACATAATTGCAGTTGCATATCATGGTACAATTATGTAGAGAAACCAGAGATAGATACATATATAAATATAAAGATAATGTCAATAAGTAACAAACAAAGAATAGAAAATGCAACAAAAAAATACACAGAACGAAAATACACATAGAGAATCACAGTTGGTTGCATAGGATGAGAGGAGTGTCTAAAGACCATTATTTGATTGATAGTATGTAAAAAAAAGTAGGTTTTGAGTTGCGATGTAAATACAGAGAGAGAGGTTATTGTCCTTAGTGCCAGTACTATAGAGCTCCATAGTTTAGGTGCAACGATGGAAAATGAAGTTCGAAGCGATCAAGTGGTTTAAAATATATGGCCTTCATAAATAGTACACTAGTGTTCTCGTTAATGTGTTATGACTAATAGTTGACAAAAAGGCAATGACGTTTCGTAGACTAAAACTATGAAAGACTCAAATGACTAAAATGTGACTAAGACTATTAAGTATTTTTGTCTCAATATAAAGACTAAGACTAAATAAAAAATGGCTGCCAAAATTAGCACCGATTCCGACTTGTAAAAAAACATTTACATCCTTTTTTCTTTATGATCTGTCTTCCGAAGCTTTCTCGCTTCTCAAGATGGCCTCGACAATCCCAAACACAGCTGTTTAACGGCGCTCGTCTCTGGTCAAATGCACTCAAACCACTGTTGCATGTAATCTATAACCATGTAAATCATAACATTTTACACAAGTAGCCTACCATATTATGCCATAAAATATTTTTATAATACTGAATTTGTATTTAACCTGATCATGTTTAATAAAAAAAAAAACCATTTTAAGTTTAATTATATGCCGCAAAATATTTAGATATTGAATTAAAAATATGTATGTAATTACAAATAACGAACAAATTATACAGCGAGCCAAGAACATTTACCCTATCGAAGAATATCACTGAATTCAGTCTAGCATGAGTCTTTATTTTGGCACTCTAACAAAAAGTTATGGTCCAGTTATGCTATAATAAATGAAGCTGTCTGCAATATGTGCCAAATTAATCTATTATTTTAGTACATTTGCACTTTTGTTGTTTCTGAACTTTGGCATATCAACGATGTAAATATTTAGTAAATTCCCCTCAAATAATATAAAATATTAAAGTAATTATTTAACAAAAGTAAAATATATATTGGTTCACATATAACTATTGTCTTCATTCATTTGTATGTTAATCTATAAGAGAATGGGCTGTTTAGTATTAGGATTGTGGTCTAAAATCCCCCACCCACCAGCATCCCCCAGGTAAAATAAGTTCCAGCGGCTATGGTGTTGCATGATGCCAAGTGAACAACAGTGCTCCAACGTCGCAACGCCAAGGTGTGGGTGTCCACTAAGCGCCTTGAGTTCATATGGGAGATGCGCAGTTTCCATGTTGGAAGTTACTCCAACAATAAGGGGAACCGAAATTAGGATGAGTGAAAATAATTGACGTATTTTTAACAATAGCCATGAGAAATCCAGTTATCAGCAAAACTACGTTAGCCAAAACCACAACTATCACAGCACCTAAAGCTTATGTAAAAGTAAGAGGAGTGCTAACTTGCCTCATAGTCAGTCCAACAGATGGAGGATAGAGGGGTTAGAGGGCACGTAGCAGGCAGACAAACAGTTCCCGGGAATAAAAAATGCAATGATCCAAGCACAGATAATAAGTCCAGTTTGCGGAGGATTCATTGTCCAATAGAAGCAAAGTAATCCATTGTTATCAAACAAGAATAAACAATGCCGAACGCAATCAAAACAAACAAACAACCCAGCGTGGAGGTTCCCACACCGGAAGTCGGAAGTGTATCAACGTTATGCTTCTTGCATGTATCTAGCATCTATTATTGCACAATTAATTAATTGTACAATGATATTTAACTTAATCTGAATTTATCTTGATTATTTAATGCATAAGCAATTTATTAAAACAAGTTTATGACTGTGACATACATTTAATCTTTATTAAGAACACTATTGATCAACGAATTGGAGCAGCATCACCTGTTAGATCATTTAAAAATGTCTAATAGCCTTCAATTCACAGGTTATAACTTCTTCTGTCTCGGATGTAGTCTTGTGAAGATTTATTTTAATGCGGATACCATACTGTAGCGTTATCCTAAAATAAATGTGCTTTATTACCATTCATGTTCAAGTGTTGGTGCGGAAAAGTATTAATGCGCATGCATGACAGGGAGGCGCCGGCATGATCACTTAAATAACTTTAAATAATATGATTGACAATTAGCATACAGTTTGAATTGGCAGTATGGTTCTGTTCTGGGCAAGAACTCCCTGTGCATCCATGCAGCCTAGCATGAATAACCCCAAAGGGCAGAGGTGGAAAGTAACGAATTACATTTACTCGCGTTACTGTAATTGAGTACCTTTTTGTGTACTTGTACTTTTTTAAGTAATTTTTTTTATCTGTAATTTTACTTTTACTTAAGTATATTTTGTAGGAAGTATTGTACTTCGCTACATTTTAAAACACATGAATTACTGAGTAAAAAAAAAAATCGCTCCGTGGAAACAACTGCAGCGAATAATGGGCAGAAGAAGAAACTGGCGCTAAAATCACAAGAAAGATGCAGACGGACAAGACAGGCGTTAATGATGCAGACCCAGCTGAAAACCAAACCCCGTCATATTCTGCTGAAGTTGAACTCAAAGGAATGAAGTGAACCCCAGGCCATATATTCATGCTCTATTATGCAGTGTAAGCTGTGTTTGCCAGGGAGACCAAACTAGCAGCTTATAAATATATCGACATCAACCCTTCGCAAGCATGTAGAGGTAACGTAAATACTTAACAGTTTCATCATTGCATTGGTGGTTAAAATGAAGCTTTGACGGTTTAGCAAAAGGTTTTGCATAAATGAGCCAAAAAGACAGTGGTGCAGGGTGTGCAATATCGTCTGCGAAAATATAATAATTGTTGTTTTAACGATGTGCGATTTGACATTATCAGTATTTTGCCAAAAACCAAACAAAACACTCTAAACAGTGTGCCGTGAAATCTAGTAACGTTAGATTAGACTAATCCGCGTGCATCTGGACTGCTTTCTTTCACTGCGTGATTCAGTCTGTTAAAATGCGTTTAGAATGATCACAAAATTGAAGATATAGAAGCAGAAAATGTATATATTTATATAATTTAATATAGTAAGTCAACATCACATGAAGAATGCCGTTTTTCTCAAAAAATCACCATGATTACATAGGCCTGTAATTTTTCTTTTTACACAGTTCAAAAAACAATAAGTTAATTAAGAGACTTACGTTTTAGTCACCATATTGCCTGTTTTTGCTCTATTTCGACAACAAAAATAATTCCAAACACAGCCACCGAAGCACAGTTTTGCGTCTCTGACTCTGAGCAATGACGGTGTTTTGTTCCTGAATGAATTAACCGTTTAAATGATTCTGTTCAATCGCAATGATTCACATATCAGTGACTTGCTGACACCTACTGGTGGTTCTAATTTAACATTTAAAGTATCTTTTTTTTTTTTAAATGACTATTTAACATTTATGACCCTGGCATGGAGCACAAAACCAGTATTAAGTCACTGGGGTATATTTGTAGCAATAGCCAACAATACATTGTATGGGTTAAAATTATACATTTTTCTTTTATGCCAAAAATCATTAGCATATTAAGTAAAGATCATGTTCCATTAATATATTTTGTAAATTTCCTACTGTAAATATATCAAAACTAAGAGCTTAATTTGAACAACTTTAAAGGAGATTTTCTCAATATTTGGATTTTTTGCACCCTCAGATTCCAGATTTTCAAATATTGTCCTATCATAACAAACCATACATCAATGGAAATATGATTTATTCAGCTTTCAGATGATGTATAAATCATAATTAGGAAAATGGACCCTTATGGTTTTGTGGTTCAGGGTCACATTTTATGTCTTATTTATCAAAACATTATTTCTGCATTTGTAACTGCAGGCTAAATGCATTCAATGTCAGTGTAAATACATCTATGCCACTTCAGATGAAGCTTCTGCGTTTCCTCTGCATTGCAAAGATGAATTTTGTTGATACTGATTTAATTTGCCTGGTAACAGCCCAAATGTCTTATTATTCTAATTAACCGATTCCTTTAATTAAAAACACCTAGTTTGAGATTTATAGGCATATCCCAGGTGTGTCAAACTCAGTTCCTGGAGGGCCACAGTCCTAAAGAGTTTAGTTCCAACCCTGCTCCAACACACAAACCATGTAGTTTTCAAATAAGCCTAAATGATTAGTTTAGCTGGATCAGATGTGTTTAATTAGGGTTATATCTACACTGTGTAGGGCTGTGGCCCTCCAGGTACTGAGTTTGACACATTTGGTCTATCCCATTTTTCCCTCCCATTGTTAAAATGTAACTAAGTAATTTTTACTCAGAGTATATTTTAAATGAGCTACTTTTTACTTTTACTTGAGTAGATTTTTAGACTGGTACTTTTACTTGTACTTAAGTTAAATTTCAGTAATGTAATGGTACTTTTACTTGAGTAGAATATTTTTGTACTCTTTCCACCTCTGCCAAAGGGTAAACACAACACAACCAACAAAAGTATTGCAGATGTTGTTAAAGTTCAGTAATTTTATGAACACATTTTTGAATTAGTCTGATTCAAAAGATAATCATAAGGCTGGATCCTGACTGACAGAGGAGGAGTTGGGGATGGAGGTGGATAATTAGCTATCGACCAATGTGAAAAGTGCTGATAAAACTGACGGACCTCATATAAGGATGTTTAGATAGGTGTCGTATTCCTATTCACATTTTTCTTGACATTAAAATGGGCACGGCCATTTGTCAATTCAATGGCTCTAGCTTCCGGTCTCATCAGCCTCCAGCTATTTTTAGCTGTACAAAACAGTTCAGTTTGCTGCTTGATATTGCAAACAAGTGTATAAATATTAGTCTAAAAATAACCCAAAAACATAACATTAGCTTAAAATAAATGGGTACATACTCAAAAAGAAATCAGTTACTTCTTAATCAAGAATACTAACATATTCATTATTTCTATATTACAGTCAAAGCTCTAACTATGCAAGAGATGTGCAATTGAAGATTAATTAACTATTGGTTTGGTCACATGAAATTACTTTTGGTGGTAAAATATATTACAATGCAATTTGCCAAATAACATCATCAAAGGGGCAATAATACTGGATAGTCTGTATGCAGCATCAAAAGAGAACAGATAACAGATCCATTTACAATGTAAACCACTCTATATTTAGCATGAATTGCATCGCACATCTTGCTTATCTTTCAAGTGACCACACGTGAATTGTTACGTGTTCGTGTATGTCCTTACAAACATAGTTAAGAATACATTTAAATCAAAGAAACTTACTTTATGGTAATGTACGAACACTTTGAACACCAAAACACCAATGAACATCAAAATCACAGGCAGGAAGAAACTTCTAGGTGCACAGCTGCTGATCAGAGTAGCCCCAGAGTGCAGCCTGGATGATGGAGTGGGACGACAATTAAAGGTTTGGCAACACATGTCGCTCCACCCACCCCCAATTTCATTGGTTTATAATACAGTAGAGCTTACTGGTGTAAACACTTGAGCATGCACATTCTTTTATATACTTTTTTATGAATGATCTAAGCTGTTTGGCTTCATGCAGCGCTGCACAGACCTATCGCCGAGAGTAGCCGCTTGCAGTCGGGGGCGGAATTGAAAGCGAACAAAAACAAATAAACATTCATAAGAATGTGTCAAGTTCAACAGTTCATGCCAGGGGTACAATTACATCAATTTAAAGTAACAAAAAGCTTCATAGGTCTTTCTTGCTTTTTTGTTCTTAATTTGATTTAATGTAGAACCATATTGTTTAATCTCTTTTAGAAAATGTTCAATGTTTGGCTTGAGTCCATTTTTGAACACAAATGTGATATTTTCCAAGTAAAATAAGATTTATGAGCTGTTTTGGAATTGAAGATGTTAGAAACACATAATTGTTGTCATGTGGTGAATTTGGCCAATCGTGAAACAGTGTCGTCATTAGCGCCCCTGCAGTCACTCTTGAGAAAATGCTCTCGAAATGCTATCTTGGTAATTTAATGCCACACGTGACAGTGACAAGTCGGACAAATTTTCTAACCGGCATGCACTGTTTCAAGTCAGCCGCCGATCAGTTTTCATGGCGCTGTATGAAGTCGAACTGCATGGCTGCATCAAAGCTACAAAATGAAAGGCTAATAAAATATAATAAATAGTTAATAAATAGCTAATAACAATTTTTGGTCCACATCATCTTTAAGGTGTCTTAATATTAGTGCTATCAAACGATTAATCGTGATTAATCACATCCAAAATAAAAGTTTTTGTTTACATAATATGTGTGTGTCCTGTTTATATTTATGATGTTTATATAAACACACACATATATATATATATATGTATTGCTTCAGCGGAGGTTGCTGTCCAGTGCTGCTGCTTCATCTGAGCGTGCCTCTCCTGGGCGCTTCAACACTTTTCCTTTTGTACAAGAGCAGTATCTAAAAGAGCTTCACGAGCGACGGGCGTCTTACTCCAGTAAAAGTAAAAGTATTGCTTTTTCAATTTTACTCGAGTGAAAGTACAAAAGTACTAACATTTTTTATATACTGATAGAAACAGATATTTTATATTTGCACATATTTTTATAATCCTACTGCTCAAAATACCTGTGATTTTCCCAAAATAACCACCATATGGCGTCAAGATATATATTTTGTTGTTGATATGAACTACGTTGATGAGAGTGATGTAATAATGTTCACTGTGAAGCTGTCAGGGAGCGCGGGGATGAAGGAGCGAAGGAGATGGGGAGTTCTTCAAAACACAACTCTTTAATATGGAACATAGACATTTAACAACTGACAGGAAACATGGGGAAGAACAGACTATAAATAGACAGAACTAACTGGACACACCTGAAACATAATCAGGACACAAGGCTGGGACTAACTGAACTAATAATGAACAGGAAACAGGAAGGACCATACGTATTTGGGCACAAGAGGAAGGGAAACACAAGACTGGGAGACACAGGTCTGACAGAAGCTTACATTGTAATGTATCTGAGAGAACACAGATGATTTTAACCAGTAAGAAAAAAATGGTTTTAAAACTATTGTTTTGCAGAACATCACAGTTATTTATGACATGAGAATAAGGCCTGAAGTTAGGAAGAACATTTTAAGGAAAATAAAATTAGTTTCATAATTATTTTTTTTCTTCTCAAACCTTGTTTGTGGTAAAAACAATTTTTTATTTTTGTTATCACTTAGATTATGGCCATTTGACAGTGTTTCCCATACATTGAGTTATTTGTTGTGAGCTGTCACAATATTAAAACTGAGTGCCACAAATAGATTTTCCAAAAGGCTTGTACTTGGTTGAATAAACTGAGCACTGCATGTTTCAAAATTAAAATGCAGCGCGGGTGTTTTATATGAATGTATCTTCGAAAAGAACCGACCTTCTTCTCCAAAAAAGCTTTGATTGTGTTTTTTTCATTTTGTCTTTCCAGTAAAGCCTGATAGTAGAATTTGTGAGCACAGCACTTATTTGGTTACAGCCGTTACCGGGAAAGCACTGGTATAGAATTAATTTGCATTTGCAAGTCTGTGGGAAACACTAGTGTCAGCATAAAAAAAGCATGCTTCAGGGTCTTGTTTATTAAACAAGTTTACCAAAAAAGCCAGGCTTTTTTCAGTTAATCTGACTTATTTTGAACCAAATCAATTGACAATAAATCAGACTAACTGAAATAAACCTGGCTTATATGGTAAATCTGTTTAATGAAACTGTTTTGAGAAGATGCTTAAGTTTTGAGCCATGCATTATTACTATGAATTAGGTTACTACTACTACTATTATCATATTGTGCCCTGCAATAAACAATTACTTTACTCTCTTTTATGAGATAAAGGGAAAGAAAAGAAAATGGCCATTTTAAATAAACATATCGGCCAAAAAAAACAGCATCACATATCGGCCAACGGCTGCCCTGATTTCTAAATACCGGCATCGGCCAGATAAAAACCCTTATCGGTACACCTCTATTGCAGACACTTAAATTAATTGTTTTGCACTTGTTATGAGTGTAATTTGAATGCAAAGGGCACTTTATTTTTATTTGTTTGTTTGTCATGTATGTTTATGAAAAACAAGTTTTGTAAAAACCAATTGTCCGGACCTTTGACATAAATGAGTATTCAGATTTGGACCTTTGAATGTAGACGTTGAGAACCCCTGAATAGGGCTAAATGCGTAGTATTTTAATAAAACTACTAATGTTACAGCAGCGGGGAATATGTACATGTATGAGTTATTTTATTTAATCTGTGTTATTTCAATGTTTCGTTTTTTTTACCTAAAACAGAGACGCTGTCATTGATCTGCCTGCATTCAAGCATTTTGTGGGCTTAAATAGATCGCCCTTTACAGTAGATTTAGTTCACAAACAACTGACAGTTTTGACCTCAATATGATTTTAAGTTACAGTAATCAATCCTAAAATTCGATATTAGTAACATACGCAGCATCAAATGCGTGCACGTTCACAATATCTTCTGGTTTTTACTTGTGGGTTCAGTTCACTGAAGACTCTCTCTAAACGGATCATTTGAATCAGTGAGTTGCCGACTCGAGAACAGCTGCAATCGGATCATTCCAATTCGTGAATTAATCGTTTGTTGAGATTTGCGAACCGATTAAACAGGTTCATTGAAAATAATCAGTTTGTTCATGATCAGACACCACTTCTGCATCTCGGAGCACGTGATGTATTTACAAGGAGTAACGATATGTTTTATGAAATGTAGTGAAGTAAAAGTTACTCAAAATAAAACTACTCCAGTAAAGTACAGATACTTAAAAAATTGACTTAAGTACAGTAACGAAGTAAAGCTACTTCATTACTGACCACCAATGTTAGAGACTGGGACCTAGGGAAAACTGAGACACAAGAAACAGAGAGAGCATGTACAGACTCAAGGACCGAGGCAGGACCATAGGAAGTCCATCAATATTTTCCCTGGTACAAACTGAGCGGGCAGAGCATCCATAAGCAAACTCCCTGATCAAAACTGGACAGGCAGACAGTTCAAAACTCCGTAGCCTTCCGTGCTATATAGTAAATTCCATTTTAATTAATGGACTCCGCCATCCTGTCTGCGTTTTCGGGGAAACCAAATGACCCTAGAAATGTAAGCACACTTCCGAAAATTTTGGTTTGCCCTGAGTGTTGTGTTTTAAAGTGTTGCAGAGGTGACATCATGTCACAGGGTCGGTCGGTCTCTCTCTCTCTCGTATGCGCGCCCAAATGCTCTCTCTCTCTCTCGTATGTGCGCCCAAATGCTCCCTATCTGTCTCTCACTCGTATGTGCGCTTAAATGCGTTCTTAGGTACCGAAATTCGGTACCGAATGATGTAATGTGAATTGGTACTCGGTAATACCGACGGAATTCAGTCTGTACCGTTAAAAGTAGCAAGTTCGGTACCCAACCCTATCTATGGTGCAGTCTATTTTCAGTTCCTCAAAATAGCAACACGTCACCTTGTTTTCAGACCAGAACACCCATTTCCGGACATTGTGAAGCACTTTGGTCAACCTTGGTTGTTTTTTTAAATGTGCTATATAAATAAATTTGAATTGAATTGAATTAGCACACAAATGGGCACAAATGCATTTGCTATTTAAACAACGTGGTGCAGGGCATGAAAATGAGAACTGCGTCTGGCTGAAACTAGCAAAAACACTTGCGCCACATTGCGTAGGGTGTATGATAGGGCCCTAAGTATTCACAAACAGACCCTAACCATACCCTTTATTCTGACAGTGTAGGACAGTGGTGTTAAACTCAGTTCCTGGAGGGCCAGAGCCTTGCAGAGTTTAGATACAACCCTATTTAAACACACCTGATCCAGCTAATTAAGGCTTACCTGAGAACCACATGGTTAGTGTGTTGGACCAGGGCTGGAATAGAACTCTGCAGGGCTGCAGCCCTCCAGGAACTGAGTTTGACACCCCTAGTGTAGGGTAAGAAAAAATAACATAATTCAAATGCAAAATTTGTCTTTTCTTGAGTTAAAAAAAAGTATCAGACGATAAAACATGCACACACCTATATATCATAAAATAACATGATATTTAGATAATATAACATTTATTTAAATAATTTTATATTATTATCCTAATTACATTTTTTTTGCAACAAACACAGAAGACACTAGCATTGCTTCTGGCATCTTGTCTGTAGCTCCTATATCATTGCATGTAATTTGCTTTCTATAATAATATTTTGATTATTAGACAATAGTGATGCACAGATGAAAAGAATGTGAAATGAACAAATTAATATCTTACTTTAAAGTTTATCCACATTCGAATGATATAACATTTTTAATTTACATCATCCCTAGACCCCCATGGCAGAAAGATATAAAAAGCATTTTTGTTTGCCAAAGCATTTCAAAGATATAAGTTAATCAATTAGTCTGGCAATGCCCATTTTTACAACTTGATTGTCAGACCTGTGCCTCCCAGTCTTGTGTCTCCCTTCCTCTTGTGCCCATATATTGTCCTTCCTGTTTCTTTTTCATAATTAGCAGCTCTAAAAATAGGATATATACCTGACCACCACTGACCTAAACTTGGCCACCTTTGGCTACCCCACTCACTGCAGTTTTTTTTCTTGACAATAAATGTGTTTTATTAAGATGCAGAACCGCCGTATCTCTTTACAACAACAAATGGGAGACTTTCCAAAGTCGCACTTCAACTTTAACCAGGCGCAAGACAAACAAGCACAGAAAAGGTACAACAAACGTTCCTGTCCTGTCAGCTGTTTTACTGTGCTCACGGCACCCACTTTTCAACTGTACGCGGATATGAGGCGCACACTCTATATCACTTCATCAGAAATAAAGTACACAAGAAACTATAAGCATACAACGTAGTAGTTCTGTCGTCAGTTAAGTCATGAAATAATCCAAAAGGTGATTAAAGCTGAAAAATTGTGGATGTATGTATGTAGGCTATATATGGATCACATTTAATGTGTTCCAATTGATATAATCCCTACACAGTGTTCATTGCTCTCTCCTCCCTGAGCAGGGGAAATACATTGAAAATTCTTCACTTCGGGAACATTTACTCACAGATTTCCGCTACGCTGTTTCCTGCAGCGTCTTCACACTCAGACGAGCAGCAAGAGTGTTCATCTGTAATTAAATACAAATTCAATTCACGTCTTGCACACTTTAATACACTTGGAATGAATCATATACCATTGTCTCAAACTTGAATCATGGTGGAATATCCCGTGATGTCCACTTCGTAGGGCACTAACGGTCAAATAGAACAAACACCATACGTGATGACAGATGCATACAAAATATGCAGAGCAGGGGTCACGAGGACTGGGACTGGGAAACGCTGGCATAGTTAGACATTTCAAAAGGGCATCTAAAGAGAGAAATGGAGGAGTATATGTGACTAATGAGTGTTGGATTTTCAAAAAAGCTAATGATAGTGAAACAGTTACACTCACAATAAGGTATGTTACGTGCTCGGACGTATATAATGTTGCACTGCGATATGTGACTATTATTTCTGTGAGTGTGTGTGTGTGGGTGTGTCTCCCTCTCTCTCCTCGTTGCTCCAGGTTTTTGCTGCTAATTACCTGGGAAGGCGGATTGGCTCCTCGCTGGACGTTGCACCCTTTAAAAGACACGCTTCTGCGCAAGACGAGAGAGAGAGAAAGGACGCGGCCTAAGGAGTGTGTGCGCCACTGAGAGGACGCCGTTGTGTTGGTGTTCCTCCTGTCTGTTGTAAAGTTGATCACTAGTGAAATAGCCTACTACTTGGGTAACACCGTGCTAATTGTTGTTTCCTCAGTTTAGTTTTTTATGTTAAAAAAAACTGTGTGGTACTAAAAGGTCATTTGTAAAGAAAAGAACGTCACGATTCTGTAGGAGTTTGTCTTCGTTTGTTTATCATTGTATCGGTGTTAAGAAGGTAACCTGTAAACGGAGTAAGCCACCTTTGTAAGAAATGGGTGCCCTTTTTCTTTTGGGAATCTGTTTTTCTCCTGGTTTTAATTAGACAGGGAGGCAGGGAAGTGGAATGTATTTTCTTTTCTTTTCTTTGTTAAGGTAAGATAGCACCTAAAAGAGAAGTTAGTTTCGGTTTGTTTGTTGTTTTGGCTCATACCCATTTCTGAAGCTGGTATAGTGGCTTGTGAGAGATAAGAAACTTGTTTGCTCCTACAATAAATGAAAATTAATGCTATATTTGTGTGACGTTCTTAATTTATGTTACTGCACTGTTGCCCTAGACTGGGCGTAACATAAATTGAAACTAAATCTAAAGACTTATCACGTTAGGTAAGTCTTTTCTCTTTTTTTTTGCTGCCTGCTTTCTTTTAATGTGGGAGGAATGGCTATAGAAAATGGAGTTTGATTTAACTGCATTTACGCTGGCTCCTTCTATAGAGGTGTTTGATCGCTGTAGAAAAGATGATCTGCTCCAAATAGCTCAGTTCTTTAAAATAGCTGTGTCTCGTCATTCTACTAAGAAGGATATCAAGACTGTGTTACAGCGAAAATTGGTAGAAGACCAGATATTGCCTGAGTTAACTATTGCAAGTGATGCTGAGGAAGAAGAGCTCGCGTTAGGTTTGAGAAAAAACCTCCATAAGTTGTGCAGCCTAGTCCTCTCCGTTTATCTCCTGATGTACCTGTAGCGGTTCGATTAAAAAGAATTGGAGCTGGAGGTTAAGCGGCAGGAACATCAAAATAAACTGCTACGTTTAAGAGCTGGAAATGGAGATGGAGATGAAGAGAAGGATTTTGATATTCGTGAGCCTCCACAATCTCCAGGTTTACCTTCTTTCGTTTCTCTACCAGCCGCGGTCGGGGCACCGTTCACTTCAACTCCTGCAGCCCCTGTGGGAGGCGTCTGCATTCCCGTTTTGATGGAGGAAGCATGTTAAATTAGTACCACCGTTTAGAGGCTGAGGTAGATTCCTATTTTGTAGCCTTTGAGCGGGTGGCAGGAGCCCTTCGATGGCGAAGGAAATGTGGGCTCTTCTTTTACAGTGTAAGTTAATTGGAAGGCCCAAGAGGTATGTGCATCCCTGCCTGTGGATACTAGTTTGAATTATGCGTTGTGTAAAGCGGCTGTGTTGCGCCTATGAACTAGTCCCCGAGGCCTACCGACAAAAATTTAGAAATCATAAGAAAGCAGTCACACAAACATTTGTTGAATTTTCGAGGGAAAAGCAGACTTTATTTGATCAGTGGTGTACTACATGTAAAGTGGCTACATTCCAGCAACTTCGTGAGTTAATGTTGTTGGAAGATTTTAAAGGTTGCCTTTCGGATAATCTTGTTGTTCATTTAAACGAGCAGAAGGTATCCTCGCTCGCAGAAGCCGCCGTCCTTGTTGATGAGTTTGTGCTATCTCATAAAGTGGTTTTCCCTCATGCGGTTCGGCACGAGAAGGTTGCAGATGCTGCCGTGCAGGGGAAATATGTTGCTGATGCTGTGAAAGCTGTACGTGGGGGAAAACAGGGAGGTTATCGACCTCCGTCAGTTAAATACGACACAAAATGTGTTTTATTGTCTTGACACAGGTCATCTCGCCATGAATTGTGAAGCATGGAAAAAGAAATTCCCGGGTAAAACTAAAAGTGTTGCTTTTGTAAAATCTGTCCCAACCTTGCCTGCTGAACCGATGAAATCGTCATTATTTGAACCTTTTCTGTTACTTGAGGGTCAGTAAGCGTTATCTGATGGTTCGGTATGTAAAGCCAATAACTATGCTCCGTGATACAGGATGGGCGCAGACACTGATGTTAAGTTCAGTGCTGCCACTTTCTAATGACTCGTATCACGGGAACTAATGTATTGCTCAGAGGTGGAACTCGGTTGTATTAAAGTTCCCTTGCATAATGTGTGTTTAAAATCTGAACTTGTTTCAGGATGCGTTCAGGTGCGATCTCAGCTTCCAGTGGAGGGTGGACCTCATACTAGGCAATGATTTAGCTGGGGTAAAGTTTTTTGCAGCCTATCGTTGTGGATACCCTGAGCGGTTGAAGGAGCTGTCAGGAGAAGCTGAACAGTTTCCTAGTGCGTTTCCAGTCTGTGTGATAGCAGCGCTCAGGCTCGAAATCTTCAGGACTTGTCAGATTCGTTTTTAGCATCTGATGGTGTAGGTGGAAACTAAAGTTTTCGTTCAACCTGAGCTTATGTTACCTGCAGGTGAAAGTGTTCACAAAAGTCATACGTCCCTTCAGGTAGGAAGAAAGCAATTAGCCATGTTTCAAAAATCTGACCCTTCTCTGAATGCATGTGTGGCAGCTGCTGTGGACAAGGATAGTCTTCCCGAGGTTGGGGTTGCATTTTATTGGGATAGCGAAGTGCTTATGCGGAGGTGGAAAAAGAATGACACTTTTTGTCAAATTGTCATTCCTTCAGCGTACCGCGCGCAAATACTTACATTTGCTCATGATCATGTTCTGTCGGGTCATTTAGGCATTAGGAAAACCTACGAGAGAGTGCTCCGCTACTTCTTTTGGCCGGAGATGAAGTCCGACATCTCTGCTTTTTGCCGTTCGTGTCATGTATGCCAGCTTACCGGCAAGCCTAATCAGAGAATACCACCTGCTCCGTTACATCCGATACCTGTGATGGGAGAACCTTTTGAGCGGATCATTATGGACTGTGTTGGACCACTCCCTAAGTCAAAAGCCGGGCATCAATACATTCTCACTATAATGTGCGCTGCAACTCGCTATCCGGAGGCGATTCCCTGACGCACAATTAAAGCTAAAAAGTGGTCCAAAATTGGTGAAATTTTGTTCTGTGTTTGGACTGCCAAAAGTAATCCAAACTGATCAAGGATCAAATTTTACATCGAAAATATTCACTCAAGTTACTCGTGAATTGAATGTAAAACATCTAATGTCAGTGCCTATCACCCCAAAGTCAGGGCGATAGAACGTTTCCACCAGACACTGAAGGCGGCTGCTGCGTAAGTTTTGTCTGGAAGCGGGAAAAGAATGGGATGAGGACTCCCTATGCTAATGTTTGCGATTCGTGAAACTACACAGGAGTCCATAGGATTTGCTCCTGCTGACTTGGTGTTCGGGCATACTGTTGAGTCGTTGAGAATATTACGTGAACAGTTACTTGATGAGTCTGTTTCCCGATATCTATTCTAGACTATGTGAGTAAATTCCGTGACGGTTGCATCGAGCATGTGCGATGGCAAAAGAGAATTTAGTTGCAACACAGAATAAAATAAGCTCACTTTGATGAAAAGAGTGTCAAACGAAATTTTCAACCTGGTGAGTTAGTGTTGGTCTTGCTTCCAGTTCAGGGTTCGGCAATGCAGGCAAAATTTGATGGTCCTTATGAAATAGAAAGCCAGCTTAGTGAAACCGATTATATCGTGCGTACCCCAGATCGAAGAAGGAAAACTCGAGTCTGTCATGTGAATATGTTGAAGCTGTATCATGAGAGAGCTCGTGCTACTGAGGATGTCTCGTCTGTTGCTGCAGTAACACCTGTTGGCCATGTCAGAATAGATGATGCAGATAGCAGTTTTGAACGAACTGCAAGACTGAACAATTCTGAAATATTGTTAACCATTGAACAAAGGTTGTCGTATCTTCCTAAGCAACAGCGGCAAGATATTATTCTGTTGATTAATCAATATCCTGCTTTGTTTGCAGACACTCCCTCGCAGACTACTGCTATAGTGCATGATATTGAAATTGAGGGGTCAGCTCCCATCCGGCAACATCCATACCGTGTAAATCCTGTGAAACGGGAAATTATGAAAGAGGAGGTGAAGTATTTACTGGATCAGGGGCTTGCTGTCCCCAGTTCCAGCCCGTGGAGTTCACCTTGCATCCTTGTACCTAAGCCTGATGGTACCTATAGGTTTTGCACAGACTATCGCAAGATTAATAGTGTTACTAAACCCGATTCCTTTCCCATGCCTCGGATGGAAGACTGCATAGATCGTGTAGCGAGGCACGCCTGGTAACAAAGCTAGATCTGTTAAAAGGATACTGGCAAGTGCCGCTGACGCTCGTGCGTCTGAAGTATCAGCTTTTGTGACACCTGATGATTTTCTAAATTACGGTAATGGCCTTGGGATGAGAAATGCTCCGCAACCTTTCAAAGGCTGATGCAGAAAGTGTTGTCTGGGTGAAAAGTTATGAAGCTTATTTGGATGACGTTGTTGTTTATTCCGATAGCTGGGAAGAGCACCTTGCTACACTAAGAGAGATCTTTGCCCATTTGAGTGAGGCTTCACTAACCATTAACCTGGCTAAATGTGAATTTTGCAAAGCTGTGGTAACGTATCTGGGAAAACAAGTAGGGCATGGGCAAATTCGCCCGGTGGAGGCTAAAGTCACGGCTATCCTTCAATACCCTGCACCGAAGACCAAACGCGAGAATTGCGTCGTTTCCTGGGGATGGTGGGTTACTACAGAGCATTTTGTAAAAATTTTGCTTCTGTCGTATCTCCACTTACAGATTTATTGAGTTCTTCTAAAACTTTTATCTGGTCTCCAGCATGTGAAAATGCTTTTGAGGCAGCAAAAGATTTGTTGTGTTTTGCTCCTGTCCTGCACCCCAGATTTACTAGCCCTTTTGAGGTTGATGCCAGTGCTGTGGGGGCGGGCGGTGCTGTTACAGGAGGATGACCGTGGGATTGACCACCCCTTTGTTACTTCTCGGAGTTTTAAAAGCTCAACAAAATTACAGTACTATTGAAAAGGAAACGCTTGCTTTAGTTATGGCACTTCAGCAGTTTGAAGTTTATTTAGGCAGTTCTCTTCCAATTCAGTGTACACAGATCACAACCTTGACTTTTCTTCCGGCGTATGTCAAATCACAACCAGCGCCTGATGCGTTGGTCATTGATTGACCACAAGAATTCAATTTAAAAATACAGCACAAGAAGGAGCTGATAATATTGCTCGCTGATGCTCTTTCCACGGTCAATTGATGGTATATGACTTGTATTACCCTTGCCTGATAGCCATATTGTTTTGTTGTTATTTGCTGTTTGATACCAATACGGTTAAGTTTGTTGCTTATTGGTGGGGTGTTAAATCCTCGAGGCGTATATAATGTTGCACTGCGATATGTGACTAATTATTTCTGTGAGTGTGTGTGTGTGTGTGTGTCTCTCTCTCTCAGGTTTTCACTATTAATTACCTGGGAGGCGGATTAACTCCTCGCTGGGC
>CM050415.1:46407268-46475239 GCA_027564155.1 Gymnocypris eckloni scoliostomus
AAATACATACCAATAACTACATATTACTGCAGTTTCCAAAAGAAACAAGCACTAGAGGCAGTAAAACTCTGACACCTTTTACACGATTTCGATACTCGTTTTGATTAATAAAGTGTAATTTTCGCACAATTACTTGAAGAATATCATGTTACGACTTCAAAACACTTAATATACTGGGAGATTTGAAAACTGATGCTTTTGAATGTTAGCATCACACTTATTCAGCCTCATATCTATGGGTTTTCATAAATGGTAAGTTTGTTCGGTAGCTCACGGAGTACGAGGATGTATTTAGGAGGAAAGGAGCTCCGGTTCGGATCCCATGTCATCACGGTTCGACAAAGCAGTTAAAATCTGCATATAAGGAAGTTGAAATGGCACGGTTGCATCAACAAATACGTTTTTTATATCAGTTTTGCATTTGTTAACACTATCGGGTAGGTTTAGGGTTGGGTTTGGTGTAGGGCATATTCACAACACGATAGAGCATTAACTTTTATATTAATATTTTAATTCTGAACTGCCACAATACGCTTCTGTATTAGCGTAATAAAAACATAGCAATATGTACCTTCTATCTACGTAATAAAAATGTGCCAGGTTTCATGTATTTAAACTGTGTTTTAGCGCCACTCAGTGGACATTTCTCTTTGAAACTGCGGAGAAACGTGCAGTAAGGTACGTAAAACGGTGTCGCACAGACTAGGTTTTGTTTTACACTAAGCAATACTTTTGGAATGAACTATTTTTAGAGTTTACCACAATTAAATGCTGTTTCATAAGAGAAGCCACTGACTTTTTGCGACAGGTGGGATTCAGCTTACGACACCTCCCATGCGTTCCTACGGGATCTGTAAACGAAGATTGAGTGTCGCACACCTCTGAGGCTGTATCCGCCAAATCGCCCCCTATAGCCTCAAATAGTGCACTATTTGAAAGGACAGCCATTTTAAGTGGTGTTCGAAACCATAGTGGATATTCTCGAGTGCACTCAATCAATCAATTCAAAACGAGTATACAACCGATGTACACTCAACGGCTAGAGATAACCCATAATGCACTGTGAGAGTCGCGCGCCGAATGATTTCCCGCGTCTCGCCAGAAGATGGCGCCCGCAGCTGAATCATCCATTCATTGATTTTAGAAGCACTTGTCCTCGGCGTAATGCAGCGTAATACAACACAGGTACAAATTAATTGTAAATTGATTATTAGAGTTCATACATAATTTCCGTGACAGAGTTCAAGATAAATCCTTCAATCTTACTACTGGAGCTGCCCATTTCAAAATGATTATTAAACAGCAAGCAAACTATGCAAAAGCGGCAGTCCTTCAGTGCACTCAGTGTCCGAATTCACTCACTCGTTTTTATTCACTCCTTCAAGTGAACTGTATGAGTGGACTAATGTAGGGAATAGTGAATGAGGGTATAGGCGGCCATTTCGGATACAGCCTGACTGAAATTCAATGACATCAAGGCTGTAATGTGATTGGTTATTATGGCACATGTGATCCAAGCTATCCAATACACTTTCTCCAATAGTAAGTAATACAAACCCTCTCATCTCCCTATAGTAAGACAACATCTGGCTGAACTTTGCAGGATATTGGAGCGGTTCGCTGGTTCAGGTGTGCTTGTTTGGCGTTGGAGTGAAACTCTGCAGGATGGTGGCCCCTGATATAGGCCGTAATTGTATTGTGTGTTTTTATGTGTTATTGTAACAGAAGTTCAACAGAAACCCAACACCAAACCACTACCCTTAAACCTAACCTAAAAATTGAACAGTTTAACCATGGTACAATAGGGGAGGAACCTCAGAGGAGGAACCTCAGAAGTGAAAAGGTGAAATTACACATTGACAAAACGTCCTTTCAAGATCCTCACACAGAAATAAATGTTTGAAATCTCTCCAAAACTGGAATAAGTATTTATATGTAAATAAGCCATTTGTTACACCTCAAATGGAAAGGAAATATTTATATTGTGAAGATCATATTATGAAGAATTGTAAAGCAACCAGAATTTTAACAGTCAGTCTGTCAAAAGATACAAAATACATTTTTATACTAAACTTAATAAAATAACCTAATAAAAGTATTATACACCATATGTGTGAGTGTGTGTGTCATGAATCTGGTTCCCACTCACTCAAACTGCACATCACCCATGGACTACATTTCCCATCATGCACTGCACTCACACATTCCCACCATTACACCAATCACACAGCTGTCACCATTCACTCATCAACTCTGATTGCCTCACCACACCTGCACCTCATTCTCTCACTCACATAAAAGCAGCACACAAACACTCACCCAGTGCGAAGTCTTGTTTTCCCTGGTTACATTTCTGAGCTGCTCTCCTATTCATCCTGCTATCTCTGTGTTTCACCCCGGACTGCCTGACCTTGGATCTCTGAACCTGTGCCTGTGACCCCGACTTCTGCCTGGTATTGTTTACGTCTCTGCCCTGCCTCTGATATTCCTGTTTTTGCCTGCTGACCTTGCCTGTTTGATTCTGCCTATTAAATATTGCTGCAAGTGGATCCACTCGCCTCTGACCATTCCTTACAGAAGACTTCGCCACGGATCCAGCAGCGTCATCTCGACTACCCAGCCCAACTATGGACAGCGTAGGCCAACTCCTACATCTTCGCCAGGGAGGCCTGACTATGGAGGAGTATGTTCACCAGTTTTGTGAGCTGTCTTACCAGGTCCCATTGTACGACGAGTATCTATTCAAGGACTTGTTTTATTTTGGACTCAATAGTGACATCAAGGCCATGTTTAATAAATCGTTGTTTTCTGGAGGAGTGTATAATGGGAGTTTGAGGGGCCTTTTGGACTATGCCTTGTTGTGCGCTGGCTCTTCCTTCACTGTGGGTGTCGCAGAGCCCGCTCCGATCCGGGAGCTCGCAGAGTCCGCTCCAGAGGCCGCTCCGATCCGGGAGCTCGCAGAGTCCGCTCCAGAGGCCGCTCCGATCCGGGAGCTCGCAGAGTTCGCTCCAGAGGCCGCTCCGATCCGGGAGCTCGCAGAGTTCGCTCCAGAGGCCGCTCCGATCCAGGAGCTCGCAGAGTTCGCTCAGAGGCCGCTCGATCCAGGAGCTCGCAGAGTTCGCTCCAGAGGCCGCTCCGATCCAGGAGCTCGCAGAGTTCGCTCCAGAGGCCGCTCCGATCCAGGAGCTCGCAGAGTTCGCTCCAGAGGCCGCTCCGATCCAGGAGCTCGCAGAGTTCGCTCAGAGGCCGCTCGATCCAGGAGCTCGCAGGAGTTCGCTCCAGAGGCCGCTCGATCCAGGAGCTCGCAGAGTTCGCTCCAGAGGCCGCTCCGATCCAGGAGCTCACAGAGTTCGCTCCAGAGGCCGCTCCGATCCAGGAGCTCACAGAGTTCGCTCCAGAGGCCGTCCCGATCCAGGAGCTCACAGAGTTCGCTCCAGAGGCCGCCCGATCCAGGAGCTCACAGAGTCCGGCACTCGGGTCCCCTCCTGGTTCCGTCCGGTTCCCCAGAGCCCCTGCTGGCCCTGTCCGCTCATCTGCCTCCGCTGGTCCCGCCCTGCTCTTCTTCGCCTCCGCTGGTCCCGCCCAGCTCTCGCTCTCCGCTGGTCCCGCCCAGCTCTCCTTCGTCTCCGCTGGTCCCGCCCAGCTCTCCTCGTCTCCGCTGGTCCCGCCCAGCTCTCCTTCGCCTCCGCTGGTCCCGCCCAGCTCTCCTTCGTCCTCCGCTGGTCCCGCCCAGCTCTCCTTCGTCTCCGCTGGTCCCGCCCAGCTCTCCTTCGCCTCTCCGCTGGTCCCGCCCAGCTCTCCTTCTCTCCGCTGGTCCCGCCCAGCTCGCCTCGCCGCTGGTCCCGCCCAGCTCTCCTTCGTCTCCGCTGGTCCCGCCCAGCTCATCGATGCCTCCGCTGGTTCCGTCCAGTTCTACCGAGCGCCCAAGAGATTCAGCGCCCAGAGTGCCCCTCGAGGTGGTGGAGTTCACCAAGAACTTTCATGGAGGGAGCTCCTCTCATTGGAGACTCCGGACCCGCCATGGCCCATGAGGTCCCCTGATCCATCATGGCTGCCCGAGGCCCCGGATCTACCATGGCCGCTTAAACTCCCTGCCTCGGTTCCTGAAACCAAATGTGCTCTCTGCCTCTTGTGTCTCCGCTTTCCTCTAGGTCCCAGTCTCGGCCAGGGATGTCTGCTCCGCCCTGGTGGGCGCCTGTCACGCCTTCTCCGCCCTGGTGGGCGTCTGTCACGGCTGCTCCGCCCTGGAGGGCGCCTGTCTGCCTGCTCCGCCCTGGAGGGCGCCTGTCTCGCCTGCTCCGCCCTGGTGGGCGCTCTGTCTCAGCTGCTCCGCCCTGGTGGGCGTCTGCTCCGCCCTGGTGGGCGTCTGTCTCGTCTGCTCTGCCCTGGAGGGCGCCTGTCATGTCTGCTCCGCCCTGGAGGGCGCCTGTCATGTCTGCTCCGCCCTGGTGGGCGTCTGTCTCGTCTGCTCCGCCCTGGAGGGTGTCTGTCACGCCTGCTCCGCCCTGGTGGGCGCCTCTGTCTCGCCTGCTCCGCCCTGGAGGGTGCCTGTCACATCTGCTCCGCCCTGGTGTGCGCCTGTCACGTCTGCTCCGCCCTGGTGGGCGCCTGTCTTGTCTGCTCCGCCGTGGTGGGCGCCTGACCTGCCAGAGTCACCCCACGCCCCGCCGACCTGCCAGAGTCACCCCACGCCGCCGACCTGCCAGAGTCACCCCACGCCTCCGCCTCCGCGACCTGCCAGAGTCACCCCACGCTCCGCCGACCTGCCAGAGTCACCCCACGCCTCCGCCGACCTGCCAGAGTCACCCACGTCTCCGTCGACCTGCCAGAGTCACCCCACGTCTCCGCCGACCTGCCAGAGTCACCCCACGTCTCCGCCGACCTGCCAGAGTCACCCCACGCCCGCCGACCTGCCAGAGTCACCCCACGCCTCCGCCGACCTGCCAGAGTCACCCCACGTCTCCGTCGACCTGCCAGAGTCACCCCACGTCCTCCGCCGACCTGCCAGAGTCACCCCACGTCTCCGCCGACCTGCCAGAGTCACCCCACGTCTCCGCCGACCTGCCAGAGTCACCCCACGCCTCCGTCGACCTGCCAGAGTCACCCCACGCCTCCGCCGACCTGCCAGAGTCACCCCACGCCTCCGCCGACCTGCCAGAGTCACCCCACGCCTCCGCCGACCTGCCAGAGTCACCTCACGCCTCCGCCGACCTGCCAGAGTCACCTCACGTCCCTGCTGTCTCGTCCGCCCCTGCCCTGGTGGGCTCCTGTCTCATTGGCCCCACATGGACCTGGCCCTCCGTCCCTCCCGGTTCCACCTCCGCCCACCGCCTCCTGGATTTTGCTTTGTGTAAGCGCCTGGAAGCCGCTCTTGGGGGGCTCTGTCATGAATCTGGTTCCCACTCACTCAAACTGCACATCACCCACCCAGCTGTCACCATTTACTCATCAACTGATTGCCTCACCACACCTGCACCTCATTCTCTCACTCACATAAAAGCAGCACACAAACACTCACCCAGTGCGAAGTCTTGTTTTCCCCTGGTTACATTTCTGAGCGTTCTCCTATTCATCCTGCTATCTCTGTGTTTCACCCCGGACTGCCTGACCTTGGATCTCTGAACCTGTGCCTGTGACCCCGACTTCTGCCTGGTATTGTTTACGTCTCTGCCCTGCCTCTGATATTCCTGTTTTTGCCTGCTGACCTTGCCTGTTTGATTCTGCCTATTAAATATTGCTGCAAGTGGATCCACTCGCCTCTGACCATTCCTTACAGTGTGTGTGTGTGTACTGTCGTTCAAAGGTTTTTAAAGAAGTTTCAGTCACACTTTATTTTAAGGACCAATCACTCACTATTAACAAACCATTAACTACAACTTTTGCCTCAATAAACTCCCAATTTGCTGCTTATTAATAGTTAATAAGGTAGTTGTGAGGTTTGGGAATTCACGAAATTTTCGCATGCATTTTTCCATATTCCTCATCCTTTTCTATTAAAATACTTGCAACGGATGCGGAAACGCAAAAAATCGAACCTGATCCGAATTTTTTTATGACGGATGAAAGTTTCGGTAGTGTGTAAACATGATTGACATAATGTGAGGTCGTATTTATCTTTTAACGTGCAAAAATTACCGACTCGGTGTGCAATGACCTTAAGGGATCTAAAATATGGTCATTCATATTAAGGCATTAATATGTGCTTTATAAGTATAGCCAATATACTAGTAATATGCATGCTAATAAGCAACTTTATAAGTGTGAATTAATCTCATTGGTAAAATTAAGTTACTGAAGTTTCTTCTGCTCATCAAGAATACATTTACTTGATCAAAAATACTGAAAAAAACTGTAATATTGTGAAATATTATTGCAATTTTAAATAGCTGTTTTCTATATGAATTTATGTTAAATTGTAATTAATTGCTCTGATGCAGCGCTGAATTTTCAGCATCATTACTCCAGTCTTAAGTGTCACATGATCCTTCAGAAATCATTATAATATGCTGATTGTTAAGGATGCTTTGATGAATAAAAAGTGAAAAAGATCAGCATTTATTCAAAATAGAAATATTTTGAAACATTATACTCTGATATTTAAAAGTATGGAGTCAGTAAATTTTTTCATTTCTTTTTATGGAAGGAATTGATACTTTAATTAGTAAATATATTTCACATAATTTTCCCCATTAATATTCCATTCTAGGTGCTTATCCGGTCCTGTCATAAATAAAATGGGATTTCGACAACACAGCCGCCCGAGAACAGTTGCTACAACTGGATACAATAGAGGCTAGTAGTCAACACATACCTATTTCTACAATTACAAACACGAGTTCCCCCATGAATTCTTTGCTGTGAAGCTGTGTGCAATGAATATTGGATTTGTTTCACTTACAACAAGTTCACTATTGTTTAGTTAGCCTCTCGCTGGTCTGGAAAAGCCATTCAAACCAGATAATCTGTCTGCGGCTTGTCAATGCACCGTAGTGTTCCTCGCGCTCTGACCAGGGCCTGAGACAATGGGCCCATTTAATTAAGAATATGAAGAGATAAATATGCAGAGAATAAAGGAATAGTTCTTCCCCTGCTGCATTTGTTCAGCGGCAAACAATATTTCTCTATAATATGAGAAGTAGCCCTCTTTATTTCTCTCACTCTCTCTCTTTCCTATTTTGTTAAATCACACAATGGGCATTGTCCAGGCAGCTAATGGCCGTTTGAAATGTATCAGTTAGTGGCACAAGCCTACGTAGGCCAAATTGTCCTGCTTTATAATATAAGGTTGGTTTGGGTTTGACACTTTTTTGAGAGCTGAAATGAAGAGCACACCAGTAGCGATCCAAACCATGACTCCTGGTCCAACTTTACTCAAGTATAAGGCCGTTGTATGTGAACAGTGTCAGGTCAAGTTGTGTTTTAGTGTTTTTCACTGTACACGTTTTTAAAGCAGCTTATAGGAAACTGTAACAGAATAGTTGTACTGCAGTGTTTGTTTTGTTTGGTGCCCAATGCAGGTTGCATACTCTGCATATGAAGTATATCATGGGTGTCACTTTGTAGTAAGAGGAACTGTTTGATTTAAGACAGCAATAAATCTTACTGACCCACACCAGTGCTGAAATAAACAAGTGACATATTCAAATTCATAGGTGTATCATGTTTACATATACTGCTATCATATTCTAGTATATCATATCTATACCATAATCTGCCACTGGCTTCAGACAACCAATAGTCTGTTTAATGTTCAAATATGATAAATTAGTGTCAAACTACAGGAAGCGATGGCAAACATTTAATTTTATTGGACCAGTTTTTGAATTTGCTTGCTGAAAAGAAACACTGATATCTACAGTGCTGAAAGTCTTATCTACGCTCGTACAAAGGCACAGACAAGTAGCCTATATTCCCACCACTTGCACAAGCACAGGCAGATGGCTTTGATTAGCAGCCCAGTACATAATTGCGCTCTCGTGTCTGGGAATCACAGGCTTTGTTAGATAACTTGTAACTTGCATTGACACTTACACTCCCTCGTTTTCTTCAACAATTTCATTCAACATGGCAGAGAAAGATCCTATTGTTGATTTACTTGTGTCAATGCAAGCCTTTTTTTGTTGTTGTATATTTAAAAATAAGTCACATTGTAAAAACTATGCATTTGTATAACGACTCAAGGCAGACTATTTAATTATTCAATATTATATTGAATATTTTAGCTCTTTAAATATAGTACATTCCTAACTAAAGGTATCAACCAACCTGATATCATGCCGAGAATGTACATGTGGGAGCTTTTTCACAAAACGCGATATATGTACCAATATGTATGCATTATGACAGTTTACAACAGAAATTAACACTAGAGGCGGTTAAACAGCAAGCACTTGTAATCGTTTTCTTACACAGTTATGATTATAGCTCCATATGTTTCGCTTTCCAGACGTAACAAGTTTGCTTGGTAGCTAAGCCGGCACCGAATTGGACTTAGGATGCGGAAACCTTGGGTACGAATCCTATGAAAAACATGACTCACGATGAAAGAGCTCAAAGATGAGAGATCGAAAAACAAGCTGAAACAGCATGCTTGCGATTGCGTTTTTTTCATCACATTCACTTTTGTTCATACTATCGGTTATGTTTAGGTGTAGTGCAGATGGTAAGTTATTTTAAAATGTCACGTAGTATTACAGTTATAGCGCCACTCAATGGACATTCCCAAAGTCAGAACTGCGGTGACGCGTACAAAACCAACATCTGTTCCATCTGTTCATGTACATGGCGCTACGTTTTTCGCATCTTGCAAAAAAGTTCCCATAGATATGTTTTCGTCATGAGATCAGGCTTGTGTGACCGTATGAATGAGGTAAGTGGTAGTGATTGACACTTGTGATCACCAATCAGCGACGAGTGATCCCTATTTTAGAGTTGGTTGGTGGCAGCTGGTGATGCGTCACGTCCGGACCCTCCCCTTTCTGTTCGTTTCGATGGTGGCTTTAGGTATGTGCTGCTAGCATATAGCAGTTTGCTAACCTTTTAATCATTTCTTGTGTGGCACTAACGATTCATTTGTTGCATCCTAGCCTGTCTTTTCATCTGTGTGTCTCCGTCAGTCACCTCAGTAGTGGATTTGAGGACTGTACTCCTTTTAGGTATGTGAGTTAAAGCTGTTTGACGATTGGCGGGTGGGTTGAGTAATGTGCAGTTCCCTGTACTTCAGTATAGCAGTGGGTTATATGAAGGCTGTGTATCCTGGCCTGTGAACGGATTATAGAGCACATTACTCTCGTGTGGTAAGTGTCTTGTATGTGGTTACGAGTGGGAATTTAGTGGGTGATGCGTAACTATTAGTAACACTATTTTGTGTTTTATTGTTCGTACTCCTTTCAGGATTCTCCCTCTCGTTTTGGGCGAGTTATTGTTGCAGCTCTGTCATTTTTCTACTGCCGCGCTGCAAGGACGCTATTACCTCACAACTAATTAAAGTGATTGCTGCTGTTTCTAGTTTTTCTTCGGGGAGGAGGACTGTTTACTTGATGATCGGAGCTGATGTACAGGCTACGCAGTGGCTCTGTGCGAGTTCTGTCTTCCTCGTAGTTTGAACGGAGTTACTTTCGTTTGTTTTTTTTTTTTGTCTTTTTCTTCTTTTATTTGTGTATTATTGATTTGTGATGTATGCTGGTGATTTTTATCCAGTATTGTTTTGTATTCTGAAACTGGTTTCATTTGATTGTGAATCTAATTATTTTTATTTATAAGATTCAGTTATTTGTTTTTGATTTTCTTTCAGGAGCTGGGGTCCCACGGGTGAAGGATCTCTTGTGGTGGTGGTGCTGCTGCAACGTTTGCTGTGGGACACTTTTGGTGTGTTTGGGTGTGTGATCTAAGTGTGCAGTGGTGTGTGGAAGTGTGCTTTTGGATAACTAGCACTGGTGATCACTCCTGTGGGTAACCTCAGCCCTGTAGGTTGCTTAAATTTGTTGTTTATTTGAGTTGTGTAAATTTAAACTGTAACGTGTTTTTTTTCCTTTTGTGTGTTTATTCTTTGGATCAGTGGCCAGTCACTGCCTCCTTTCACCGGGTCATTGGAAAGAGCTGCCATGGGTGGCATAGTATCATTGAGGCTATTTTAATTGATCTTTTTATATTCATGAATCTATCCTGTTAATAAATTGTATTTTCATACGGTACCTACGTCTCTTGCCTACTCTTCTTTAGGAGAAACGAACCTGTGTGACCTAATAACAAATTTTGGGTTTATTTCTATTTCCTGGGTGAAACTCCCCCAGGTGGCGTAGTCGAATTTTCTACAAGTAGATGAACTTGGGCTTATGTGCTAACCTGTAGACCTCCCCCCTCTGCCACACTTGCATTAACGTACCTTCTACATTCTGCACATTGTCTGTGTCACCAGGGGGCTGAATTTCTTAATCTCCCCATTTAGCAAGTGCAGGTGTAGAAGGATCTGAGGATGCTGGGGCTCGTTCCAAACTTCCTCAGCCTTCTCAGGAAGAAGAGGCGCTGATGTGCCTTCTTCAGCACTGCATCTGTGTGAGCAGATCATGTGAGATCCTCGGTGATGTGAACGCCGAGGAACTTAAAGCTGTTTACCCGCTCCACAGGTGTCTTGTCGATGGTAATGGGTGTGTGTTCTCTGCTCTGTCTCCTGTAATCCACCACCAGCTCCTTGGTCTTGTCGATGTTGAGTGAGAGGTGGTTCTCCTGGCACCATTTAGTCAGGGTACTCACCTCCTCTCTGTAGGCCGTCTCATCGTTGTCGGTGATCAGGCCTATCACCGTTGTGTCATCGGCAAATTTGACGATGAGGTTGGAGCTGTGTGTTGCTGTACACTCATGTGTGTACAGGGAGTACAGGAGTGGGCTGAGGACGCAGCCCTGTGGAGCACCAGTGTTGAGGGTCAGGGGAGATGAGGTGTTGTTGCCCATTCTGACCACCTGACTTCTGCCTGTCAGGAAGTCCAGGATCCAGCTGCACAGAGATCTGTTCAGTCCCAGAGTCTGGAGCTTCGCAACCAGTGTGACAGGCACTATGGTGTTAAATGCCGAACTATAATCCACGAACAGCATCCTCACATAGGTGTTCTTATTTTCCAGGTGGGAGAGAGCAGGGTGAAGGCAATAGCATCGTCTGTGGAACGGTTACTGCGGTATGCAAATTGTAGTGGGTCCAGTGAAGCAGGCAGCACAGAGCAGATGTGTTCTCTGACGAGCTTCTCAAAACACTTGCTGAAGATGGGGGTCAGAGCAACGGGCCTCCAGTCGTTCAAGCATGTGATTTTATTTTTCTTAGGTATGGGCACAATGGTTGATTTTTTGAAGCATGAGGGAACCACAGACAGAGAGAGGGACGGATTGAAAATGTCTGTAAAATCCCCGGCTAGTTGGAAAGCGCATGCTTTGAGCACACGGCCTGGGATGCCATCCGGACCCACGGCTTTTCGGATGTTCACCTGTTTGAAGGATCGGGTTACATCCGCAACAGAAAGCGAGAGTGGACTCACCTCTTCTGCAGCAGCCGCGGGATCGCTCTCTGTGTGGACGGTGTTATCAGCCTCGAAACGAGCATAAAAAGTGTTTAGCTCGTCCGGTAGAGAGGCGGCAATGTTCACAGTAGCTGGTTTATTCCCTTTAAAGCCTGTTATGTTGTTGATGCCCTGCCACATGTTTCTTGGGTTATTGTTGTCGAAATGTTCTTCAACTTTGTTTTTATATTGTCGTTTGGCTGCTTTGATGGATCTCCTGAGATCGTAACTGGCTTATTTCCGATCGTCAGTGTTTCCGGATTTAAAGGCAGATGTCCGCGCTGACAAGGCTGATCGAACATCGCTATTAATCCACGGTTTTTGGTTGGGGTAGATGCGGATTGTTTTGGTCAGTACTACATCTTCTATATACTTCCTGATAAAACACGTTACAGAATCTGAATACGCCTCTATGTCGTCATCAGACGCTGCCCGGAACATGTCCCAGTCCACTTGATCAAAACAGTCCTGTAGTGTAGCGTCCGATTGGTCCGACCAGCATTGTATTGTCCTGAGGGCGGGTGCTTCACGTTTCAGTTTCTGCCAATAAGCAGGCAGAAGCAGAATGGAGGAGTGATCCGATTTGCCGAAAGGTGGGCGGGGGAGGGACTTGTATGCGTCCCGGAAGGGGGAGTAGCAATGGTCGAGTATACGATCTCCACGCGTGTTGATGGTGATGTGTTGAAAGTATTTTGGAGCTATTGTTCTGAAGTTGGCTTTATTAAAGTCCCCCATAATAATGAACGCTGCATCTGGGTTCGTGGTTTCCTGCTCACTTATATTCCCGTACAGTTCCCTGAGTGCCTGGTCTGTGTTGGCTTGAGGGGATATAAACAGCCGTGATTATGATCGCTGTAAATTCCCTCGGTAGCCAGAATGGTCGACACAGAAGCGTATGAAATTCCAGATCAGGGGAGCAGAAGGATTTAATAGAGTGTATGTTCCTTTCATCACACCACAAGTTGTTGATATAGAAACAAACACCCCCGCCTCTGCTTTTCCCTGTGAGCTCTTCCATTCGGTCCGAGCGATGCACGGAGAAGCCCGTGAGCTCGATGGCTGAGTCTGGAACCATAGCAGACATCCAGGTTTCTGTGAGGCAAATAACACAGCAGTCCCTTGTTTCTCGTTGGTATGAGATGCGCGCACGCAGTTCGCAGAGTTTGTTATCCAGTGACTGAACGTTAGCCAGCAAAATTGTTGGGAGAGGGGGTCGGAAAGCACGGCGTCTCAGTCTGACGAGAACGCCAGCTTTCTTCCCTCTTTTTCGGCGTCGGCGGCGTTTCCTCGGTTGCGCGGCCCAGACAAAGGGCTCTGATGCCGTGTTTGTGAACAATCCACCGGCATTCAATAACTCAAAGTCCGGTTTGCGTTGTGCGACGGAGGAACCAATGTTTAAAAGCGTGTCTCTATCATAGACAGTTATACTAACAACATCTAACACGTAAAACAACAAAAAAACTAATAAAACATACGAAAAACTGCAAAGTTGTCCCGGAGCTCGCAACACGACTGCCATACTCGGCGCCATCTTGAACTGGAAGACTTGGGGTCCATTATTATTATTGGAAGTCTTGCACCATTATTATTACACATTCTATAGATATAGTTTAAATCCAAGAAATCACTTAACTACTTTCCCTGCAGCACTTACGATTCTAAAAATAAAAGTTAGCTGGTCTACGTGAGAAAGATTTGGTGTTGAATCTACAATTACTGAGAAGTCTTTGGCCTGTTGGATTTCAGCTGCTATGATTTTCTTAGCTTTCTCGCCCATTAATGAGAAAAAATATTTGCAGATTCTAGAGGACAAGTAAGAAGGCTTACCTTTACTCTTCTGTCTTTGTTTTTTAAATATTCTTGTAAAAAGGGGTCAAACTCAGCAATCAAGTTACAGGGGCACAAAAATATTTTGGACCACTGCTACACCGCAATAAAGGATGCATATCGCTCCGTCCCTAGAGCAGCTTCGACCACTGTCTGGTTCATCTTCTCCAAAAATACAGGCAAAAACTTAAATCTGCTAAGCCTGTATTAAGGACTGTAAAGAGATGGACAAGTGGAATTACAAGCCTATTTCGACTGCATTGATTGGAGTATTTTTGAAGCTGCTGCCACTGATCTGGATGAGTTCACAGGTTCTGTAACATCATATATCAGTTTCTGTGAGGATATATGCATCCCTACCAGGACCTATTTAACATTCAACAATGATAAGCCTTGGTTCACAGCACAACTCAGACACCACTGTCAGGTCGAAGAGGGTGTCTTCAGCAGAATCTTGTCCAATTAGGAACACACTGACTAAGGAGATTACACTGGCTAAGAGGAGCAGTTTTCAGCAAATGACCCTGCTTCAGTGTCCATCTCGATGAGTCATAAAAATTTGATAAACATATCTCTTCTGTAATTGGTTCCAGTTTTTACCAACTACGCTTGCTATCTAAAATCAAACACTTTTTATATGCTACAACGTTAGAGATTGTTGTCCATGCTTTTATTACCTCACGCTTAGATTACTGCTACTCACTTTATTGCGGTATTTCAAAATCACAAATCACTCGCCTACAATTGGTCCAAAACGCTGCTGCTAGATTTATTCAAAATAGTCGCAAATGTGACCACATCACCCCTATACTGAGGGCCCTCCACTGGCTGCCTATTCAACTTAGAATCGATTTTAAAATTCTCTTATTGGTGTACAAATATTTACATAACCAAGCCCTAGCTATCTTTCAGAGCTGTTGCATTTTATACTCCCACTAGAAGTCTAAGATCCAGTGATCAGAATCTCTTTTAGTCCCAAAATCCAGACTTAAACGTGAGGGATCGGCGATCTCTGTGGTTGGCGCCATGTTATGGAACAATCTGCCACCTGAGATTAGAGTGGCATCTTCCCTATCCATTTTTAAGTCACTTTTAAAAACACACTTGTTTGATCTGGCCTACTAATATCCCATTCTTATTACACTGTATTATGGTCTGGATTATTACTCTGTTTTAAGAATGTTTATCTGTCATTCCTTTTGGTTTTCAATGTATCTGTTTTATGTGTTTTTGGTTTGATTTTAATGTACAACACTTTGGACAGTCTTGTGGCTGTTTTTAAATGTGCTTGATAAATAAATGAACTTGAACTTGAAATGAACTTGAAAGGCCTGAAAGACATTACAAACTACAAGACATCATCCCCCAGCACTGAGGCGAATCAACAACTTGCTGAAGAACTGAATGAGTTTTACTGTAGATTTAGAAATTCTACTCTAACACCCCACACCCTCTCTGACCATCTCTCTAGACAACCATTAACAACTCCAGCCCCCCTGCACTTCAGATCAGTTAAGGTGAAGAAACAGACAGAAGAGGCGGAAAGTACCATGCCCACACTTTTCAAAGATCTTCAAGTCAAGTCACTATTATGTATACAGTGCTTTTTACAATGCAGATTGTGTCAAAGCAGCTTTACGGTATTAAACAGGGAAACAGTGTGCCGTTTTCCTCTGGCCAGAAGAAACTAGCAGCTTAATTCTAGGCTGCAACAAAGCCAGATTGTGCAGAGGACTCATTCAGGGCCGTTAAAGTCGTCTCTAGGTGCTGTTCCACCATCTGGTCTGGATATGGACTGGGTCCGGGTAGCTGCAGTGACCATCTGATCTGGATACACACTGGATCAGGTGGCTACGTTGACCTCGGAATAAGAATGAAACAGACTAATATTAGCATAGATGCCATTCTTCTAACGATGTTACAAGTACAATGGTTATGGGAAGTGTTCCCGTTCCGGTTGACCTAATTATTGCAGACTAACAATCCTTTAACGAATTTGAATTATAGAAATGTGTTAGTGTGTTATGTGTAAGCCAGTTTAAAGAGATGGGTTTTTAATCAAAGAGTCACACCATCGTGCTGATGGCGCCACTCAGGGTCGCGTCCTCTCCCCACTGCTCTTCTCCCTCTACACCAACGACTGTACCTCTACTGACACCTCTGTCAAGCTCCTGAAGTCTGCAGATGCAACTACAGCCATTGGCCTCATCCAGGGGGCTGTTTCATAAAAGATGCTAAGAAAAGCAGGGATTAAAGTCCAAAACCTGACTTAAAATAACCTAACAAATCAACCGGGTCTAAAGTGGTTTCTTAAATGACAAATTAAGTTCACGCAATCTCACTAATTCGATCCAGGTTCAATGAGTCAGGATAATTTGATGCAGACGCTTATTCTTAAGCAGCCCTTAATATTTGATCATGATTCAAATTGATACACCATTGATCCACTATCCAATATTTGTGCTGTTTAATGCATTTGAGAAGTTGTGTTTTCCTCATTGCATAACTGAGACGTCACAGGTATATTTTTTAAATGTTAGAAATTCCTGCAAATATATAAATTTTGCTGTCAGGAGTGGGCGAGACATGTTAGAGCAACGAGAAACAGCAGAACAGAATAATAGTGCAATAATTATGAATAAAATATTTGTTGTTGGACATTAAATGTGACACATGTAGAATTTTAATCCTACATATAAGTGTATTTTTAGCATAGCAGTAACTGTAAATCAAATGTAAGCTGGCTAATACAGCCCTATAATGTTCCTCTTATCAGTTAAAATGTAGTCTGATTTCTTTTTTTTTATGTAGTCTGATTTCTATTATTTTAATTTTTATTCAGTGATTTTAACTTTTAATTTAGTGTTTTTAATGCTTTAAATAGCTACTTTTGATTGTAATAATGTTCTACTAATAACCATAAAAGGTACAGCTGTCGAACCCCGAGAGAAATGCTGCATCGCTAGAAACGGCTGATCAACTGAATGTGCAAGTAGCAACTGAGTTGAAATGTTTTCATATATCTTAATATATCACCCTCTGCCAATGCATTGATGAAATTAACAGTTGGATGTGCCAGAACTTTCTTCAGTTAAACAAGGAAAAAGCTGAAGTCATTGCTTTCGGAAACAAAGATGAAGTTCTCAAGGTGAATGCATACCTTGACTCTAGGGGGTCAAACAACTAAAATCAAGTCAAAAATCTTGGGGTGATTCTGGAGACAGAACTTAGTTTTAGTAGTCATGTCAAAGCAGTAACTAAATCAGCATACTATCATCTCAAAAACATTGCAAGAATTAGATGTTTTGTTTGCAGTCAGGATTTGGAGAAACTTGTTCATGCCTTTATCACCAGCAGGGTGGATTATTGTAATGGTCTCCTTCCAAAGAAGACCATTGGACTGCTGCAGCTCATCCAGAACGCTGCTGCCAGTATACTGACTAGAACCAGAAAATCTGAGCATATCACACCAGTCCTCAGGTCTTTATACTGGCTTCCAGTTCCATTTAGGATTGATTTTAAAGTACTTTTACTCGTTTATAAATCACTCAATGGCCTAGGACCTAAATACATTGCAGATATGCTCACTGAATATAGACCACTCAGATCAGTAGGATCGAGTCAGTTAGAAATACCAAGGGTTCACACAAAACAAGGGAAGTCCGCTTTTAGCTATTATGCCGCCTGCCGTTCCGTTGGAACCAGCTTCCAGAAGAGATCAGATGTGCTAAAACATTAGCCACATTTAAATCCAGGCTCAAAACTCATCTGTTTAGCTGCGCATTTGTTAAATGAGCACTGTGCTACATCCGAACTGATAGCACTATGTATAATCATTTTCTATTCTTAACTGTTTTAAATTAATTGAAAATCAATTTTTACATCATTTTGTATTTATTGTAGTTATTGTTTTTTTAATTCCTTGTTTTTAATGTCTATTTCACTTCCTTTTATGTAAAGCACTTTGAATTACCACTGTGTATGACATGTGCTATATAAATAAACTTGCCTTAATACGTTAAATACAGTTGGTTATAGCCTATTTTTCATTTATTTGATTATTTAAGTTGCATTTTCTGTATACCTTTATTTTGGACTAATAATAATGTAAACTAATTGTATGTGAGGGAGTCAGTGGTAATATCGATGCATTCCTATTGTTCAAGTGTTAGAGGAGCTCAGCTTAGCCTGACAGTTAGCCTGCTTCAGACCAGGTTAGTTTACCAACATAAGTTGCCACAGTGACTGAGCTTGAGCTATGGTAATTTTGCTTTCAGAAACCAAATCAAGTAAAAATAAGTCTGAATAACTGAAATAAGCCTGGCTTATTTGGTAAACTAGTTTTACGAAACAGCCCCCAGGACTGTGAGCCAGTGCTTACAGACTGGAGGTTGAGCAGCTGGCTCTCTGGTGCAGTCTACACGCTCAAAACAGTGTAGATGATCGTGGACTTCAGGAAAAACCTGCACTCCCCTCATTCACCATCATGAACAGCACTGTGGTTGCAGAAGAGTCAATCAAGTTCCTGGGCATCATCATCTCAGGATCTGAAGTGGGTCACTCACATAGACTTCACTGTAAAAAAGGCCCAAAGATTGTTATCCTTTGCCAGCTGAGGAAGTTCAACCTGCCACAAGAACTTCTGATACAGTTCTACTAGGCCATCATTGAGTCTGTCCTGTGCACTTCAGTAACTCAAAGTTTAAGTGGCTCAAAGCCATGTGCTCAGTTTAAGTGGCTCAGCCTTCAGGATGGAGCCCGCTCCGTTCTGTGAGCCCACAGAGTCCGCTCCAGAGCCCGCTCCGTTCCGGGAGCCCACGCATTCCGCTCCGTTCCAGGAGCCCACACAGTCTGCCCAAGAGCCCGCTCCGGGAGCCAAAAGAGTCCGCTCCAGAGACCGCTCCGTTCCCTGAGCCCACAGAGTCCGCTCCAGAGTCCGCTCCGTTCCCTGAGCCCACAGAGTCCACTCAATAGCCCGCTCCGTTCCGGGAGCCCACACAGTCCGCTTCAGAACCCGCTCCGTTCCGGGAGCCCACGCAGTCCGCTCCGGAGCCCGCTCCGTTCCGGGAACCCACGCAGTCTGTTCCGGGAGCCCACGCATTCTGCTCCAGAAGCCCACGCAGTCCGATACGTTCCGGGAGCCGACGCAGTCCGCTCCGTTCCGGGAGCCCACGCATTCCACTTTGTTCCAGGAGCCCATGCATTCCGCTCCAGAGCCCGCTCCATCCCGTGTGCCCACAGAGTCCGCTCCAGAGTCCGCTCCGTTCCGTGAGCCCACAGAGTCCGCTCCAGTCCGTGAGCCCACAGAGTCCACTCCAGAGCCCGCTCCAGTCCGGGAGCCCACAGAGCCCGCTCCAGTCCGGGAGCCCACAGAGTCCGCTCAGAGCCCGCTCCAGTCCGGGAGCCCACAGAGCCCGCTCCAGCCCGGGAGCCCACAGAGTACGCTCCAGAGCCCACTCCGTCCTGTGAGCCCACAGAGTCAGAGTAATTAAGTTATTCACTTAATTGTGATGGGCTTCTGTAGACAACACAAACGTTCATAGCTCCCCCATTTGTGTGCTCTAGTTTGTCGGGAACTTCTGCACAAACTTCAGATACATTTTTTCAAGGCTCCTCAATCTGCATGTTTCAGACGGCAAGGACCATCTCAGTGCAGTAAAAAAGAATACAACTCTTTCTCCTGCTGCAACGCAGCCTAGCACATTCAATTTTTACCAGGGGTCTGCTGAATGCTTGAAAATGAGTAGTTCCAGGCAGGTCTTGATATCCATGTCCATATACCGTTGCCAAATTATTTCAGTTATTTCAAAGGTCCTAACAGCCTACAACATACACATATACACTGACCAAGCAAATAATTTGAATAAACAATAGGATAAAAACGTTTTTTTTTTTTTTTCATGTTTATGAAACAAATTTTCATTTTATTATGTATGCAAAGCAATACACTCTTTCTCCCGGGCTCTCTCTCCCACACACACCATTTTAAGGAAAAACCTGACAAATGTCTTGCTATACATCTCCTGAACATTGTCTTGAGGTGTGGTAACTATGGTATAAGCAGAATAACTGACTCCGGTCCATTTAATTATTAGAAAGTAATGCACTTCTGAGGTGTAATGGCCACGATGTGAATCAACACTTTGGATGTGCATTATTTTCTAAAAATTCAATGGGCCGTCATCGATTATTCCTTGTGGATTGTCAGTATATATTTTTATTATTTGCATTAGATGTTGCCCAAGGTCATCACACAAACCCCTAAATCTAAAGTATACAGCCATTTTTTTTTCGTGAGTCTATTCAACACCATTTTCTTCATCAGCACAGTTTGCTGATCTCCACATACACAGTCCAGAGGCAGAAAAATAAGAGGGCTGTAAATCAAAACAAACAGTAGAAAGTGAGACCAGAAGAACACAAGTTCAGAGCCTTGATAAGAGTACAGACGCCCATCTACTCAGTTGACAAAAGGCACACACACACACACATTCGCTCCAAACATGAGGTCATTGAGTTAGAACAATAAAAAAAGCAGCACAGTGATCAAAGTGTGAACGTTTCCATCGGCTGCAACTAAAATTTAAGATGATATACTGTGTAGCATAGGCTATGACAGCAGAGACTGATTTACAGCTGCTACTAAAGCTCACAGTGAACTTTTATGAGCACGGAGGATAGAGTTTATGAGGCCCCATTGTTCCTGAGAGCTCCTTGGTGTCAAGTTGGACCCAGAGTCCAGAGTCTACTGCCAACAAGAGAGAGGTGACATGGGCAGACAACAGGACAAGATACATTTGTGACCTCACAAATTTGTTATGGAAGAATATCATAAACTATTTGACAAATTATGTTTCACACATGTAAGTTTACATTTACACATTTATCAGACACTTCACAAGCAACTTACATAACGTTCAATTTAAATTCAAATTAAATAAAGAACAAACTAAAATTTGTGTTAAAGAAAATGCTTTATTGTGCATATTGACCACAATATTGGTCATATTGTGCAATAAACCCTATTTGTAAGACCATTAAAACCTGAAATTTGAGTACAAGAAAACCTTTATAAAAACTCCTCTATGAAATGTTCCAGGTGTGAGGGATCCTGAGAGACTCAAACATATGGCCCATAAAACAGAGAATTTCAGCTATTTGACCCCAGGTTCTATACAGATAAACCAAAATATTTGGCCACAGATGTTCGTTCTACAAATTGCTGGGTAATTTGAACTTGCAGACCCAGAAAAGACATGATTTCATAATTTGTGCAGTGTTTATACACATACGCTAAACACATGAGCTCATACTAGGTTTTTACATTTTGTAAAGGAAATACAACTTGTGAATTGTGTTAAACATATTCATGTCATATTTGTATAGTATGTTTCCCAGTACATGCTGTAGTATAGTATGTTTCCAAGCAGCTTTACAGCAAGGTATTGTAGCAACTGCAAGTCATTCTATATGTTCATAAAATCCCTATTGAATAGTAATAGTGATACCACACCACCGTCCACATCCATTCATGTGTCGTGCAGCTCCCAAACAAGAAAAGCTGCTCTGTTTTTGGACAGTTATTTTGGCTTTCCCAGAGTTCTCACTGGCATGCTGTCAAGTTCCTGCCCCTAGAGAGTAGATTAATGATGGTAAGTCACGGAAAGAAAGCACACACACACACAGAGAGAGAGAGAGAGAGAGAGAGAGGAAAGGTGCATAACAGTGCTGAACTGTCTAAGAATGCTACACCGTGACTCAAATTTACTTAAGAGTTATGCCACAGTAGATCAATATTTTGACTCTCTTATTCACTATCCACCCACAGTACAGTTTAACAAAGCACATTTTTGTATTGAACATGGGAGGTTATTGCATTTGGTTTTGGTAGACTAGATATGCTTACAGAGCAGCAGAGCAAGTATAAAGGCAAGACACTGATGGGAACGCATTAACAGAGCTGTTTTAGCATCTGTCTTATAATAGAAGATTCCCTCCAAACTCAGTTGGCCCCAGAGGAGCAAGGGGACATTGACTCTCCAAAACTGAAAAAAATAAAAATCAACCCCTGTGATTTTTTATTTTAACCATCAGAGTCTGTAATACATATAAATAGGTCAACAAAATTGTATGGAGTCATTAAGATTTTAATCTGGAATATGTTTATTTTTTTATGTTTTTCAACTCTTCTTCTTACAAAATGTTATTACCGCAATGTTACAATAACAATCATTATATACATTTTTTTATTTCTATAAACAGGTAATATATCTTTCAATAGCTTTTTCAAATTTTGTGCGGTTTTGTAAATACTGATATTAAAAAAATAATATACAAAATAGGGGATTTCATGGTTTTCTCTATGCCATAGTAGCACTCTTATCTTAGCATATACATGGGCGTTTAATCTTGTAATTTTACATTAGTGATACACTATTTTCCTATTTTGATATTGTGCAGTAGCCTTGACACAATTTGTATTGTTAAACCGCTTTAGTCCCGATTGATTTGTTAGGTTATTTCAAGTCAGGTTTTGGACTTAAATCCCCGCTTTTCTAAGCGACTTTTATGAAACAGCCCTCTGGGAAATGTATATCAAAATATGGTTTTGTGGTAAACAAACATTAATGCAAAAAAAGATACATCAAATTACCACTATAACCAATAGATGGAGGCAGAGGAGAACCTACTGGCTCATTAGTCATTCATTTCTACTTTGTTCTACATTTTGAAATGATAAAATCACTATTATAAAATATCTAAGAAAATCAAGAAATTAAATTCTGTGTGTAGTAAGAAAGCTAAACACCAAACCTTTCTTCATTTTGCGCCTGAATTGTACGTTAATTATTATCACTGAAGTTGTCAGTCAGTTCTATATAATACTATAGTAGAATAGTTCTGCATTTAGTTAGAGAAGAATATTTTCATTTTCTATATAAAAATTTGATTTTGTACATTACTAATGTTAATAAAAGTAAATTTTGTATGCTCCTCAACTCAAGCTCAGTGCTTTACTGTCAAATGTGTATTACCAAGAAATAAACATGTAATATTATTAGTAGTAACTGCACTTTAATATTAAATACAAAATATTTAATGCAAAACAGTAGTAATTTTATGATTCAATTATCTCTGTTCTTGAATACCCCACAAACCAGCCCCCAGTGATAACAAACTTACTTCTGGCGCCACCATCTGTAAAAGTTAGTGGTGATGCTCTCAATCAGGGTTCACTTTTATGTTCAGATTTCTCTTTTTATAACAAGTTACTTAAAATAAACCATATTTACTTTTATTTCAGAATTGATTGAAGAAAACGAGGAGAATAAAGAATCAAGTGACGTTAAGGAGAAAAACCATGTCAAAACTGAAGAAAAAAACCTTTGAATTGCGCTCAAACCAAGCAGACAGATTTAAAGAACAGAAGAGCCAAGAAAGCTTTCACCTGCACTCAGTGTGAAAAGAGTTTCACATTCAAAAAAAAGTATTGATGTTCACATGAGGGTTCACACTGGAGAGAAACCTTTTAAGTGTTAACACTGTGACGAGAGATTCAGTCATTCATCAAATTTAAGAAGAAACGAGAGTATCCACACTGGAGAGAAACCGTATCACTGCACTGCATGTGAGAAGCGTTTCATTCATTCATCTGCTCTACATAGGCATACAAAAAACTATCACAGTAAGGCCCTGTACAAACAGTGCATGATGCATTTAGCTGTATATGTAAAAAAAAAAATCATAATTATCGTACCGGCATTTTGGGAGCCTGAAAACGCAATTTTTTTAAACCAGGTCCCAGAGTGGATAAACCTGAAAACGACACCTTTGTCTTTTTGTGTGTACAGCCAATCCGTATATTTTGCGAAACGAAAAATATCAGGCACCACTACATCACGTAACAACATAAACAATAACAAGGGCTAACTACATGCTTGTGTTCATGCTTAGCTTTACTAACTTTACCATCTTTTCTTGTTGTTGTCTTGGGTTTGTATACAGCGTGCAAGGTTTATGTGCATGCTCCAAGTCTTCTTCTCCGTTTTTAGTGCATCTCTGTGGCAGAATTACAGCACCACATACAGGTCTGACATATATACTACATTATTTTTAATCGGTTTCGTGTGTACGCAGATATTTCTTGAGACAACGCTGTTTACGGAAGAACGAGTAAAGAAAAGATTGGATAGGGAAAAATCTGGCTTCGTGTGGATGAGCCCAAAGTAGATAATCTACAAATCAAGCACTTTCAGATCTGATTCTGAAGTTATTACAGTGAATAAAGTTCATCTTCATCAGATTCAACTGTGAGATTCAGATCAACTCAAAGATGGAGTTCCTCCCCAAAGAACAATGTCAAAAAGTTTTATTCTTGTATATCAGTTTGTTTCATGAAATTATATCATTGTACTATCTTATGAGTTTCATTCAATTCATATTCAATTGTCTTATAATGCATATGGATCATTTGTAGTTTGCTTACTCTTTCATGAAGGAAAGTAGAAGCTTTTTACAAACTATGTGTGTTCAGGAAGCTGAAGAATAGACTAACACTTTTAAGAGACACCAATATTTCATTGATATTTTTAAAACAAGTTATTCTTCTTTGATATATTTGGAAAACACAGATGCAAGATATACTGTCATTTAGCTTTGTAATTGATCCTTATTTGCTTGTAAGTAGGAATGAATACCTGAACCCACTAATGAGCCCTGAGGCTAAATTATGAAAGTCCATAATATTGATAAGCTGTAATGTTAACTGTTCTGCTTTTGGTGCTGGGGAAATTTCCACTAACATAAAAAATACACTAACAATTTATTATTGGTAAATAAATAATAACAAGCTAACTGTATCTTACCAAATGTTTCCACATGCGATAATATCAAGACGTCTGTGATGCTTTTTCGTTATTGTGTTTGTTGTAATTGGAAAATTCTTTAGAGCTCTGCAGTAAGTAATCAAATAACAAGGATAGGGTTAGGTATCATTTGAATTTTATCGATTCCGATTCTTATGCCGCCTTTCCACTATCTCAGACGAAACAAAAGCGATAGACCGGAAGTCTTTCATTTCGACTGGAGAAGTGCGTGAGTTGCATGGTTACGATCATATACATATATGGAAAATTTGGATCCAATATGAGCTGCGGCTGCAGCATACAATATGTTGTTCATTTAACATTGTTCTTTAAACATTACTTCTGTAAAATGGTGCTTTAGAATAATTATGGCAGAAATAATTATTTGATAATTACTTTCGTTGATTAGCCCCACAAAACATACTATGTTTTATTTTGGGGATCATGAATTGTGGCTTTGCATTCATACATTATATTCATTAAAATTATTAATTGTACTATTTGTGAATATGCCGAGGTGACGGTTGCTGCACGACCAGTTTTAAAGTTCTGTGCGACTGCCACTAGGGGGATAAATGCGACAGTCGTGTCCGAATGTCGTGTGCAGTGGAAAGGCGGCTTTAATCGATTCCTACTTTCAATTCCAATAAGATAAAAAAATAAGTAAAACATTTATTCTGTGTCTTTTTATAAAGCATTCTGTTGCAGCTGAATAACATGAGCAAAAATCAGCAGCCTACAGAACACTGCAAGATGAATTTTGCCCATCCTTTTAACAAAAATACCACAGCAAAAACAACTAGATTCATATAAATGTAAAATATTAAAGTGTTAAAGACAAATCAACAGTCAGTAATAAAATAGGAACAAACAAATCAATAAGCAATAGCATAAATAAATACCAGATCCAGTCCGTATCAGATCAGATGATCACTGCAGTCACCAGATCCAGTCCGTATCCAGATCAGATGATCACTGCAGTCACCAGATCCAGTCCGTGTCCAGATCAGATGATCACTGCAGTCATCAGATCCAGATCCAGCCCGTGTCCGGATCAGATGATCACTGCAGTCACCAGATCCAGTCCGTATCCAGATCAGATGATCACTGCAGTCACCAGATCCAGTCCGTATCCAGATCAGATGATCACTGCAGTCACCAGATCCAGTCCATATCCAGATCAGATGATCACTGCAGTCACCAGATCCAGTCCGTATCCAGATCAGATGATCACTGCAGTCACCAGATCCAGTCCGTATCAGATCAGATGATCACTGCAGTCACCAGATCCAGTCCGTATCAGATCAGATGATCACTGCAGTCACCAGATCCAGTCCGTATCCAGATCAGATGGTCACTGCAGTCACCAGATCCAGTCCGTATCCAGATCAGATGATCACTGCAGTCACCAGATCCAGTCCGTATCCAGATCAGATGATCACTGCAGTCACCAGATCCAGTCCGTATCCAGCCCAGATGATCACTGCAGTCACCAGATCCAGTCCATATCAGATCAGATGATCACTGCAGTCACCAGATCCAGTCCGTATCCAGATCAGATGATCACTGCAGTTAACAGATCCAGTCCGTATCCAGATCAGATGGTGGATCATCACCTAGAGACGACCTCTACAGCTCTGAATGTCAGTGGAGACCAGGGCACTTAGATGAGCCCCAGTGACAGATCTCCAGTGAGGACCTCGTCACCTAGACAGCCATCGGGAAAAGACCACTGGAACCAGTGGAGCCCCTGCAATCTGACTCTACTGCAGTTGGAACAAACTACTGGTTCGTCTGGCCAGTTGCTTTGACAATTTGTATTGTTAAAAGCGCTATATAAATAAAGGTGACTTGACTTGATGACTGAACCAAATTTCAGGTACAGAAACTAATTAAAAGTTTAAAAACACTGCAAATTTTCTTCTCATAAATAAAATATAGTTTAATACAAAACATATATAAAACAATAGTAATGGGAAAAAGACTGCAATCAATAAACAAACTAAAAAATGTTTAAGGCAAGCGAAGTAAACTGCACACATCAGGTGTCAAATAAAAGAAAGGGAAAGCCTAGAAATCAGTTTTTTTATAAATTCCAGGAAATCAGCCTATTAAATGGACTAGAGACTAAGTCCAAGACTATTTAAAATAGGGTTGGACGATATGGCCAAAATTTAAATCACTATATATTCCTTAATTTCAGTAAATATGACATAAACCAACATTATAAAAAAGCATCAGAAATACTGCCAAGAACACCCACAACAGATGTCTGTCCCTACAAACTTCTGAAAAATGTATTTACCAAGTCTATGAAACCTCCTCCTATTAAAATTATATAATATTTTCGAAAACAAATGGCACAAGTAAATTCCTTGTCACCTTTTATTTTTATTTAACCATCATACAAATAAAAATTTGAAATCACTGTCAAATGTAAAACTCTCAAGGTGCGTTCACACCAGACGTGAGTGATTTACATGTTAAGTTAATGCAAAGATGCGATAAACATCCTGCGGCGCGAATTGAACGTTTCGGGTGTTTGACACATGCAAAAATCTGAACTTTGGCGAATATTCACATCATGTTAACCAATCAGGAGCTTGCTCTAGTAGTGACGCGAATACAACGTAGCGAGCAGAGGCAGAAATCTGAAACAACAATGAAGGACAAACTCATCGCTGCTGTATGTGGATACCCGGAGCTGTACATTAATTTATGAAAGCAGCACAGTTCTGTTTAATTTGGAACAATTGGAGCCTACAGACTAGTTTTAAAAAAGAGGCAGCAATCTCTGCAGAGGATGAACCAGACTTTCTCTTTCTCCTCTTATTCACTTTGGCCTTTACTCTTCCAAGCAAGATCCTTTTTATTCCTGCATGTAAATAGTTGTAAATGTTATTAGTGTATAGTTTGTATATTTTTTTTATTTTATTTTATTTATTTTGTATAAATAAATGTACTATACAATGACCAAAGGTTTTGGTGTGTTACTTTGTGCACAACATAGTAAATCATAATTTATATTTGTTACATAAAAATATTATTTCTATGTTAAGACTAGATTACTTATGGCAAACATTTGTACATTCATTCTAATTATATCCTATTGCAAATACACTCACAATAGTATATTAAAAAATATTTATTTGTGATTCGACCAGTATTGGGGTATAGTTGTGGTAAGGAGAATGCAGCAACAAGACTGGAGCCGCCTGGCAGAAGCCCCTCCCATTCGCATCTGTTGTGAAGTGAATTTCATGCGCGAATGAAGCGAGTAAACTCAAAATGTTCAAGCATCCAACTGCACGTGAACAGCGCGATTCATTCACACAAGTCGTGTCTGGTGTGAACGCATTGTTAGGCTCCCCTTAATAATATTAATATCTTTAACTTTAAACTATAGCATAGTCTGATTGTTCTTATAGAATTAAATAAAAGTGTTTCTGTCAGGGTATAGTATATGAATGGAGTTTAGAGTTGCTGCAGAAAAAAAAAAAAAAGTGAGCAACAGCAAGAATATGTTTCTGGATGCGGGCTCATTCTTTGCCTGCAGAAGCGCTTTTGGAGTGGCAGAAACAGTGTTTTCCCAGGTCATGGCTGTAAACAAAGCAGAGCTCCACTCATGAACGCTTTGTCAGGTAAAATGGAAGTGCCGTTGAAACTTTTTTCAGTCAGTTCCCTTTAAAGATGCATTCATATAAAACACCCATGCTGCATTTTGATTTTGAAATTTGCAGTGCTCGTGTTTATTCAACAAAGTCAAACTGTCAAAGCCTTTTAGTGGCGGGACACCACAAATAAATCAGTGTATGGGAAACACTGGTATTGTATATTGAAATATCGGAAATGTGTTTAAAAATCATATCACCGTTGTTGTGTCACGACCCAGGTGAGTGGAAGAAGTGAGGACTAGTGATGTAACATTCGACACCGAGGCTTCGAAGCTTGTATCAAAAACAAAATATCTCACATCGAAGCATTGTATCAGAGCTTGATTCGTTTTGCCAAAAGCACGTGATCTATGACGTCCGAAGCTTAATTCACCTGAAAACCACGTGACTGCTTCAGTATGCTTCAAACGAAGCAAACCTCAGCCGTTTCCTTTACATTATATTATAATGTGTTAACATAGTTTTCTTTTTATCCTAATTTGTATATTGAGGTCAAATGAATTTTGCCTATGAAATAACAGTCTAAGGACTGAGGCAGAGTTAACATTGACAGATCACAGATTTAATTCATGAGTTTATGTTTGATTTATTTGAATTATTTTGGTGGCAATACACCGACACAAATGAATGACTTTGAAAATGGCCATTATTTCTATACAAGGAAACAGTAGTAGAACCAGATGTGAAACCAGCAACTGTAATGAATCACAGCACTTTGGAAGGTGTTATTCATTTTTACGACCACAAGATGGCCACAGCATGAACCATTTTAAAAAGCCTTGAGTAATAAACCTTTTCCCGATACAATTGGGTTCAGAACGCTTCACTTCGCCATCACTAGCGAGGACTCAAGGTGCAGGAAGAATGGGTCTTTTATTAAAATATAAAACAAAATAACAACAAAAAGTACCACAAGGGGCAAAAACAGGCAGGCCAGGACAGGGCATAGCACAGCAAGGCAAGATGTACATTCCATACACACAGCAAATACTCACTGACAAAATCCACGAAACAGCACAGGACTGTAGACACCAGGATAATAAATAGAGAGACAAACAACAAGGGTAACGAAGGAGACACAGATGGGGTAACTGAAAAAAATAATGAGATAACAAGAAGGGCAGGGTCAGACAATAGACAGGAGAGCACATGGCACCAACAATAAACAACAAGCCGTGCGTTCAAACAAAAACACAGTGACATCTGTTGGCCAACCAAGGCACACCAGCAGGACCGTGACAGAACCCCTCATTTAAGGAGTGGATTCCAGATGCACCACATACTAAAACTGAAAACAAAATGTCTAGGAGAGAGGTGGATCGGAGGCGGATCAGGGCGAGGATGGTGGGACAGGCCCGTGTAGCAGAACCTGCAGAGCTGAAGCCCACAGGGCAGAGCAGGTGCAGCTGAAGCCCTCCAGGACGGAGTATGCGGAACTGAACCCCACCAGGGCAGGGAGCATGCGGTTCTGAAGCCCACCACAGCCTCTCCAATAAGGCTGGAAGAACTCCATGGTGGAGTAGAATACCACCACAGCTGAGCAGGCATGACTGAAGATCCCCATGGTGGACCAGATGACCATCACAGCTAGGCAGATGGAAAAGAGGGGCCATGGTGGATCAGATGGCGCTGGCGACCCCCACATTGGTGCAGATGGGGCTGAGGACCACCAAGGCAGTGCAGGCAGAATTCTTGACCTCCATTGTTGAGCAGACTCATGGGTAGAAGTAGACTCTGGAGTAGACGCTGAGAATTCCCGGACTGGAGTGGATTCAGGAGTGGACTCTGAAGGCTCTCGGACTGGATCGGGCTCTGGAGTGGACTCTGAAGGCGCCTGGACTGGAGCAGCCTCTGGAGTAGATTCTGAGTGTTCCCGGACTGGAGTGGACTCTGAAGGCTCTCGGACTGAAGCGAGTTCTTGAGTGGGCTCTGAATGCTCCCGGACTGGAGCTGGCTCATGAGTGGACTGTGAGGGCTCCCGGACGGGAGCGGGTTCTGGAGGGGACTCTGAAGCGGCCCTTGCATGCAAAACAGCCATGGAGTGAAAGGCAAAGACAGCCTTCTTGATTTTGATAGCAGCAGTGAAATTGGGCAGCTCTGTGGTGGCTTCTGAGGCCACCAGAGTCAGGTCCTCCAATACCACTGAATTTGAGACCACCAGAGTCGGGTCCTCCAGTACCACCAGAGTTGGGTCCTCCAGGAACACCGGACTTGAGTCCACCAGAGATCAAATGAAGTAAATAGTTTGAAAGGCTGCGCGTTCGACTTTCCACATATGCTGCTGAGCTGCTTCAGCAGTCAAAAACGCACACAGTTATGTTAAAATGTGCTGTTATGGCGAATTACCTTGTAAATATAATCTGAAAATGAGTCCTAAATGACCGTAACACGTTGGGAGAAAAGCGAAAGTGTGTCAGATCCGCGTCATGTGCATCAGGTTTTAAAGAGATAGCGCTGCTTTTAAAGTGAAACCTGATGAAGTCTGTCATTGATGTAAATCAAAGAACAAGAGAAAAAGGAGAAATCACTCTGCTGCTTTAGTCGCTGATTAACATTTGTAGTTTGAATAAAGATTAACTTATAATAATTTTTATAGTTTATACATTTACAATTTATAGTTTATGTGAAACCTGTTTTAAAAGGTGCTGTATGTAAGTTTGTGACTCTACTAAAGCATAAAAATACCATAATATGTTTGCAAATCTTTAAGAAATATGCTAAGTTGACATACTTGTTTATCTGAAAAGCAATGCTATAGTCAGTTATTCTCCTTTGAAAATGTGCGTTCTGTGTTGGAATGTCGGTCTCTGTTTTGGTTTAACACAGTTCAACAGTTAACACAGTTCAACTGGACTACACACACACACTGCACTAACACAACAACCTATCTGCTACCACTGGATACCATCCAATGCACATCCATGACATTGCGTATCCGGATTATGTATAATCTGTTGCACCTTCGCATATTATTGTGTGTATATATGTGTACATAATGTAGAATGTGTACATACAGTGTATAATGTGTATTGATAACTGTAAGTATGTCTAATAGTACACTGTGTGTACAGAGTATATGTATGTGTATTCTGCACATTGTCTTCTGTATAAGTATGTACTGTCTATATGTAAATTGTCTCTGCACTGTCTGAAGCACGCTCTCAAGAATTTCACTCACCAAGGCACATGTGCTGTGGTGATGTGACAATAAAAGTGATTTGATTTGATTTTGATTTGGTTTGTGAAAGCCGCCCACTGCCAGTTTACCCAATTGTATTTCGGCACCCCAGGTTGCCAGTTGGCGGAAAACACAGCGTTTTTCATTTCATTCATCGTCATGTGCACTTGTTCCTGTTTGTGTTGTTAATCTGGCAACCTGCGTGTGCCTCAAGTCTGAGGAGGAGGGGTCAGGTGGAAAAACCCTCTCCAATATTTTGAATTTGGACTGCAATACCTAGTTCAACCGTTAGGTGTTAATCCTACATACAGCACCTTTTAATTTCAACTCGAGAAGTACTTATTACATTTTTTGCATTTTATTTTCTACCATCTTAAATATAACCCTTTTAAATTAGCCTAAAACGCCTAAAAAAGCATACCCAAAGTAAATTGCACACTGTTCTTTAACCATTTGGCAGAGGTGGAAAGAGTACGAAAACATTCTACTCAAGTAAATGTACTATTACATTAATGACATTTTAGTTAAGTACAAGTACAAGTACCAGTCTTAAAATCTATTCAAGTAAAAGTAAAAAGTAGCTCATTTAAAATTTACTCTCAGTAAAAATTACTTTTAACAGTGAGAGGGATGCAGAAATGGGATAGGCCAAGGGTGTCAAACTGGGTTCCTGCTGGCCACAGCCCTACATGGTATAGATATAACTCTAATTAGACACATATGGGTATGTATTTATAAAGTTTTCAAAGTACCATTTTAGTCTTAAGTGCTGAGAATTCATGAAATTTACTCCTACTATCAAACTTAAGTATAAAAGCAAGTTATCAAATGTTTTAAAGCTAAGAATCACTCTTACTCTTCCAGTAATTTAAGACAGCTCGAGAGGTCTCTCAAGTGGTTAGGAGTTGCCAGCAGGGGCTTGTGATGGTGCTAAAGAGACAGAGATGTGCGCAAATCTTTCAAGAGGAGGAAGAATCTTCTTGAAATGTTTGGCAACGAGCACTTAATCAAACTGTTAAATTCCTCAGTAATTCAAAACAAGCAAAGAACTTTACATTACCAAAGAACATCATAACTGACTTCTGTCTAGCGAGAGTATTATGCGATCTACACTGTATGATGAATAAATCTCTTACCCCTCATTTACACTGCACGCGTCTGCGGCGCATTACAGCTCCACGGCCACCGGAGCTGATCAGCCGCGCCGTTGCAGGTTTCTGAAGTGGCTCTCTTAGCTGCATCACTAAAGATAGGCACCTAGTCTACTTTTGACGGATAATAATTGTCTCGCTGTCGTCAAAGACATCAGCAACAGGCGTTATCTTTGACTATCGTCGTTACACTATAATATCGTCTATCGGTACCCTGAATTGAGTTGTGATGACACTTCGTTTCTTTGCCATAATGTATTCGCTTGAAAAGTTATTTATTGTCAAATGTGTGTTGAATGTAAACTGCTATTAGGAATTTAAGCAGTCAATGTTAATTTGCATGACAATATTCTTAATTAAAGAAATCTATTCAATGATTGGTCCATGCATATGTCATCACCCAAAATCAGGTTTGTGGCACAGCTAAGTGTCGTGAATCATCTCTAAGACTGACACTTAAGATTTAGTCCTACACTTTGCTTCATTTTCTGCCCCTATATCTTCAATTTTGTGATCATTCTAATGGCGCTTTTCCACTGCATGGTACGGTACGGCACGGCTCGGTACGGGTCGGTTTGCGTTTCCACTGCAGTTTAGTACCGCTATAGAGTGGGCGGGATTATTCACGTGTCATTATAGCTGCGCCGCCTCTACTGCCGTGACATCATCGTAAACGCGCCACAAACAAACTCACAACAAAGAAAGGAGACGGAATAGTGTTCTTCATTCTCGGCATGTGGATCTTTTTAACAGCAATGGAGAGGTCTATGAGAATGCTTGGGATTTATCCCAGCAGCAGAGAATGTGGTGCAGTGACACGGGCTGTAGAGGAGGAGGGCAGGTGTACTGCGTTACTTGATTAGTTAACTATTCATGTAGCGTGTTCTGTGATTTATCAATAAACTTTTGAATATTTCAAAATGTACAATGTATCCCTTGTTTTTTTATTTATGTGATGGTTTTTATAATCATGGCATTAATCATTTGTCTTTTTCAAGAGGTTCATTACGTGCTCATACAATAATACTTTTTTAATATAGTCTGGAGGTACACTTATTCAATCATATTGTTTTTAATTGAAGCAAAACACAGATACAAAGGTAAAAATATAAACAGAAGACATACTCTGAAAATATAGCAAGTTCAAAAGTATATACATAAGGCTTTTTCCTTCGGCGTCGCACCATCAAGCTCTCGCTGGATCCGCTCCTCGGCTATCAACGAGAGGAACGTCTGTACTTCCTCAACAGACAACGAAACAGACATTTTTTTTGTTGATACTAAAAGGTGCGCTTGTTCAAACAAAAGTTGCGTCCGATCCTTCGCTGGCTGTGCTGATTTAAATCTAGCGGGTATATGTTGGGTCTCATGTCGCATGTTCAGTGACGCAGTAATGATGATTCTCTCTGGCCAATCAGTGATCAGCAGAGTTTACACGTCTAAAAAAGGTGGTACTAAAAAAGTACCAGGTACCAGGTACAGTACCCAGTGGAAAACCCCCCAAAAGTGAACCGTACCAAACCGTACCGTGCCGTACCATGCAGTGGAAAAGTGCCAAATATGCATTTTAACAGACTGAATCATGCAGTGAAAGAACTCACTCTAAATGCACACGCTCACTAGTCTAATCTGCTAGATTTCACGGCACACTGTAGGAGAGTTTTGTTTGGTTTTTGGCAAAATACTGATAATGTCAAATCGCACATCGTTAAAACAACAATTACGATATTATCGCCGATGATATCGCACACCCTACACCACTGTCTTTTTGGCTAATTTGTGTAAAACCTTTATGCTAAACTGTCCCCTTGACTTGATCACAATTTCACCTTCCAGTTAGGCACATCAACCATAACTCCTTTAAAAACAGCCAGAAACCTTGGAGTTATGATTGATGATCAGCTGACTTTCTCAAACCACAAAACCAAAAATGCCCGGTCCTGCAGATCAAGAAGATTAGGCCCTTTCTTTTGGAACAAGATTCACAACCCCTTGTTCAAGCTCCTGTTCTGTCCAGACGTGACTATTGCAATGCTCTCTTAGCAGATCTTCCAGCCAATTCCATCAAAACTCTACAATTAATCCACTGGCTACCAATACCTGCTTGCATTAAATTCAAGGCATTAATGTTTGCCTTCAAAACCACCCTGGCTCTGCACCCCTTTACCTAAATTCATTACTTCAGACTTATGTGCCCTCTAGAAGCTTGCGTTCTGAAAAGTGAACGTCGTTTTATTGTGCCATCACAAAGAAGCACAAAATCACTGAATCCTTACCCATCTTCAAGAAACGCTTTGCTTTGGATAATTATCTGCTGAATACCTAAAATATAAATATATTTGTTTTTCAATGAATGAAATTAAAGTAAATTAATACATAAACATGAAGCAGAACAATTTAGTTTTTTTCTCTTCTAAACCAACAATATATAGCTATTCTTACAATTTAATGACAATAAAAATACGAACCCGGGCAGTCACATGATGGTCTGCTGTAAATAATATTCATTTTATTTACAAATGTATTATTATTATTGTGTAAAATGTATTTAAAAATACTTATGTAATTAATATTAAGCTCAGAGGAGCTTTATTTGTCACATACACAATTCTACAGAGTATAACCAGCAGTGAAATATGTTCTCTGCGTTTAAACCATCCAAGTGTACACACACTTGGAGCAGTGGGCAGCAGACACTGCGGCGCCCGGGGAGCAGTTGGGGGTTCGGTGCCTTGCTCAAGGGTCTCACCTCAGTCGTGGACATTTCCAGCCGGGGCCGAGATTAATTCCCACAACCTCAGGTTACAAGTCTGACGCTCTATCCATTAGAGCTACGACTGCCCCAATGTAAAATGTATTCTTATTATTCCAAGCATATTCTATGATATATAATCCTATTTATTATTTGATTATTTAAATCTCCTGTTTAAAAATAGACACGCTATAGTTGTATATAATTATACGTGATATATATCTGTTCATAATACACATTTTAAAATTGTATTGCATACCTGCTGCTGCCATAATAAAGACCCATTTCGAATGTTTACGTGCTTTTCTTCTTTTTCTGCTCCCAGTCGCTGTGGTGGAGCAGTCATGAAGTATTTTTCTTTTAAATACTTTCCAGCATTTCAGAAACAAAACAAATAAGTATGCAAATTACGAAGTACAACGTTACCTTTTGGCATTCGTGAGTGCTCAAAAGGGTTTAAACACTGAATTTTGAACCGATTTCTTCTCGTAAATGAAGAGATGTGGATTCAACGGCAATCAATTTACCACGACCTTGGTGTTTGTCAAAAACAGTAAGTACGCGCCAGGATTTTTACGGGGTGGTGAGAGATAAACACCAACATCCTGGATTCGGACGGCATTAAAATCACCAACTACCCCTGTAATTGTTGAAAATCACTTACGTCAACCTGAGAAACGATTACCGTCCGAATAGGGCTATAGACGGATTATCTTACTTGCACCGCTCTGTCACATGGACAAACACAGTCAAAGACTGTCAAACCATTTGCATACACAAACGAGCAAACATTTAACAAGATTTGTTTAGTAAAATAGACAAAAAATAAACTGAGAAAAACAATCCTAGAGATCAAGTGACAAACAAAACCATAATCTACAATCTACATTACCCATCAAAAGTTTAGAGGTAGTATTTTTTTTAAAGAATTTGATACTTTTATTCATCAAGAATGAATTAATTTGATCAAACGTGCCAGTAAAGACATTTATAATGTTGCAAACGATTTCTTTTTCAAATAAATGCTGTTCTTTTGAACTTTCTATTCATCTGTGAATGCTGAAAAATAGAATCAAATCACCGTTTCCACAAAAATATTTAACAGCACAACTGTTTTAAACCGATAATAATCGGTTTAAAAAATGTTTCTTGAGCAGCAAATCAGCATATTAGAATGATTTCTGAAGGATCATGTGACACTGAAGACTGGAGGAATTATGCTGGAATGTAAATGAACATGAAACGCTATTCAGCTTTGATCACAGCAATAAATTACATTTTAACAGATATTCACATACATTATGGGTGGCACTTTCGGTTTGGGGAACTTCCATTCAAAATGACTGAAACTAATGAAAAAACTGAAACTGTGTACTCACTTGTTGCTTAACATTTGCATGAACCGGAAGTTGCTGCTGATTTTATTTCAGTATGGTGACATTTCTAACTGAAACGAATATTGAATAGAGGGTGGGGTTTTATTTTTGCACTCCTCCTCATCTCTCACTCGCAGCGAACTAACCAGGGCCTAAAATTAACACTCGTCAAGCGCCAGATGCAAGTAAAAATCTGCATTGGTGAGTATATGTAACAGTGTCAATTGGCAGGTAAAACTTTTCTATATTTTAACAATGCAATGTATTGAGAACAGCCAGTTTTTAAAGAGATTCGCTGTTTCTGATGTGGTTAGCTGTTTTGTCATAAGCGACGAGCGAATCAAATAATAGGATAAAAACGGGCTGATAAGGTCAGAGCAGTGTGATGGCTAGCTTGTACCTAGACACGGTTCTAATAACTTTTACCTGAGAAGATATTGCTGCTTTATTTCAGAAGATTAACTTTTCCCTTCTTTATTCTTCATAAACTGACATTGTGTCTACACCGGATGAGAACGCGACAAATTACTATAAACCCATTATAATCAGTGATGCTGTCTACACTGGATGCGGCGCCATGCGACACGACAAATCCCTGGTAGTAAACTGTTTCAATACATCATAAACAGAATAAGGCATCAAAGTTAAAATGATTTTTAACGGTCGCTTTGTCACATCCAGTGTAGACAGACTTTATCTGTTGCGGTGCGACATACTGTGACTAACACGATGGCCAGCTCCGTTTGCAGAAAACAGACAAAGGACAAGAATCTCAACAATTCCTTTTTTTAGGGACTAAATAAATAAAACTCAAAAACGTTGTTTTATAAATCAATAAATATTTTTGTTGTTTTTTTTCCTTAAAGTAAAGGACAAACTAAAAACATTGTTTAGTCATTGTAGTAGTAATAACTGCCTGTTTTTGCAAAAACGGTTTCATGGCCAGTTAAAAAAAACTTTTTGCCTGCTAAATTTTCTAACATCACAGGCCATTGGCAGGTGTGGCAAAAAGTTAGTTTTAGGCTGACAATACAAATGTATAGCCTGAATGCACTGTAAGTCGCTTTGGATAAAAGCGTATGCTAAATGCATAAATGTAAATGTAGGACCTGGAACTAACGATTGGAGGGCCGTGGTTAAGCATATTCTGCCCAAGCCATCAAACTGACGTCATCAGAGAAGGAATGCCCTTCCAGAGCGGAAGCAAATGTTCAGATTTTGATGAAAGATTACCAAGACAAACTATTTTTTTCAGTGGATTAACTTGCACTGATACATTTTTCACCTTAAAATGTCATTGCACACTGAGTCCGAAATCTTCGCACTTTAAATAAATACGACCTCACGTTGTGTCAATCACGTTTGCACACTGCCTCTGAAACTGTTGTCCGTCAAAAAAATCTGGATCAGGTTAGATTTTCTGCATTTTCGCATCCGTAGCATGTATTTTGATAGGAAAGGATGGGGAATACAAAAAAACAGAAAAACTCACGCGAAAATTTCAGACTCGGTGTTCAATGACCTTTAGACTAGCAATGTGCGCTTACAAAATAAATATTGTACATTTTTATTTCATGTGGACTTCATGCAGTGTTTTCAAACATAATTAAATACATTAATTGGCAAACCTAATTGCATAATTAAAATTTACTAAATTAGTTAATTTAGTTCATTTAATTTCAGGTGTCGAAGGCCACTTCTTTCTCACAGATCTCATTTTTATGGAGAGCTGCAACTACACAACATTTTCCCTGGCAATACTGGGGTCCCTCCACAGAAACAACCTGGACCTCTGTGATGTGTGGGAACTAGTCACAGATAATGCATCATATTGCCTTAAAGGGTTTCTCCACCCCAAAATGAAAATCCTGTCATTAATTACTCACCCTCATGTCGTTCCAAACCCATAAGACCTCCGTTCATCTTCAGAACACAAATTAAGATATTTATGATGCATTCTGAGAGCTCTTTGACCCTTCCATAGACAGCAATGATATTACCACGACCAACGTCAAGAAATGCAGCAAGGAGATCGGTAAAATAATCCATGTGACATCGAGGGTTCAACCGTAATTTTACGAAGCTACGAGAATACTTTTTGTACACAAAGAAAACTATAACAGCAAGTATTGTTGCATGAATAAGCAACTGATAAAATTATTCACCCCATAGTAAAGTATTAACACATTTGTATGCAATAAATAAGAGTGATTTAAAAATGATCATCCCTCCAAAACAGAGAAAATATATTTCACAAACATCTACATGCCTGTCTCTTTTAAAGTGTTTATAGTGTATATAATGAGTTGTATTTGTAGGGGTTATTATAGCACAACACTTTAATACCCAGTATATATATATATATATATATATATATATATTAGGGCTGTCCATTTAACACTTTAATTAGAGTAATTAATTACTGTGAAAATTATTAACGCAATTGCCCCGCCCCAGACCTACGTGGGTCATCTGACATTTCATACAGTTGATTGATGACAAATAAGATGCAGGGCAACAATTCACTGCTTGATGGAGTCTAGAGAACGTAGTTAGAATGCCCCTTAAATTCAAGATATGGGGCAAAAATTCCCGTTTGAATTTTTGTCTCATATTTACGTCATATAGTTAAACAATATCACACGAGCAATAAGTGCAATATCACAAAAGTGCAAATGTGATACTGATCTTATACAACAGTTCAATAAATAAGTTCATATTGTGTTATTTTAGACACAATGTTGTCTGTTTTGCTCAATTTTGCCAACGAAAATATAAAGACAAAGCAGACCTGTTCATCTCCAAGCAACACACAGCGGCATTTCATTTCTTAATCCACATTTTGAATGAATTGGGTGAATCATTAGGTGCGTCGGATTAGAAGCAGCGCTGCACAGACCGATCGGTCTTGTACATATGGGTACAGTCATTTTAGACACGTCCAAAACTGTTGCAACAGAGATGGAAATACAATTTATATATATATATATTGAAAATGATAGATTTTTCTTTTATGTCAACAATCATTATGATATTAATATTCTATGAAGATATTTTGTAAATTTCTTACCGTAAATATATCTAAACTTAATTTTCGATTAGGAATATGGATTATGAAGAATTTCTTTTGGACAACTTTAAAGGCGATTTTTTTTTTTGCACCCTCAGATTCCAGATTTTCGAATAGTTGTATCTCGGCCAAATATTGTCCTATCCTAACAAACCATACATCAATGGAAAGCATTCATATATATATATATATATATGTACATTTAGTCATTTATCAGACACTTTTATCCAAAGTGACTTGCAAATGAGGACAATGGAAGCAATCAAAATCAACAAAAGAGCAATGATATGCAAGTACTAGTTAGCCTAACGCAGTACACATAGCAAGGTTTTTTTAAATTATATAATAAATAACAAGAAAACAGATTTGAAATAGAATAGAGCAAGCTAGTGTTGGAGGCCTTTTTTGCTTTTGTTAATTGTATAATAAATAAAAAAAGATTAGAAAAGCTAGTGTTATTTATTTTAAGAAAACAAGCAGTAAATGAATAGAGTGCAAGTCTAAAAGGGATACGTTTTTACACATGTCGTATACAGTATATATGTATATATTGAAATTCAGTGTTTTGTTTTTGATGGAATTCTGTATCGAAGCAGTTTAAAACTATACCAAAATTTATTTTTTCAATGTACACTTTTAGTAAATTGCTGTTTAATTGTATAACTTTATGATTTCTATTGATTAGGCATGCTTTTTGATTACTAAAATTTTATTTAACCATTAAAATGGAATTCAGAAAAATTTTAACGGAAAAAATAAAAGAAATACGGAAAAATTCAAATGGAATTTGGGAAAAATTAAATGGATTTAATGGGGCCCTAATGAATGTATGAAACACCATCTGATTAACACTTTATAATATGTTGTAAATCCACATTAGTGGACGAGATGAATGTTGGCATCTCTGAACAAAGAAAAACATTACACAAAACTCAGCGTTAATATCAGTGTAAATCTAGTAAAATAGCAGATACATGAATGTTGTACGTTACCCAGTAAGATCCACAGGCATTTGTAGAGCTTCTTCATGGCTGATTAAAGCAGTCTGTCTTTCTTTAGGATGAAGAGTGTGAATGATATACGTTTTATGGAGGATGATCTGTTTAAATGTGCATCACATGACAAACCTGTTCTCTCCTCCCTTCAGTCACACTTGCCTGTCTCTCAGGTTTAAAAAAAACACACTGTATTTGTTTACCTTGTCCTAATGTCTATTGGATCAATGTGAAATTTTTGCACCATTGTTATTGTATACATCTTTATTGTCATGTATACTTTACAAGAACCTGCAAGAATTGCAGAACTGCGCAAAACATATGTTCAGCACAGATGTTCAGGGAGTTTGTGCTGAAACTCCCGTCAGTTTACACAGGCCTGTCAAATCAGGTGCAAACACGCAGACAAACAAAAACACAGACAGATAAACAAATAAGCAGCTGTAAACTCTACTATCGACTCGTGTGATGCTTTAAGGTGATCATGCTTTTTCCGTTGCTGAACAACTTCTCTTTGGACATCAGAGCTTCTCTATCTCTTATGGTTTTTAAAGATTTTGTAAAGTTTCATTCGTGTTCTCTAACCTTAATGTAGTTTTAAAGTCTTAGCAGGCATGAATGAATGAACAAATAAATGCTATGAAACACATTAGTGACAGAAAACATAATAATTAGTCCATTTATACACCAAAGGAGCCAGAGGCATTAGTGGGAATCCATCCATACTACATTTACATCCATTGTTTTGCAAACTTTGCATTGTCAACTCCAACATTGTCATAAAGGCTTAATTCACTATAGGCTGAAATCCACTATAGTTGATTTTTTTTTTATTACTGTTATTACTTTTTAGTAAAAATATATATAAAGATATCTGGAAGACATTAAGACTTTTTTTCAGAGACTATATCTTTTAATCTAATTGTATTTTTCTCCACTTTTTTTTAAGTATAAGCACATTAAATACATGAAAAAAGTGCTGTAGAAGTCAACAGTAATAACTTAATGTTGATATTTGTAAACATACTGCCTCCCATATGCCATTGAGTATTTTTGACACTCATTTTAGCACAATATTTTGATAGAGGGAAAACCATTAGCATATAATGCAACAAGGACTACTTAAGTCAACACATTTTATGATACCATCTTCCTGTAGTCTTTTTTGCCCTACTGTAATTCGGCTACAAACCTCGGATGAAAATGGTAATTTTGACTCCTATCTCTAAAATAGCGGATTACTCCATAAATATAAATTTGTGGCTTTTAATATTATGGCTTTCATCGCAATATATGTCTTTCAAAAATAAAGAATTTTAACAGTTTCGAAAAATTTGTATATATGACAGAATTATTCTAATTGTTTAAAGGATTTACTAACTAAGATTGAGTAAGAAAAGTCAGAAAATCCTCTAATTTCCAATGCTAATGTCGCTAGATCATATCATGCATTAAACATACAGTGAAACATATTTTTATAAAATGTTAGTTTTGCATTTATTTTTAATGTTTCTTTATGAAGTTTGACATACTGAATACGAAAAATCGCATTGCTTTTTGTGTATCATTAACAATGCTCATGAAAACTAAAACATATGCTGACAATTTAAACAAGCTAATTTGTTATTACTCATGCGTAAGAAATTACATCATACATGCATAATACTGAACTAACATCAGTCTAACATAAAACAGTTAATAAAAGGGAGTTGTCCAAATTCTCAGAAGTGTCTGACGGATGATTTTCATCTTTTATTTTATCTTTTAAGTCCCATAATGTTCTGGAAAAAACTAGAATATTACATAATGTTACAGAACCTTCTGTAATGTTCCCATCTTTACAAAAGCAAAATATATTTAAAAAAAAACATTGATTCGGATTAATCCTTTCTCTTCTACTCCATGTGCTCACATATGCTGTATTTTAATACAACCAAATAGCTAAAGCTGTTTATGATTACATAGTTTCTGTTGTCAGGCAAAGACCCATGAAATACCACTTCCAAGCTGATTTATAACTTTGATGTCGTCTGACAAAATTTCCATTCACATAACAAAGACAACAGCTGTAAACAGTCTTTAATCATCCAAAACGGGGTAAGGCAAGGCAGTCAGAGACACAAGAGGCACAACATTGTATAATAACGGACGCTGGACAATGGAAAACACAGGGCTTAAGTAACAGAAACTAAACGAGGTAATTAATCAAACACAGGTAGAACTGAATGAACTAATAATGATACAATGAGGACAGGAACAGAACCAAATATGGGCATACAAGAGGGAAACTAGGTCATGGGGAGCACATAGACAGAAAACACACAGACAGTCCAAAGAGTGTGACACTGGTAAACAAAATACCAGTGGAGGGAAAGACGCACACAAATGCGGAGCTGTCAGCAACAGAGGTGACGGCGTTCTGCCTCACATGTAACACACTGGCAGATTAAGGCTGCGTGTCCACCAAAGCGTTTTTTGCTAGCTGAAAATGCCAGGCGCTCTGCTGAAAACATCCAGCTGTGAGCGCTTGAGAGCACAGTGTTTTTCTTTTCGTTGAGAAGCTGTGGTTGCTATGATACTGAATATCCGCTGAAGTAACTGCAAAATTAAATGTTTCTCCAAGCATTATTTTTTATAACAATGCTATGGTAGTCCAGCAATTCAATCTGTTAAAGACATAAATACTCGGAGACAAGCAATATTAACTTCTCCATTGTTGTTCAGTCGTTGTACAAGCAGGGTGGTCGGTATTAGTCCCGCCCCTCATCCACTCTGATTGGTTGGCTGATTAGAAAGTGACAGTGATGAGCGGCAAGAACAAAATACCTGAACGCTCAGCCGGAAAAAGACGCTCAGCACTTGGCACGCTGCTGGCATTTTGAAAAATGCTTTGGTGGACACTTGGCCTAAGTGGAGCACGCAGGATGTGTGCCGAGGGGAAATCGCTCAAGCCTGATCGCTCAATCCGTGAGTTCGCCGTTTCTATCTTCGAGGTTACTGGGAGGGGGAGAAGCATGAGAGTGGGAGAGACGGGGTTACCTTTATAAGAAGGGGATCCGTGAGCAAAGCAGGGACAGACTCAGGCTTTCGTAGTGAAAGCAGCCCGTCTCAGTGAGTGAAGCACACACAATTCTGCTCCACCTAGGAGGAAAGAGCCGCTCGATGTAACGAGGGGCGCTCATACTCACGTGTAAGACACACCGTGCCCTGAGTACGCTTAGCTCCTTGACTCCGCTGTTTCTCTTCGAGGCTTGCTGAGAGAGGAGAAACGGGAGAGCGGGGCTGCGAACTGCGATTGGAGAAGAGCGTGACTCATGTTTTCAGTGAGTGTGCAGTCTCTGCGTGGGGGCTGCCCAGACAGGCGGTGCACTCACTGCCCTTCTGCAGGGTTCCCTGCACGAGCCACACTCGAAGAGTGACATTTGCAACAATGTCGCTAGAAATTTTGCTATTTTCGAACTTAAGTATTTAGAAATAAGCTCTTTTAGGCTCACTGGATGGCAGCATGGGATCAGCTGAAGGTGGCGATAAAGTGGCGAATCAGCCAAGCAGAGGGTCGCTGGTTCAGCTTGATCTGCTGCGAAGGCATTTCAACAGCGAGAAGGCTTTGAGTCTCATTTGCTGAAGGAGATGAAATCAGAGGATCCTATGGCAGAATGGCCACTTATATAGCCAGCAATGTTTCCTCTAAGCTGCGTGCGCGACCGCGCAGAATAAATAATGTGCCACGCAAGTTTCATTGAATTCTAGTAAAAGTGAAAGAATTGCAATGCTCGGACAAACCGCTATAGAGTTAAGGCCCCGATATACTTCAAACGAAATCGAAGGATGAACTGATATGACGTCATTTCGAACAAAATCAGGCCCGAAACGAAGTTAGTTTTGGCAGTTCGATTCAGTTCACCAAAGTGAACTTTCTGGGGGAGTTTACTTTAGCTTCTAAACACCTTTGAGCTGCCATTGGTCCGTGGCGATTATGGAATTGGTGGGTAGGTTCGGGAACTCCGCTATTTTTTTTTTTCCCGTTTGTTTCTCATTCAACAAAGTTCAGGCAGGAGAACAACATCTCCAAGTCACTAGCTACATAAATACACTGTGTCAAATAGCTGAGCTGCCACAAATATATCCACACCTGTAAAATTGCTTGCGGGGTGACTTTAAAGGTTCAGAGAAAGCATTTAATTCCTAGAAAGAAATCGCAACGAAGCTTGGTGTCGACGACCCGGAGTAATGCAAAAAACAATGTAGAGAAACATCAGATGCAAGTTTTTCAAAGCCATGAAAATAATTAAATGAAAGAGTAAAGATATAAGGTAGCAAGTATCAAATACATGTGTTTCAAATATACGTTACACCATACTGATGCTACTGTTGTTCTTTCAATAAGCTAATTTAAAAGGTATACAATTAATGAAATGCCAAAAGAACATACAATAATACATTTTAGTTTTATCAAATTATGACAACACATAAAATATAAAAAACGTGTAATAATTTATCCAGTTTAATAAAAGACCTAGACACACCATCATTGCTTCGTTGTTGTGTTTAGGGCTTATGCGTGAGCGTCATGGACACATGTTTACATTAATCTACACCCACGCATTAATCATTAATCTACACCCCGCCTCCAGCAACGCGGGTTGTCAACATTTTCAAAACAGTATACCGTCGCTCAGCCTTTTCTAAGTTCTTTTGCCCCAAACGAATCAGGGCCTTTAGAGCTGGTGAATGCGGTTTACAGGTTTCATAGAAAGAGAATGATTTGGCACCAAATGAGTCGCTGTAGAAATCGAATACAGTTGCGTACAGCATAGCTCAAACTCAATGACATGTGAAATAAAACATCATCATGTATTAAAGAAGAGTGGCTTGATTAAGTGCTCAAAATAGCGGATTATGGGCACAAAATGGTGACAACTCAACACACAGACTTGTACAAACTGTACTTCATAGGGATCTTTAGGTAGCAATATAAGAAAACGTCATGTTTTTTATATTTAGCTTACAGATCAACAGATTTATATTTAGCTTAAACGCTTGTTTTGTTTACTGTGTGAGACGCTGAAATCGCTTGGTCTTGTACTGTATCGCCTCTTGTCAGTGTTGGGCTCTTGTTGGCCATTTATTGTGATTAACAGGAAAGTGTGTTCAGCTGAATTGGAGTAGCATTTTGTTAGATGGGTATAAAAGCGAGTTTACCGCGCAGCCGTCAGTGAAGCCCTCCTCGTGAGAAGACCGAAGAGTATAAAGACCGTTGATCTACCGTGTGACTCCACCGGACAGGGACACCGGCAAAGGATATAAGTATCGCTTTTTATTTATTCTCTTTCTTACTGCTTGTTTCACTTCTGTTTTAGTCCGTATAACCAATTCTTACTATGTGTAAGTAAGTTGTTGTTTGTTAGCATGTGTGTTTGGCAGTGTTCCTTTTTTAGGATTACTGATACACTACTGCCATTTGATTTGTTATCTATTTTAATTTTAGATAAATTATGTCTGAATGTATTATGTCTTTTATAGGTATTTTCTTTTGTTTTAGTTTTAATAAATTGGTTATTTTAGTAGCGTTACTTCAACATAGTACATGGAAATGAAATAATATATAAATGGGTGTTTGGCTTAGTGTCATGTTAGAATAATTTTTATACTCATACCTTTTGTTGTTTTAATATTTTGAATTGTTTTTAGATTTATTTTTGTTTTCATTTAAATGTTTAGTTTTGAAATGTTGTATGCATTTGTCATTTTATTTAATTTCTTAATTTTCTTAAATGTGTATATATAGTATTTATAGAGTTTTAACTTAATAATAGTTTTAGTAACTTTTTCTTATTTGTAAGTCACTTTGAATAAAATCGTCTGCTAAATGACTAAAAGGTAAAAGTAAGCTTACAGATCTATTATTTTCTATCAGTTTAAATGCTTCGGTTTGTATTGTTATTATATTATGTTAAGCCTATATTATAAACCTAATAAATAATTGACCTCAAAAAGGGAATTCATGAGCAATATCTGCTTCGTCTTTTTATATTATATTATATTATATTATTCACTGCCATTCAAAAGTTTGGACCCAGTAAGATTTTAAATGAGTTTCTTATCATCAAGGTCAGATTAATTTGATCAAAATTACAGAAGAAAACAATTAATATTTTGAAACATTATTGCAATTTCTAATATTGGCTTCATATTTTAATATACTTTAAAATATAATTTATTCCTGTGAAGCAAAGCTGAATTTTTTGCATTATTACTCCAGTCTTCAGTGTCACATGATTCTTCAGAAATCAGTCTAATATACTGATTTATTATTAGTGTTGAAACTGTTGTGCATTTTTTGTTTTTTTTTACCTGTGATATTTTTTTATTTGATTCTTTAATGAATACAAAGTTAAAAAGAACAGCATTTATTTAAAATATAAATATTTTCTAACAATATGTCTTTACTATCACTTTTTATCCATTTAAAGGGTTAGATCACCCAAATATGAAAATTAACCCATGTTTTACTCACCCTAAAAGCATCCTAGGTGTATATGACTTTCTTCTTTCAAATGAATGCAAGAATAAGAATGGCAGTAGGCGGATGTTTTTGTTCAACAGTCCAAAAGTAGTTAAATAAAGTGCGCTCATCAATAATAAAACATGCCTCACACGGCCCCGGGGGGTGAATAAAGGCCTCCTATAGTGAATCGATATTTAAAATGTTATAAACATTTTTATCTCACTTCCAATGAATGTCATATGAGCAAGTCGTTCCGGTGGATGACGTAGCATGTATGCGTCGCATGCGTGCGCCGGTGAGATATGCTAGTCTCGCAAGTTTGTTTAACAAACTCGCTTTGTGCTTCTAATTTGTGACCGGCATTTTGTTTTGCTGTTACCATGGTAACTTACTCTGTGAACCTAACCTGGGGTGCGTTTCCCAAAAGCATCGTTAGCTAACTATAGTTATGTCAGGAACACTATCGTCAAAATGATAGATACTTAGCATAAGTTTTGGTTTGGCGGTATGGTTCTGTTCTGTGCAATAAATCCATCCATGAATGAGCAGGGAGAGCAGCAATATTAACCCCCCTGGGGTGAACAGAACAGAACAAAGCAGATATCATTAATGTACTTAATGATATTTAAGTGTAACATAATTCAAGAAAAAAAGTCTGATTCAGCAAGGAATATCAGAAAGCCAAGGCCTGACTGTGCGAAAGGAGGAGCAGTATTTGATGATGGCATAATTGTCAACATAGCATAAGGCAATGAGAATGAAAAAGAAACTTAGCTTGGCTTCGTGAAGACATTCGTAGATTAATAAAGGGTTAAATGTTCAGCTGTTACATGGATGCTTTGACCCTCCTTGATATATTTGCTTCTTCCAGCAGGGAAAGCAGATCTCTTGTAAGGTGTGGTTGATGCAGTCACATTAGCACAACTTCAGCGAATTGCGGGCATTGCAGCCAAAGAGTCTATGTCAATGATATATCGTTGTGAGAAGCAGTGCTTGCTCAGGTCACTTCCGAGTCTAACCGCTTATATCAATATCAATTGCGGCGAATTCGTGTTCAAGTTCACAAACTTGTTGAATCTGGTGTGAACTCTGTGAGAAACGAACCCCTGAAAATTGATTCAGAACCCCTGATTGAAGCTTTCCCACAGAGATGAAATTCGCTGTCTGATTTGCTCCTAAGCAAGTAGAAAAAACTGCTGATTAATACTGAATAGAGCTTATATAGAAATGCCGTGATAGGTGTCGTATTCCTATAGGTAGATGTGATCAGCTGAGAATCAGCCAATGCAAGCTTGACTCACGTGACCTGCCAGAACAAATGCAAACGCTTAATTCGTTAGTTCCATTGAACTCTATTGGTACCGACAGAACTTGTGATTATAGTTGTTTTTGGGAAATGCACCTCTGGTTGGGAGCAGGTTTTCTTCGGTAAACCCTGAGTTTCTTTTGGTCTCCTCCCCCTTTTTAAAGTGTAAGCAATGTTTAAATACCTCATTTATGCTGCAAAAATGCTTTTCATACTTAGTACAAATATCAAAAAATTCTTAAATTAAGATGCATTTTCTATAAATAGAAAGTATAGTTATTCTAGAAAAACTATATAAGATATTTAGTCTTGGAACTTCCAGTAACGCGATAACACTGATGGCTGCGTGAGAGAACTACTCTCCCAATAAATAATCCTAAAAGCTCCAAAAAAATTGAATATTGAATATGCAATGGAAGGCGGGGCACGGATGGAGAATAGAGCAAGACAAAAGAAAAATAAAGATTGAAGTTGGAGAAGAAATTGAGCTAACCGCTAGCCGACATGCTAACCCCGAGGGGGAAATTGGCTTGGAGAAAATACTCAAAGAGCTTAGGAAGGAAAAAAACAAGGAAAAACTAGTGGATATAAAGGAAGATCTGAACAGCACGAATAAGAGGACTGAAGAAGCCGAGGATCGCATCACAGAAGCAGAGGAATAAATACAACAGGAGGGAGAGGCGCTAATTTAACTGCTAAAACATCAGACTCAGCTAGAAACATACCTGCAAACTAGTCGGTTTTTGGCAAATTTCGCAGTTTTGAATCAAAATATGTAATTTATGTGAATCGCTAGATCCGAAGAGGTTTTTTTGGGGGTTGTAGACAGGAGTGTGTTCGGCCAAGTCTCTTTCTCGTTTCGACTTGAATGCGCAGACCGATTGCTGCATGACATCAAAGCACCGCAAGAGCTACAGAGAGCAGATGGCTCTGCACGCTTTCGAATCGCTCTCGTGGTACTTTGATGCTAAACGGCGAACTGTCACAAAGTTCGTATTTTGTAATAAGATATTGACTGTTTTTGCTCAAGTTTGCTGACGAAGTTTCAATCAAAGCCACAGCAGAACTGCTTTGTGTCTCCGAGCAACACAGCGGTGTTTCGTTACTGAATTAATCCATGTATTTTAACGAATCAAGCGAGTCAATTATTTAGTAACCCATTCATAAAGACAGTAGTCACTTGCCTCGTTTTTGAATGAATCAGCCATTTGAATTAATGACTAATGACTCACTCATTAAACAGTCCTTTACCGCCATCTACTGGTGGTTTGGTTTCATATTTAAAAGTATTGCATTTTTACCAACATTTTTAACTTGTATGTTAAAAACATATTTTAAACATTAATATTGTACAATTATTTATGCAATTTAAATTTTGTGGTGTAAGTTAATGTATGGCACCTTGGCTTCATTAAACAGTCTGTGTAATGCCACTTCAGAAGCTGCTTCTGTTTCCTAGTTTGTTGATAGTATGCATACACTAATGTGAACATTAAAATTAGCAAAAATAAATTACTCCACTGCTCACAAAGATAAATATGAACACTGATGACAAGAGATTTGCATTGTCCAAAAAGTTTGTGGTATAAATGTGCTTTTCTTTTTACTTGAAGCATATGTTGTCTTTTTCCTTTTATTTTGTTGTCAGAGTGTACCCAGAATGCTTAATTTACATGTTAAATTAATAAAAAATGTCTTATGGCAGGATGCCCCCCCGGACCCCCCTAAAAGGTTTCAATTCAAGACTATGTCACCCTTTTGACCTCTTGTGAGTTTGCAGGTATGTAGAAAGTAAGCTGACCGATCAAGAGGGCAGTGCTGTACAACTCTGCAGAAGAAGCGACAAAACACATGAAGGCTACAGGTGTACGTCATCCGGCCACAACAGACACTGCTCCGACGCCTCCATCGCCAAACTTGGACAGAGAAAAGAGGACAAGGCAGCCCAGGGAAACAATCTACAAAATCAGAGACCCCCCAAAAAAAACTCCACATATATTGGCAGAAATCCATGAAAAATTTGAACATTTTTATAAGAAACTATTTACAGAAAATGCATCTGGATCAGAAATCGATTTTAAGGCATTTTATTTTATCGTTACAGTTATCTAGGTTAACAGAGGAACAAAAAGAAAGTTTAATAAAGGATATAATCTCACAAGAACTGCTAAAATGAAATTTAAAATTTAAAAAATTTAAGGAACTACTTGTCTCTATCAGGGGCGAGGCCAGAAATGTTTAAGTGGGTGGGCCTTCATAAAATAGGGTGGGCAAAACGAAAAGTACTGTATGAAAGCTCCACGCCAAATTACGGAAAATAAATAAATAAAAAACAATGCAGCACAAACAATAAACAACAACAACAACCCAACCTATTTTCTAATAAGTATAATGACACTATAAGCATTATATAATTGTTTTATAACTATAAACATTGAGAAAATGAACTTACGCTTACATGTCCTCCTACAATATTAGTCTGAGACGACGGGCTTCTGGTTAAACACAGAGATGATCTCGTCATAATCAAGTGTCTCTGTCAGTTCACATTCAAAAGAAAGCAGAGACAAATTGCTTAGGCGAACAGTAAGCATCGAGGACCGTAGACATGTTTTTATGCGGTTTGTTGTGGAGAACAATCTTTCGACACTGCATGATGTCATCGGGAGAGTAATAAGTGCTCGTATCATTTTGTTGACGTTTGGAAAGATGTCCTCAGGGCTGTTATCCAGCACTTCCATGAGTGATGGGAGGCCCTGTCCAGCATCTGCCTTCCGTTTTAGCTGCTGCATGAACACTGTGAGCTCAGCATCACCAATGTCTATGTTATAGTGTTTACTTGCAACTGTTAGTGAGTCTCTGTCTCCGAAAGTATTTGAACCGGGTAAACAGGCAACAGCAGCGCTCATGAAGCCATAGGTGTCGTCATGGAAATGACTGTTCATCTCCCTGATTTGGCGATCCAACACCTCATTCCACAGATGCCTCAGATCTTCATCGCTTTTAATGCTGCCACTTTTCCCAAGAGAGCTTGTGATTACGGAGGCAGACAATTTAGCAGGAAGTTTCCTTTCTCGGGAGGCAGCGACGTCCATTTTGTGTACGCTATGTTTTTCCATCAGGTCATGCGTTAATTTAAGCACTTTCTCAAAATCGTGATTTGAGTCGTCTCTGAACACTTTTAAATTTGATTTCAGTCCCTCAATCAAATGAATGCAGTCTGTGACAGATACGGCTGGTGACTGTAGTCATTTTGTTGCAAAATCGCTCATTTCAAAAATGTTTCCAAATGTTACTAGAAGAAACAAGAACTTTTAGGTTTGCATTTGCTGCAAAAAAGAGTCAGCTTCTAGTTTAGTTAGACCGCTGCTGGTTTCAGAATACTCAGCAGATGTTTCTAAGATCGCATCAAGTAGTGTCAGGATCTTGGTGACCGAGCCCGACTTGGAGCCCCACCTTGTGTCCACTGACCGTTCCAACTCCAAGCACTACCGCGCTGGATTCAACTCCTTTTGAATGTCCATAAATCGTGCATGACGACTACTACCAGTCATGAAACCATGAACAGAATTCAGTGTTTCAAAGAATGTATTGACGTGTCTAGATACTTTTGCAACGCTGCTTAAAACGAGATTAAGGCGGTGAGAACAACAGTGCACATACACCGCATGATGAAAAGTTTGTTTAAGGATAGTCTGCACTCCTCCTTTTGCACCTGACATCACAGAGGCCCGTCAAAACAAAATCCCACACATAACTGGGTCCAGGTTATGGCGCTAACACTCGAAGTATTTTCTCTGAAATAGCATCAGCCGCCGCATGTATCCAAAATCCAATGGCCCTTTTACAAGTCCTCCATGCAAGTATCGAATGGAAACTGCAACAAGTTCTCTTCGAGATCTTTACATTCATCTGCCATAATGGCATAATACGTGCTGGTGTCATTTGTAACTCGCTTATCTTGGCGCAGCAGCAAGGAAGCGGAAGTGCCTGCAAATCATTCTGAATATCTGAGCTCATCATCATCGCATTTTTAGGAAGCTGGTCAAGGCGCTGCTGAATTTCCCAGATCATAGTTCGAAGCAAACGGAACAATTCCAAAAATGACCCGTTCAATGCTTCGCTTTCTGTGACCACAACGAAATATCTTGTTGGCACAAAAGTACAACATCAAGCACAACTTTAATATGTTCTCGATTTCGTTCCCAATAAAAGATGCATTTACTTTGTCTCTCATTAGTTGATCAAACACTGTACCTCTGCCATCGGACAGGTGACTTTGTCTGTAAGCGGCTAGTTTAGTTTGTGAATGCAGGTGTCATTTGCTCTCCTGATGCTTCTTACATGCTTGACTTAGATGTTTCCAATCTTTAAATCCATTCTGTGTAAATGTTGATTCACTTAGCTCAGGGAAGTGCCTGCAGGATTTACAGAAAACGGCATCGCTGACTGTGCTGTATTCCAACCAGCTGAATCTCTCATACCATTGCGAAGAAAAACATTGTGGTTTTCCTAATATTGTAAAAGCTGGAAATCATTGCAATTTTGGTTGCATGGGTGACTCGTCCAGATCAGACAGGTCTGGTGGTGGAGTTCCAGAATCATTCGACATTGACGCTTTTGGTTTATTAGCAGAACGCCCCGTGTTTAATTGATGGCGACGGTGGCCTAGGCTCATTAGCAGGAGATTGAGGTTCATCCGCAGCCACAGGTAGTCCGGTGTTATTAGAGTTGGTTTCTTACTGCAGTACAATTGTATCCAATTTAGGCTTTTTAAAGTACTGACTAATTGATATTTGCTTCGCCATTTTAAAATTAAACTCAAAGGCGCGATTACTACTATTACGTCCTTACGTCGTAAAGCGGGCGGACGTAACTGAAACTGACGAATCATATTTAACTTTTATTTTTGACAAGAGTATTTGATAAATTGCATTTAATAATTCTTTTGTAGATACATTTATAAAGTTTTAATGTGATAAGACAGTTATTACTATTATTATTATTGTTAATTAAATTATTTGGAAAATGACTGATTTCTGATTGGGTGGGCCACAACTAAAGGCCCACCCAGGCTCACCCATAGCTTCTCGCCACTGGTCTCTATCCTTCTTCCTGCCTGTAATACTGCACTTCATGGAAAATGAATCCCCATCTCGTGGAATGAGGTGATTATCTCCCCTATTCCAAAGGAAGGAAAAGACTAATTAGATTGTGGCTCATAGGCCTATTTCAGTCTAGAATGTTGACTATAAGCTATACACAGCTATATTGACTAGGAGAATATAAAGACTACTTCCAGAGTTAATTCATAATGACCAGACAGAGTTCATTTTACAGAGACAAAAACAGGATAATGTCAGACGCACACTACACGTATTAAAACATATAGAAGAGAGCAGGGATGGGTACCGAAACCCGGTATTTAATCGGTCCCGGGGCTAAATTATGAAAGACCAGAGTATCGATAAGCTCTGACGTTAAGGGTTCTGCTATCGGTGCTGGAGAAATTAAAAAAACACACATACATTTATTATTGCTATATATACACATTATTTTGCAAATTCTATCTCGCCAGAGTCGGCAGCTGATTTTATATACATTAATATTCAAACATTTTTCTGTGATGATTTTTTGCTATTCATAATTCAGAAGCGAGATCGCACTCCTTGCGGAGGAGCTTCAGCACGCGCAACGTGAAAGCCCTGTTTAATTACGATAGAAGAGAGAACTGAACATTCAAACATCTGCTTACACTTTAGGCCTATGGCTGCTAATTAAATTTTCTATTTCGATTTTGGCTTCTAAGCACTATAGCCGTGTTTCTTCTTTCCCTTCACAGCGGTACACATTCCTCCTTAAAACCCAAACTTAACATCAGAAGCAGCTCAATCGGTGATTGTTGTAAAATGCCGTTTTTACTGTTACTAAGTTGCGGGACATGTTTGATAATAAAACGTTGAAAGCACAATCTGCACGAGAGATGCTGTTCCCATGGCTGAAGTGTGGCTGAATGTGTGTGTGTGTGTGTGTGTGTGTGTGTGTGTGTGTGTGTGTGCGCCTGCGGCCCAAAACGGACAAGCAAATTACACTTTGAGTCGTGTCGAAACGATAAAGTACACACAAAATATGTCAAAATGACCGGCTTGGAGAGTATTCACTTATACAGTTTATGTCTTAAGTGGATGAGAACGGTTGGGAGACAATCCGATGTGTGTCAATATATTGTCTTAAAGTGACAGACTGGCGCTTGGGCCATCATTGTTAATAAAAGAACAAAACGCAAAGAGAAAATCAGTCACAGCTCTTAATCTGTATAACGTTATAGCTTTAATAAGCATCAACCTATGAATACATACAGTGAAAATTATGCAGTGTTCATTTAAATTGGATAACTTTTAGATTTATTTTGTAGGCTATTACTTACCTGAACAGTAATGTTAGTGGACCTTCATGAAAAAAGCACTGTTTATTTCATTTCATTTGTATATTTGTTTAATTGAATTTGTCAGTTTGTTTTACTTTGTTTCTTTGCTTATGTTCTTACTGTATCTTATCTTATGTATATAAAACACTAAAAATGCCTGCACACTGGTGCATTTACAAATTGATGCTTTATATTCATTTCATTAAATATGTATTTACCTTTCAGAATATAAAACAATGTTAATTCAGCTCTTAATTTGTCATATATAAAACAAAAAGTACCGATAATAATAATACCGTTAAAGTACCGAATTGATAAGTAGTATCGGTAAGAGTAGTAATACCGTTAAAACCTTAACGATACCCATCCCTAGAAGAGAGTAACATACAAAGCAATTATACTGAGTCTCGACGGAAAAAGCCTTTGACTTTGTCAGATCGTCATATCTACACATAGTTTTAGAACATTTGTTTTTCATAAAAATATACTTAAAGCCATACAGTTATTATATTCCAGACCGCATGCTATAATTAAAGTGAATGGTAGTTTGTCATTGATTTTTGTAATCTGGAAAGAGGCACAAGACAAGGGTGCTCCCATCTCTTAAAGACTATTTTATAGCTGCCCAATTAACACCCATCTCTTTTCTGGTGCGATCCAGACTATATAGCTAGATGGAAACAGATTGATTTCTCTTTTTTCCTGAAATACCAATTCAAGCAGTAATTGCAGATGATCATTTTTAAGAAAATATATAAGTAAAGAACATCCATGATAACTACTATCCTAGAAATATGGTCCCCAGTAATTAAAAACATGATTTGAAAGACGCCTAAAGATAACGAGGTGGTGTGCATATGATACAGATTTCACTTCAAATACCCCAGATTAATCTTTTAAGAATTGGAGTAAGAAAGGCATTACATCAAATTATTCTGTTACAAACAATAATACTTTCTTAACTTTCCAAGAATTTAATAATCAGTTTAAGTTGGATAATCATGACTTGTTTAGATACTTTCAAATAAGATTTATACTTTAATTCACAAGTGAACAAGAGCAGGATTGGGCACAGAATGATTTAATGAAGATATTCCTGTCGGCATATAGGGCTAATACTATTAGTAAAGTAATCTCCAAATTTTATCATTGTTTTCAAAATTACAGATCAGATTCTACCTCATATGTCCGAATTAAATGTGTGAAGGAAGAAAACATTATTATAACAGAAGAGGCTTGGTTAAAAACATGTGAATCCCAATGGGAAACCTCAAGCTCACACCAGTTGAGGTTATTCGTCTGGAAAAAATGTAAATGCAGAACACATTAGTAAGGCCGCAATTTTTTGTTTTGTTTTATGGGCACAAAGCCATCTAAGAGGACTTTTTACAGGATGCCAGATGAAAGGGTAGTACAAGATATATGCCATAGCCACCACCACAGCTGTTAAATAAACACAAATTATTCACAATTTATTTGGTCATTTTTGTTTTCTACAAACACTAAAGCAATAGTTTTTTTTTCCTGTTGGATATTCTTCCAATACTTGGTATTGTGGCCATCTTCTCTCCATCTGCTCTTCATTATTTAGCAAGCCTTCTTGATGTTGGCAGAGTAGAAGTTGTCACAGCCGCTCACAAGCCGCTTACAAAGAAGGAGACCACGTGTCAGATATGCGATCAAAAATGTACAATTATTGAAGGAAAAGAAAGTCAAACATGAAGAAAGCAAGCATAATACATACAAATAAACACGAATCTAGGAGAGTGAGCAGCTGCAGAGATGGAATGGAACCGTTTTTTATAATTGCCAGCATCAGCCCCAACGCAGGGTGAAACTATTTAATGATGTGGTGACATCACTCACAAAACCTCTAACCTATAACACAAAAGAAAAACCAAACCACAAATATAACCCACTCTGGCCTTGGTTGATAAAGTCAAATGTTAACTTCATTACGCCAGTGCTTGAAGTGGCCGGCATGCACCGCACGCAGTACCGCACTTCTAGATTTGATCCTTTAGAGTACCTGCACTTTTTGCGCATCGGCACTTCTGACATGTTGCCGGTAATCAGAGTAAAATTGTCAGGGTCTGGGTGATTAGGCTTTATGATCCCATATATGATTACAAATTATATAGAAACTATGTAAATCACACTACCTAGGCAGGATTACCACTCATCTCAACCCATCACGTGAATGAACGCAAGCAGAGTCGGTCTACTTCATTGTGTGGTGCACGAGAGCATGTCAGGGGAGGCGTGCAGAGTAGTAGAATAATAATGAATTATTGATTACTAATTTGAATCAGTACTTTAAAATGAAAATCATATCTTAAAAATTAAAAGAAGCAGGTTTTGCAATCACATCATTTTAACATTAAAACGATTTAGTGGTCTTTGGCATCTCGCTGTGGTCCTGTTTGGTATTGCAGCTTGACTTGTGCTAATTTGTATTGAAAACGTATTATTACTTATTTAATTATTGATTGATTGTGGCACTATACATACATAGTAAATTATTCAAAAGTACATATTTATTGAATATAAATAAATAAAGCGGGGGGCACTTTTTTCCACTTCAAGCACTGCATTAAGTTTATTAAAAATGCACCAGTTTTGATTAGAGAACGTGGTAATTATGTGAAGAGAACATTAGACTATGTGGAAAAAGCTGCTGCACATTGATGTAGACACTGAATGATATTTATTTAATATGCCAAATGTTTGTAAAGTCATGTAGCCTTTTTAAACCCATGAACCTTTCGTGCTTTACCTGATTGAATTATGTTTTTATATTTCATGTTCAGCTGCTGCCATGTTTTTGTTTGTTTTTGCCCATATGATACCATGAACATGAATATTAGTTCAATAACTTACCGCTCTGCCAGTTTTCACCTCTGATATTATGACAGTGATTAAGAATTACATTTATGTATTGACCGGAAGTTTGTGGACCTCTTTTGTTGGGTGCTATTGGTGAATCGTAATTTCTGAGCTCCATTGATCATGGCTTTACATACTGTAGTTGTGGCACTTAACTCAGAATTAGCATACTCAGAGTTGACTGAACAAACTCCATTTAGCTGTTCTGAAACCCGAAAATCTCTGGAAATTTTTCAAGGCCAGTAAGAAGTCACAATCATTTCATTTTCTTTTATCAAGCATTAGGTCTTGAAGAAGACTTTACATGACTTATCTTAATTACTGATCATCAGCAACAGGTCTACCACAGGGTCAGAAATTATGGGTGCAAAATGTGTGGCCACCCTGAAAGACCTACCAGTGAGATAGGATTCAAACCAGTGAAGTGGAATCCCAGTGATGTCCAGTGATGAGAGGGTAGACAGCAGGATCTGATGATTGACAGTGTTAAAAGCAGCAGATAGATTCTAGCAGAATTAAAACTGATGTTTTGGAATCGGCTTTGCAATCCACAAGGCTTCAGTGACTGAGAGCACGGGTATCAGTTGAATGGCCACTCCTGAGACCTGACTGGTTAGCGCCCAGTTTGTTGTTCTGTGAAAGAAACAATAATACCTGGTTGAAAACAACTCGCTTCGAGTGTTTTCGCAATGAATGGAAGGAGAGAGACAGGTCTTTTCTCTTTGCTCTCAACGGAGGCGGTCGTGATTTTTCTCTCCCCGGCCCTCACCCTTATCTTCCCTGCTTTGCTCCCTTGTCTCGCCGAGAGACTCTCTGCACTGCTCTCCAAACTAAAAGATTATGGATTTGATCAACTGGTCTCTTAATGCATTGACACTATCCGAAACTTGGGTTTCGGGAACCTGATTGCCCGACGGAACGTCGCAGCGGGCTATACGATGGACGCCAGGAGAGGTGGCAATTGTGTGTCTTGCTGCTCTTTCCGTGGAGGTACATTGAAGATATCTACCTATTCGAACCATGATAACAGGTATTTTGTTGATTGGATTAGGCTTTGCCCTGGGTTATCGAAGAATTCAGAAAACGGAAACAGCTGTCCAAAGCCCCACAAGGCTGCCCGTATGATTGAAGCTGTGGGAAGAGGTCAGCATTGAGACTGAGACTATAATCGCAATATGGATTCTATCAAGGAGAAGCTCACGGCTTTACAAAGGGAAAATGATTATATGGAGACCAAAATGGACAGAGAGAGTAGCCTGCAAAATTGGAATGTGTTTACTCGCCCCCAAAGACAAAACAATCTTATCTTTTTCTGGTTCCCTAGGCAGTGGCCTTGGCAAGGCTGTTGTTGCAATCTACCCCAGGAGAGCAATGCAGTGAGACGCTCTTGCGTCCCCCACGCCACAGACATTGCCCTCCCCACCACTCGCCTGCTCGCCGATCCGCCGCCCTATCGGGTGGGTCTGACCAGCCGGATTAGAGGCTGCGGACCAGATGGCTGTTTGCTGGGCCGGATTCACTTCCCTGTGGCTATGTGTGTCTATGGTGTATGTGCTTTTGTGTTGCGGAGGTGTTTTTCCTGTTCTCACACTGTACTCCCCAAGGAGCATAGTCTGGGGTTATTTTTTCTCCTCACTTTCCTCATGTCATGCTGTATTTTTCTTCAATTCTACTTGCATTTCACTACTGATTATACTCTGTATGATTTGGTATGTGACGAATAATAAAGAACCTGAAACCTGAGGTCTGTAGTTTTGAATCAGAGGTGCTTAATGTAGGTTTTTTGAGCAGTGGGGTTACCCGAGCCTGCTTGAATGCAGTGGGGAAAGTACCTGTGAGGAGGGATGTGTTGATAATGTGTGTGAGTGCTGGAAAGAGTATGTGAGAGATCGCTTGGAGAAGGTGTGTGGGGATTGGGTCTAGAGCAGTGGTTCTCAACTTGTTTGGCCACATTTTCCCATGGTCATCAAGCCACGACCAACTTTTTTATATACACACACTAGGGGTGGCACGGTACATGTATTCGCATCGAACCATCACGGTACGGACCTCTCGGATCGGTGCATGAAGCCTTACTACACGAATACAGGCACCACCCTCAGTAATGCAACGCTGTTTGATAACCACCAGCGCCAGCAGAAGAACAGCGAATGCCGTGAGTTGCGCTTGAAAACAAAGCCCACTAGACAGTGACTATGTGCTGATTCTGAACGCATCTCTCACATGGACTGATAAAGGCTTGTGCACTCAAATGTTTGCGAAATGGGTCTTTGTGCTCATGTATCCTACCTTTCTTATTTATTTGGCACAAATACAAATATTCCATAATATTTCCATATTTGCAATGTAACTTTAACTTATCTGAATGCTAAACTATTATTTATTATGTAAATTATAGGCTTTGCTGATGTTTGTATTTTATTTTGATAAAGTAATTTAGACTAACGTTACCAACTTTAGCAATGCTGGAACTTATGTGTTTTGTGTGTTAGGAAACGTGATCATGTTTGTAACATTTTGTAATAATTGTAATCTGTATTTGTAAATAATTTTGTAATGTGTGTGTGTGTGCTCCAGGGCGCGATCACTTCAACTGTTTCCTTATACCAGCAGAATCAACTTTAAACACTTATTGTCTTATTAATAATCACTGGATAAAGGCCTGCTTTTATTTGTGTACACTCACAATGAAAACAAAACAGATTTTATACATAATATAAGAATGTAATAATAGTATTAATAATGAGTATTTTCACATCTAGGAGGGTAAAATTGTAATTTGCACGACTGTCTGTTCAAAATAAATGAAAAGAAACCGAGTATTGAGATGTCTTTTTCCCCTGTTGTACCGAAATCGTATCGAACCGTGACCCACGAACCGAGGTGCGCATCAACCGTGACATCTGTGTACCGAGCCACCCCTAACACACACACACACACACACATATATATATATATAGTTTGTTAATTTGTTAAAAACAAAACAAAGCAAATTTATTTCACAAAAATGTAATAAAAGACTGTTAAGAATATGACTAATACTTAATAAACAGCCTATAGATAAGGCCATTAAATAGCAGTCCCAAACTATATTTTGTTAATAAAGTTATGTTGGTATGAGCCACCAGTTTTTAACATATGCAAAATGACACAAAGTGAAAATAACATGCTAATTTTGGGTTATGGAAACAACAGCTATTGGTGAATATACAATACTAACATGAACTGTTAATGAAACGTGGAAACTGCTACTGAATAGAATGAATATCATACCTTCATGCAAATCCTTCCCAGTTAACATACGCAGTACCAGTTATGTGATTTACCGGTACTGTGCTTTTATTTCACGCTGCATGTTCATAGTTTCTGCGCTTTATTAGTGAAGTGATATAAAGCGCGCGCCACGCTCGCGTTATAGAAGAGTGCGCACCACGAAAACAGTGTAACATCTGGCATGACAGGATAATTAGTTTTTCTGTGGTGAGAGACTTTTTGTTTCATAACAAGTTATGAAAATAACGATAGAATAATGACACTAAACATCTTAAACCTGTCAACATCACATCTGACTGCAAATACCGAATCGACAGCGAGTTTTTCTCAGGCACTCTTTACTTGAAGTGCATCTGACAGACGTGTCAGCAGCTTTCATGCCCGTGTTTTAAAATGAAAGTCTTCAGAAAAACATTTAGAATTATGTTTTTGTTGTTGTTTGTTTCTTTGGCCGCACACTCGCGACTAGAACCTAGAACCCTAGAGGACATGTTGTAGGATGGCTGGAGAGAAGTTTGGATACTTTAGGATAAATTTGGATAAATTAGGTGCCACCACTGAAAAGCTCAGTCTCCTATGTAAGCTTGAAAACATGGATCTGTGTAATGACCATGTTGATGAAATCAGAGGCACATTAATAATAGATTCATCAAGCAGAAGACTGAAATCTAAAGTGGGACAAGGACACATCCCGTGAATCACTACCAGACTTTCTGGACAAACACATCTTGGTCATCAAGACCATCAAAACATTTACATACACCAGCGAGCAAATAGTTAACATAAGATTTGTTTGGTAAAGTAGATATTTAAAAATAAACTGAAAACAATCCTAGAGATTAAGTGACAAACAAAACCATTGTTAGGTACGGTAGATAAAGATGACAGGAGAGACAAGGATCCAAATGCAAATCCATTTAATTAACAAACAAACTAAAACGCTAGAAACACTGAACACCAAGAAACCAGAGACCATTCAGCATCAGGCTAAATCAACAACTGATAAAGAACTGAAAAAGTAGTGATGTTACGTTCAAAACAAGCTCCGAAGCTTGTATTAAAAAACAACACATTTCACATTAAAGCACTATATCGTAGCTTGATTCGTTTTACCAAAAGCACATGATATATTACATCTGAAGTAGAGGTCGACCGATATATCGGGCCGATATTTGTCATTTTTTTTATATATCGGCACCGGCCAATATCCATGTTTAGTAGCCGATTTAAAGTCAGCCCCGTGTTATTGGTGCGGTGGAACGTGCGCCCTGCTGCATGTGAAGGACCCCAAGCCAAAACTTTTGGAACAGTCCTGGGAGATAAAGGCAAGGCTTAAATTTAATATTTCAAAGTCCTATGGCCATATATTTATTATATATTACTAGTAAACTATGAAGTGTTGCTTCACTCAGTGAAAGAAAAACGAATAGCATAGAACCGTTGGGAACTGGCATAATGCTACAGCTGGTTGAAGGTTCGCCACTTGCAGTTAACTTTAAGGACTGTAGTCGAAAACTATCAACAGGTTGCTTGCAACATATTAGCCCCAATGTTATAAGTTTGGTTTTATTTGTCCTGTATCTGAGTCAGAGAATTTCGCCTGTGCGTGGGGTGCAGAAGGCGGCAGAACGGTGTATGACATTTGTTCGAAGCATGGTTTGATGCAGACAATAGCCGGGTTTCTATCCAACTTGTTTGCATTAATGAAAATTCAGCTCAAGAATATGCGCATCTGCGTGTGTTTCCATCAATTGTGTAATGCAAATTAAAATGGACATCAGCCTAATAAAGTGACGTGTTCCAACCAACGACTATATAGTCTATACATCGCACGGTTATTATACTCATTAAACCTGTCGAACGTTAACCGTCAAGCATGTCAGAAATCACTAAGGGTTTAACACTGTCCAATCTGTTAACAACAAAAACAACACATTAGTGAATGGTTTTGGTTAGGGTTGAAACGGATCATAGATGATCAGTGATCCGTATGGACCAGTCCTCACGGTTCGGCACGCTTTGTGATTCGCGGATTAACTGATAAATTTAACTACCATAGAATGAAGTGTATCATTTGCACGTGTTTCGGGACCGCTCGCTTTTCTGTTCTCAGCCGCTGCCGCCACACTGAAGCACGCTGCAGAGCGAGTGAGAGAGAGAGCGCGATTCAGATACCGCCTCAGACAGCGCCTCAACGGACGGATACATACACAAAGTTGTTAAAATACCCGTTTTGGCAAGTATTCTGGTAAACACAGTCAGTTATGTCTTAAGTTAACGTATACAACTGAGAAAGAACATGCAGAACAGCTGTGTTTCCTGCATGACAACCTGCCGTTTAAACTGGGAGTACTGAGAACTTTCAGTGAGGAAGACTCAGGGACTGCAATTGAGTTAAAATTAAAGCACATTCATTTATATTGTTCTGTAATGTTTACATAATTTCCTTCACTCAAAATGAGGGGTTAGCTGCCATGTTATTTGCACTTAAAGAGATTTTTGTTGCCAAGTCAAGTGCATTCACAGTTGGTTGCTTGAGGACTTTGTTTTATATAAAAGGCAGAAAGTTGCAAAAGCAGAAAGTTAGAATGCACTTTAGATGTTCTGTGTCATTTATACCAAACACAAATGTTGCTAGTGTGTTTGCAGCACTACTCTTATTTATTTTTATATTTTTCAGTTTAATTGATTTGTATTTTTTAAGTTGTATTTATTTTATTTAAATGTATATTTAAGTTTCCAACAAACTTGAAACATTCTGCTTGATAAATGCTCTAAAACTTATGTAAATGATTGAAAGTTTTTGTTTTTTATTACCTGTTTTATTTATTTAATACTTGGTCAGTTTATTGATTTGTTTTGATAATACCACGCCAGCAGAGGGAGTTCTCGCCTGAGTTTTGACTGTGAGCCCTCCTCTGCAGTTACTTCCTGTTTGGCGGCATATTAACCTGGCCCCACATTGCATCCTCAAGTATTGCCAGTTTACCCTGCCTTACCAAGCCGCTTGTATCACTGTTCTAGTTCTCCTGTTTATGACCGGTTTTCCTGTTTCTCTTGACTTCTCTTGGATTGCACTTTGCCTGTTTGCCTGTTTGACTGCCTCCTGTGTATCGACCTCACCACTTGCCTTGCTGACACTGATTTGGATTTGTGAAACTGTTTAATAAACCCTGCATATGGATTCTACTGCTTCCGCCTCAACTCCATTACAGAATACTTCGCCTCAATGAATCCAGCAGAGGTTTCTCAGCTCCAAAGCTATCAGAGCGAGTTGTTGAAAAATTACCAGGAACAACTCAACAAACTACAATCTGCACCATTTAACCCACTACATTCGATAGCTTCCCTCGCCCTCTACATCAACGGTAAGACTGGCGTTGCCAGATAAGTTTGATGGTTTAGAAGGACAATGTCGTGGGTTTATTCGCCAAGTCCGTATCTACGTATGTGGAAAGCCAAAGAGATCAGTTTTCTTCGGAGAGAAGTAAATGCACGTTCTTAATGTCTTTGTTATCTGGCAAAGCGATTGATTGGGCTTCAGCGGTTTGGGAGACAGATTCACAATTTCGATCATCTTTTGAGTATCTGTTACACCAACTTAGTGAAGTATTTGAATATCCTGAGGGGGGCAAGGATATTTCTATGCAATTGCTTCACATGTCACAAGGAAACCGCACTGCTGCAGACTTTGCCATTGAATTTAGAACTCTTGCCGCTCAAAGTGGATGGAATGATGTGTCATTGAAGGCTGTGTTCAAACAGAGTTTAAATTTGGAGCTTCAGGCTGAGTTAGCATGCAAGGGTGAGGACTTAACATTTTCTGCATTCATCACCTTGGCCATCAAGATTGATAATTTGCTGAGAAACACACCCAAGAGAAAATCCACTAAACAACCATTTTTAACTCCCTCACTGCACCCTCTGACCAATTATGAGCCCATGCAAATAAATTATGCTCATTTATCTGATGAGGAGAGAATTCACCGCCAACAGAATCTGTGCTACTACTGTGGTGAGACAGGCCATCATAACGCCGAGTGCCCACACAAAGCCCGGAGGTCCGTCTCTGCTACCAGCCGGGTGAGTGTTGATCAATTCTCTCTGTCATTTCTCATTCCTGTTCGGCTAACTACTAAAGATGGTCCCATTACTTTGACAGCGTTGATTGACTCCGGTGCCACATTGAATCTGATCAACAAGGATATTGTCAAGAAGTACAGTTTAACCACACTACCTTGTGTGCCCACGATTTGCAACGATGTCAACAATAAACCCATTGAGGGAGGTGTTAACAGACAAACTGCACCTGTTCAGTTACAGATTGGATTGTTCCACAGAGAAAGCATTTATTTCTATACCATTGATTTACCCCGATATGAAATCATCCTAGGATACCCCTGGCTATCTACTCAGGATCCTGTATTATCCTGGAATCATGGAGAACTGACTCACTGGTCTGAATTTTGTCGAAACCATTGCATGCCCGTCAATATGCCTCAACCATGTCTTGCAACATCTGCTGAAGATCCAGCTTCTGCCTCCGGTTTTAAAATCCCTGCCTACTATCAGGACTTTTCAGATGTGTTCAGCAAGAGCAAAGCTTCACAGCTACCACCTCGCCGTCCCTGGATTGCACCATCAATCTTCTGCCCAATGCCATGCCAACAAAGAGTAAGGTATACCCACTATCACGCCATGAATCCAAGGCTATGGAAGATTACATTTGAAGAGGCTTTGAACATTGGTTTTATTAGGCCCTCTACCTCTCCAGTAGCAGCGGGTTCTTCTTTGTTGAGAAGAGGGATGGAAGTTCACGACCTTGCATTGATTACCGAGGTCTCAACAATGTTACTGTAAAATTCCGCTATCCTCTTCCACTTGTTCCTGCCGCATTAGAACAGCTTCGAGAGGCTAAGATTTACACCAAGCTAGACTTGAGGAGTGCTTATAATCTCATTCGCATCAAAGAAGGGGATGAGTGGAAGACAGCTTTTTCCACCACGGGAGGTCACTATGAGTACTTTGTGATGCCATTTGGGCTAGCTAACGCCCAGCTGTGTTCCAGTCATTTATCAATGAAATATTCAGGGACATGTTGAACCAGTATGTGATTGCCTACATAGACGACATCCTTATATATTCCAAGTCTGAAGATGAACACATTGAACATGTTCGAACCATCCTCACTCATCTTCATGAACACCAACTCTTGTGAAAGCAGATAAATGTGAATTACATGTACAGCACACCACTTTCTTAGGATATCACATAAGTCATCATGGAGTTGAGATGGATAATTCCAAGATTCAGGCAGTTACGGAGTGGCCTCAGCCATCAACAATTAAGGAACTTCAACGATTTCTAGGTTTTGCAAACTTCTATCGCCGCTTTCATCAAAAACTACAGCATGATTGCATCACCGCTGACATCTCTCTGAAGGGGAAACCATCCAAGTTGAGATGGTCAAACGAAGCTACCGCCGCTTTCAATAAACTCAAATCAAGCTTTACTGCCCCATCTTGAAACACCCTGACCCTAACCTGCCATTTGTACTGGAGGTGGATGTTCAGACTGTGGAATTGGGGAGTACTATCACAACGCCATGGTCAACCAGCTAAGTTGTATCCATGTGCTTTCTTTTCAAGGAAACTTACTCGCTGAAAGGAACTATGATGTTGGTAACAAGGAGTTATTGTCCATGAAAGCTGCAATAGAGGAGTGGAGACATTGGCTGGAGGGAGCCATTCATCCGCTTCAGGTTATCACTGATCACAAAAACCTTGAGTATGTAAAAGTGCCAAAAGATTAAATCCACATCAGGCCAGATGGTCATTATTCTTCTCAAGATTCCAGTTTACTGTCACATATCGTCCAGGAAGCAAGAATAGTAAAGCAGATGCCCTCCAGGCGCCATGATCCTCCCTTCCAAGAACATTCACCAGAACCCATCTTGCCTCCTCAGTCATTATTGCCCCTGTAAACTGGGACATCATGGAGGAAATTCAAAGGACTACTCAACAAGAGCCTCCCACCTGCCAGGTGCCCACCCAACAAGCAATATGTTCCCAGGTACTACGACAGCGGTCATGCAATGGGTCCATACATCCATCAACTCAGGCCATCCAGGTATCTCTCGTACTCATCAAATTGATCCACAACGCTTGGTGGCCAGCAATGAATAGAGAGATAATAGATTATGTGAAGGTTGTCAAATTTGTGCACAGTCTAAGACCCCAAAGGATCTGGTCTGCTGCAGCCACTCCCTATTCCTCAACGTCCATGGTCCCATCTGTCAATTGACATGACTGATCTGCCCCCTACCAATATTTGGTACTGTGGCCATCTTCTCTCATCTGCTCTTCATTATTTGGCAGAGTAGACGTTGTCACAGCCGGTTCACAAGCCGTTACAAAGGAGGAGACCACGATCAGATACGCTTATCAAAATATACAATTACTGAAGGTAAAAAAGTCAATCAAAGTAATCAAGCATAATACACAAATAAGCACGAATCTAGGAGAGGAGCCGCTGCATAGATGGAATGGAACTGTTTTTATAATTGCCGGCATCAGCCCCAACGCAGGTGAAACTACTCAATGATGTGGTGACGCCACCACAAAACCTCTAACACTAAAGAAAACCAAACCACAAATATAACTCACTCTTGGCCTTGGTTGATAAAGTCAAATGTTAACTTCATTACGCCAGTGCTTGAAGTGGTCGGCATACACCGCACGCAGTACCGCACTTCTATATTTTATCCTTTAGAGTACCTGCACTTTTTGTGCGTATCGGCACTTCTAACATGTTGCTCAGACTAAAGTCGCCAGGGTCTGGGGTGATTAGGCTTTATGATCCCATATATGATTAGAAATTATATAGAAACTATGTAAATCACACCCCAGGCGGGATCACCTCTCATCTCGACCCATCACGTGAATGAGCACAAGCAGAGTTGGTCTACTTCATTGTGTGACGCGTGAGTAGAATAATAATGTAACGAATCACTACAAGCACTGGGATCCATTTGCAGCTGATTTATTAAATAGGAAAAGTTCCAAACACACAGGGCAAAGCCCGAACTGTAAAGGCACAGACAGAATCAGAATGGTCAAACAGTTCCAAGGTCGGGCA
>CM050415.1:46475339-46611740 GCA_027564155.1 Gymnocypris eckloni scoliostomus
AGAGAACCCGGTGGATGCCTGCGGTACTTCTCTGTAGGCAAACAATAAGTAAGGAAGCCACTGGTCCCAGTCAGCTCCTGATTCGGACACGAATTTCCGCAGCATCGACTTCAGGGTCTGATTGAATCGCTCAACCATGCCGTCGGTCTGCGGATGGTAGGGTGTGGTTTTAATGCCTCGGATCCCTAACAGGGAGTACACCTGTCTCAATGCCTTGCTGGTGAAGTTACTTCCCTGATCGGTTAAGATTTCTTTGGGGACACCCACACGGGAGAAAAGTTGAATTAAACTATTGGCCACTTGCCTTGCCTTAGTATTTCTGAGGGGGAATGCTTCAGGGTAACGTGTTGCGTAATCACAAACTACCAAGATATAGCGGTGCCCTGCCCTACTCCTCTCTAAGGGACCAACTACATCCATGGCAATGCGACTAAAAGGTGTGTCAATAATTGGGAGACTGATGAGGGGAGCTTTTAAGCCTCTTTTGGAGCGAGCAGACAACTGGCACTCTGGACATGACCTAGAGTACTCTGCTATGTCCTTGCTGAAACCTGGCCAATAAAATCTTTGCAGGATTCTCTTCTCAGTCTTCTCCCTGCCTAGATGTCCTGACCACGGAATGCTATGACCTAGGTGTAACACTTTGGCTCTAAGAGTCTTAGGAACAACTAATTGCTCTGTGTCTGCACTCACTCGATACAGTTTCTCATTATTGATAACAAAACACACGTCACCCCCCCTCATGGCTTCAATAGCCTCATCATCGGACTTAACAGAGGAAAAGCAAGAGCTAAGTGTGGGGTCTTCCTGTTGAAGCTTCTTGAAGTCTTCATCAACGATTTCAGTGTCCTCTAGTTGTGGGAAGGACAGACTTTCCTGCACAGCTGTACCTGCCACCTTTGCTCTACGTCTCTCTGCCTTGGACTTTTTTGGTTTGTCACCAGGACAACCCTCAAATGGTAACTCTGACCAAACATTAGAGTCTAGTTTATTATTAGCCTGCGCTCTAGTTGTAACATAAGCACTGACTATGTTCACACTTTGCAATAGCTCTGTAAGAACTGGCACATCCTGGCCTAAAATCACTGGGTAAGGGCATTTATCCAAAATCCCTACGGTTAACAAGTATTTTTGGCCATTAATCTCTATGAGAACCTCGCTGGTCTGGTGCTCAGACTCATCGCCATGGATGCAGCGAACCCTCACTTTGCCCACGGGCTGAAAATCAGACCTCAAACAAGATTGAAGAACGAAAGACTGACTACTTCCTGAGTCAACTAAAGCCTGGACTATCTTTCCACTTATCTTCACAGGGACAGTAACATCAGAAGACACCCAAGGTAAGTGCTTGCTAGGGCCAGGTAGGTAACATAGTCTGGAATCAGACACTTTCTTTAGTGTACAATTGGGCCTAATGTGACCTTGCTGACCACAACCGTGACATATAGGTACTCTAGGTGTTCCAGCTGGAGTGGGGCTAACACTGGGGCTATTGTGGCTGTTGGAGGGCCTAAACACACGACTGCTACCACCCGCAGACCTACCAGAGGCTGTCTTCTCTGGCTCTCTCTGGACTGCTTGGTAGGGTCTTCTCCAGTCCTGCTGTTGTGGACCCAAGTGATAGCCTCTTCTGGATTGTCTGGCAGCCATGAAGGTCTCCACCAGATCTGCTGCTTGTGCCGATGAACCTGGGGTGCGTTCTCTCACCCACACCTGAAGCTCAGGGTACAGCATGCCCAGAAACTGTTCCAGCACGATTTGGTCGCACACCTGGTCCCTGGTCCGTGTCTCTGGAACTAGACACTTCTCCATCAGGTCCTTTAGCCGGGCTTGAAGTTCTTTCGCCGTCTCACCCTCCTTGATGGACTTGGAGCGTAAACGCTGGCGGTAAGTCTCGGTGCTGATGTTGAACTTGTTGAGAATGGCTTGTTTCACTTTCATGTAATCCTGGCTGTCTTCAACACACATGGCTACGTAAGCAGATCTGGCCTTACCATTTAACAAGGGCACCAGGTATAATGCCCAAGTCTCATGGGGCCACTGACTTGCTGCTGCGAGCCTTTCGAAGGTGGTTAAATAGTGTTCAATATCTTCGTCCTCTTCATAGGAGGACATCTTAGGGGGTTTCCACCCCCGCTGAAGGTTCAAAGGAGTGGCAAGGCCGAGGGTGGTGGAGTTGAGGGAGCTCTGCATCCTTGGTGCTGGGTGCTGATCTGGATGTGGCTGAGGAGTTGGTACTTCCAGAAAAGGCATGTTGAGTGGATCAAAGGCTGTCGAAGGGCGGGAGCTGGGCGGATCCATCTGCTGCAGTCCAGCTAACGGCTGCCTCGTCGCCTGCATTGATGCTGGATCGCCTCTCACCAGTTGCTGTAGTTGCTTGAATTGGTGCTCCATACCTTTCCATCTTCGCTCTTGCCGGAGCGTCTCTGCCTCTATCTGGTCCTGCTGATGCCGTTGAGACTCCACCATCGTTCTCACCATCTTCTCCAAGCGATCTGTCCTGTCTTCGACCACAGGAGTGGGATGCCTGGATAACTCTGTGGATTTGGACCTGGCACCCATCACTGAACCATCTCTAGGTGGTGCCGTACCTCTGCCCTGATTCTCCATCTTGACTCACCGAGTGCTGCTCGGACACTGTTTACCCGGAAACCGCTGCCACCAAATGTCGAGGGTAGATGTGACTGAGTCGTCGTGAGTAGATGTAAGCACTCAGGAGAAGTTGGATGAGTTTTAACTGATGGGATCTTTTTATTTACCCAATTAAGGCAATCAAAATTAATAAAAAAATATATACAAGAGAAAAAAAAAATTACTATTTAGTAAATAAAATAAATTGACATGAGAGTCAAAAAACCAAACAATCAAAAAAAAAACAATCAAATTTTACAGCTGCTTAGAAATTGACATTTACACAAGCCACTATACTTAGAGCATCAACAGACTTATGTCTTGTTACTTCACGCTCCTCCCCGAGATTGAAGCTACTAGTCTTTTATACACATGAAGGCACCCCTGTAATTGGCACATACCAACACAATAATACAATACAGGGGTGGCTCAGGTAAACAAACCATAAATGCTTAAAAACAGCCAAAATGCTACATCTATAAAATCAGAAAAGTATAGAATATCATTTATATCATTTCAGCTAACATTTGGCGAAGCCACAAGTCATATTAACAGCTAAAAAAATAATAACTCAAAACTCCGGGTCACTTCCTATTGACCCGGAAGTCATAGCGTTACTTAAACTCCTCCATTGCGGCAAATCTTCCTTTACCCAAACAAACAGGAGACGCTGGTAAGACGTAAAGATGGTATGTCAAAGCTATGTTCCTTTTAAACTAAATAAACAGATACATAATTAACTAAGACGCGTTGCGTGGTTATTGTAACAGGTTATGATAGTGAAGTAAATTACATGGTTTTAAACAGTAAGATATGTATTGATAGTAGTATCTATAGCATATAAATCACCGTAGTATTAGATGTTAAAAGTGTGCACACGAAAGCTACGGGATTACTGTGGGGTTTTGATAAAAGACTAGGTTAACCGCTGATTTGAAACAAAATGAGGAATAACAGAACACATTGACACGCTATACTTACAAATACAGGCAATATTTGCACTCAGTCTTTGTGAACTGGAATAGGTAGCGCATCGCTGCCGTGCCAATGTTGAAGTAACAACCAAATGAGGAATATCAGTTTTGATGACTTGAATGAATGACTTACCAAGTACAAGACGCTCATGGAGTTTCTTCTGAGTCACGCACCAAAGCAAGTGGCAATTGCTCTCGAATTTCCTTGAGATTTGCACCCGTGCAGCTAATTCTGGAGGCGCTGCATGTACCGTTACTGGATGTGACATCTTCAGCAAGTAAAAAGCTATGTTTGGATTCATCCATTTGGCCTCAGGCGCTTCAGCTGGACTTAAAAAAAAACACAATATTGGTCAGGATACTTGAATGGAGAAAATGCAAGATAACATACTATAAAGACCCAGCAGGACTGGACTGAGGTTTCTCCTCGTTGCCTGTCCAGTAGCTGAAGTACCTTGAAAGTTTCTCATCATCTGTTAAATGCAATCTGTGTACAGCAGTGCCTACAGAAGATCTGACCATATCAGTGGTGATGCTTGGGAGGTGATACCTGCATCCAGAACAAAAGGTGGTTTAGTAAAGAACGAAGAAGTTTCACAAAACAATGCCTGAATAAAAAAGCTAAAGATAAAATAAAGGTTTATTTTGAGTGCACTCACTCGTCATGCAGCTTCTTTAGATCCTCACAGGGATTGTCAACCGGATTCCCCGAAGAGTACATGAAGAATTTCTCAGCTTCATCTAAACTGCATCTTCTGTGTCTCCTCGTGATCATCACTGAACGCAGATATTGGTAGTAAACGTCAAACCACTGCATGATGGACAAAAGAGAAGGTTGTGAGGTTTTGACTCATCCAAGTAGCTTCATTAATCTCATTTATTATTAAACTTACCGCTTCCTCCTCCATTGACAGGACAAAGAAAGCATTGCACTCCCACTATAACTTGCTCATCACTTCCCTCAATGTTTGTCCGCTTCAGCCAATCAGAAACCTGCAAACAATTATAAGCCAAAATTACTCTGACACTAAAACTAAGCAGATTTAAATAACCATTTCACAACAACATCTACAATTATGTGGGTTGATGACAAAAATACACATAATTCTCTTAAAAAGTGTATTGTGATTAAACCATTTTAGTTTATTTTTAGGAAATGTCATAACATGGTGTGTATTTTGTTTTCAATTTCTGACATATAAATCATATACATTTTACATACACATTGTTGTTTTTTCATCAATTCCTTTTTTTTCTTGTATGGTCAAATAGAGTAACCAGAGTAAACTTTACCATTGTGCATTCATTAAAAAAAATACACCAAGGTCCTTGGAGGACAAAAATATCTGTCAAAATGAACAGTCATTAAAAAGTTATATGTAGTTGTTTGTTTCTGCTTGCATTGATCTAATTTAACTGACGTCAGTTATACTCAAAACTACCAAACACTCATTCATTTTCAGGGTTTTAACCCTCAAAATGTTAGTTTGTTTGCATAATGAACTAATATCCATCCCAACACACTTGTGGTTTTTAATTTGTTTCAGTGGGGACATTTATGTGTTTAAGGTCCTGAGTGTAGCTTATTTTGTGTACAAAGTGTAAATTAAATTTTGAAATATAAAAATTATTATAAAAAAATACGTAAATTGCTGCATTTATACTGTTTGCAGTAACAGAGCCAAAATGGTCAAAAACACACACAAAAAGAGAAATACTAAATGTTTCTAAGGATGCACAAGGGTTAATGATATTAACTTGCAGTTTAAGAAGTGATTTTCTTAGTAATATTTGAGTAGCAACACCTGTAACACTAATAAGCTTGAGTCATAGAAGTTTATGGTGCTTCTAATGGAATAATTACAATTTTATTTTGGATTTATATGAGTTCATGTAGAAGAGTTCATCGTCACTGACGCTAAATCACTCACAGTCATTTTCTTCACCACTTCTGGCTCTTGGAGGAATGTCAACATCCCTAAAGCCTCCAGGAAATAAACCAGCAGCAGTTCCTGTTCCCTCGTCATTTCTCTGATGTGTCTCCAGTCAAACATAAGGTTAGCGATGTTTATCAAGACGTCATTTTCAGCAGATTGCAAGACCTCCCATCACTGCTCTGGTGAAAGAACCCTGTAGGAGAAAAGTGAAGGAATTCATCAAAAATGACTGCAAACATGCCAGGTTTGATGAGAAAATATGAGATCCAAGATTTAACTCTCTTTAAATAATAATAATAATAATAATTTTAAATCTGTGATTCTCTAAATTCTGAAAAAAAAACAGAAGCCAAGATGCTCAACATTAAGACTTTGGAAGCAGTCTATGGGCTAAAATTATAAAATTACTATAATGTGATGGAAGATTATTACATTTTTCTAGTACTTTCTTTTATACAGTGCAATAAAATTAGATGTTTTGCTAAAAAAAAAAATCAGCATATTAACTATTAATTTTATTTTCAAAACCATTTCTTACCGTTAAACTTTTCTGTAAAATTCAGGCGCAAATCTTCTGCAAAATGTACAGGTTATTAATGTCTGAGAACAAACATTCATCATGTAATTTCAATTTTTTGTTTTGTTTTATGTGTAGCGTTATTTCAACAATACTGTGGTTAGTTCAGATACCTTTAATAGCAAATAAATGCTATAAATTGAAATTAATTGTTTCAGTGGAAACTATCAAGACAACAAAAGCGAAGTATTTACCTCTCAGAAGCCATTTCAGTGCCCAAATATCTCCAAATGGGGATTTTTCCAGAAAGAAAATAAGTTTGTGAGTTTGTTGAGGTGACTTCAGTCAGTTCAGAAGAGATCTACTGAAATCTGTGAGCTGTGGAGGCTTTAAATGATCAGAGAAGCAAAACAGGCGACCAATCCTGAGCTGACGAGCTCATTAGCATTTGAAGATCATTCCCCTTCCCGCCGTTAACAGCAGTGATTGACAGTGATGGGCCATCATGTTAATGGTGCAGACAAATAAAGCAGAAACTCATTTGAATGAGTAAGCACTAGAAAGAACTGAATAGTGTAGTTTTTACACAAGCAGAATCTCATGTACTGTATATGTTTGCTTACTATATCATATGAATATCTTGATTTAGCTTTTTCAGCATGAGAGACAAGTCCTTTTAATCCATGCAGTTATAACTAACACTGCATGTTAGTATAATTGCATTTACAGTAATAGTCGGGCGAATCACACTGCAAACATCTTTCACTATATAAACTAGATAGACCGCATACTAAATGAATCAAACCTACTATTTATGTATTTCCGGTAAAACATGAAAGCCTTGAGATGAGCGAAATTTTATATTTAAACTGATTTTAGAGTATATACTGTACCTATAATATACAGTGTACACTTATATTAAAGCAGATAAAAAGATAGAGTAATCTATTCAAAAATTCCAAAATCCTAAACATACGGCACATTTTTGTATGCTGTACACACTGATTTACTATAAATTAAAATTTTCATGAGTTGAGTTCTGTGTGAAATTATGGAATGAGTTTAATTCATCTATAAATCAGCTCTGGAGAAAAGTTTCATGTGTAATTAATACTTATTTAAGTTAAATTATTTATTTATTTATTTAACTTTTAATAAATAAAACATAACATTTATTTTACATTTACATTAAGTAATTTACAAACATCTACATACAGTGTTTAATGAATTATTAGACCACCACCACCCAATGTTACATATGTCATTAAAAATTATGAATGATCAGAAGTTAATTATTCAGTAGCTATTTTAACATTTGAGCTATGTTTCAGAAACTATAAAATATTCAAAAAATATGCTTAGGTTTTATGTTCCGACCAAACCCAAATCAGATGTTCGGGGTGATTATTTATATATATATATATATAATGTTTTTTTTTTTTCAAGTATGCATCTATGTTTTTATGTACATATTTATTTATTTATTTATTTACTTATACAATGTAATGTGACTGAAAGGTCAAAATGATACCTAGTTGATGTTTTTAGTAAAACACACTTACACTGAGTGGTTGGCTCAACTGGGTTAAATTCGACACATTTCTCAATATGGTACATTAACATCCTTAAAAATACAGCTGAGAAACATGTTAAAGGGTTAAAGTGCTGCTTCTGGCCCTTAAAGCTACTTTAGTTACAACTTTATTGTAGTTATTATCTTTATTAAAAAGGTGTCCTTTTTACAGTGTAATTATACATGTAAGTACTGAGTAATATTAATTAACTATGTACTTACTATTTGCTTAGGTTTAGGATTAGGGTTTGGCTTAGGGTTACTTGCAGGTAATTATGCATAATTTATTGTTATTATACATGTACCATGTAACAAGAACACCATCAAATAAAGTGTAACCGCTACTTTTGTTAATGTAACTAAATGTATTATAGTGTTTTAGTCATTAAATGTCTTTTCAATGATTAATAAAGTGTTAATTTATATGAACCTCTTTCAGCGTGGGTTGAGTCACGTAGAGTCTGACAGAAACTGTAAATTCAGCCACAGGCCAGCTATTGATGCTTTGTTATCACCCAGCCCCCAGTTCACCTCAACCATTATGCCTGAGAATACATATGATCTTAATGATCTTGAGACTTTCCAAAGATCAGAGTTGGTGAAACGGTCTTCACATCAACAAGGTGCAAACTACCGCAATTATGACACAAAAGCTGTTTTCAGACGGACTGTAACTGAAGACTGAATGTGTGCTAATTAATAGCTCTGCTGCTGGTTTAATGGTTATTTTGAGTCTCTATTGTAGAGCTATTTAGAGAAGACAGAAGCTACTTAAGAGAAAGTACATGAGAGGCCCAGGCATTGAGACAAAATATATATTTAAGTGAAAGTGGAAAAGCAGTAAGGTAGAAGAATTGTTGCAAATGTGATACAAGAGGCAAGAAGAGCATGAGAGTCGACAACACGAAGCCATATATGGTGCTTTTCCACTGCATGGTATGGTACGGTACGGTTCAGTACGGTTCACTTTTGGGGGTTTTCCACTGGGTACAGTACCTGGTACCTGGTACTTTATTATTACCACCTCGGCCGAGGTTCCAAGCGATACGTACCGTTACCAAAACGTGACGTGTAAACTCTACTGATCACAACTTTTCGGACACAACTTTTGTTTGAACAAACGCACCTTTTTGTATCAACCAAAAAATTTCTGTTTCGTTGTCTGTTGAGGAAGTACAGATGTTCCTCTCATTGATAGCCGAGGACCGGATCCAGCGAGAGATTAATGGGGTGACACGGAATGAAAAAGCCTTATGTATATATGTTTTGCGCTTTGTATATTTTTAGAGTTTCTTTTATGTTTAGATTTTGTATATGTGTTTTGCTTCAATTAAAAACAATCTGATTGAATAAGTGTACTTCCAGACTATATTAAATATATATTATTGTATGAGCACGTAATGAACCTCTTGAAAAAGACAAATGATTAATGCCATGATTATACAAACCAAGACATAAATAAAAAAAACAAGGGATACATTGAACATTTTGAAATATTATTGAAAAGTTTATTGATAATTCACTTTACAGAACATTCTACATGAATAGTTAACTATTCAAGTAACGCAGCACACCTGCACGAACATCCCTGCCCTCCTCCTCTACAGCCTGTGGCACTGCCACCACAGTCTCTGCTGCTGGGGGTAAATCCCAAGCATTCTCATTGGCCTCTCCACTCGCAGCACGGATTACAGTATAGCTGCACCGTAGTGAGCATGTTTCAGGTTTTATGGACATATATCATAGACTCATTAACGTCTGTAAATGAAGAAATTAAACGTAAATATTAGTTGGGTAATATTAGTTGTACTATAAAGTAAAATTATTATTTTTCTTAATTTCCGCCATATTAAACTTTTAATTTTTAATTAATTTAATACGTTTTTTAATATTAAATATTTTGGTGGGTATCGAAATAGATTATACCTGTCTAGTTGGGTCGCGGAATGGACAAGTTTGGGAACCCCTGCTCTAAACAATCAGGATTCAGTGGTGAGGAGGAGTAGTTTGCCGCTACAACACTCAAATCTTGACGTCTTGAATGAATAAGTTGATGAATGAATTTATACACATACAAACTGATTAGGTTGTGGGTAAGTTTGGAGGACATGCATGAAAAATGTTTGTTTTTAGTGTACTTCACCAAACCCACACTACAAAAATAATCAAAGAATCATGTAAAATCTAGTAAGCCTTGAGATTATTATTTGTGACATGAGCCAAATACTGTATAAGGCTATTATAACATATAGGCAATAAAGCTAAACTGAACAACCTTTTTTCTCCAACTTCATTAAACTTATTTTCATTAACATTTAAGTTCTGCTATTGTAAGCAATTTAAATTATAAGTGCAAACTGGGTGCTTAATGCAAATGTAATTTGCCACATTTACAAAATCAGGTGATTATGTCCACCCATTTATGCAAATGTCTCTTCATGTATAGAGACAAAAGAATGAAGCTACAAGGTTATAGTGATTGTGTATATTTGTGAAGACACTGATGAATGGTACAAAAGCTCTTCAGCTCTTGGTTTTGTGGTTTTCCAGGTGGACGAGCTGCACACTGGTGGAGAGAGAGAAGAGACACCCTGATATTGCATTTACATTTATGCATTTAGCAGACACTTTTATCCAAAGCGACTTACAGTGCATTCAGGCTATTTTCCTGAATTGAACACCTCTGCGCTGCTAACGCAATGTTCTACCACTGAGCCACAGGAACATATGATTGAGGCACAAATACGACTGTTCCTGTGGCTCAGTGGTAGAACATTGCGTTAGCAGCACAGAGGTTGTGGGTTCAATCAGGAACACACATACAACAAAATTATAGCCTGAACAATCAGGCTAAGTCGCTTTGGATAAAAGCATCTGCTAAATGCATAAAAAAATGTAAATGTAAATTAAAAAAAATGTATATATTGTAAAGTGAATTGCTTCTCAGGGTTCATACAAGGTGCTTGAATTTTACTTTTTGAAATTGAAGTCCTGGAAAACCCTTGAAAAGTACTTTATATAAGGGCAGTATATATGAAAGTAGTGTTATTTTTTTCTCCCGATAAAAAATTATTCTTACGCCAAATTACCGATGCAGTGTCTGATATAAATACAGATCCGTTTCGCCTGACTTTTAGCAGCGCACGAGATCTCGCAATATTACCCCTTGAGGTGAAAAAGCGGTCTCACGATATTAGTATATAGTAGTGTTTGTGGTAAAACCTTTGATAGTGCTTGCATTATATTGTTCAGTCTTTTATTGCACGTGCTGTTTGTTTGTTTCCAATCACGTGCATTTGGTAACGCGTATAAAGTCACGTTTTGTGTTGCACTGTTGTTATTTACAAACACAGAGCGCATCTCCATCTCAGCCGCTTGGAACACAAACTCTTCCTCTTCATATGCTGTGAGTTTGGGTTACTTAAAATTTATCTGAGAAAAAGTGCATGTTATCTTACTAGATTTGTAACGTAAATCATTTATAAACCTATGCCAACACAGGAGAATACATCAACATATTTCTAAATATGCGATTTCAAAATAAAAGATCAAATCCTCGCTCTGAGTTTGCATGTGGCCAAATATTAAAATTACACAGATTTAAACGTCCTTGAATCCCGCTGTAAAGTGAAGCATGGCTAGGCTACGCCCCTCTGCAGGTATTTGTTATAATACACAATATAATTGATTATGTTCATATTTTGTGTAGGCATATTACATTATGTAGGCCTATTTTATCAGTGTTGTTCAATAAAATCATGTAATTACTTGGTTTTGATACTTTATTTGAACCAATTATTATTGCCTTATCGTTAGTTTATATATAAATAGTCAAACTAAAGCCTGGTCTTCACTTAGGTCTATTTGTATTACTAAAAAATATCAAATTACGCAATTGTCAAAATAATCAGTAGATTACTTGATTACCAAAATAATCATTAGTTACAGCCCTATATTTGTTAAAAAATTTCAAAATACAACTGCATTGTTTTGATTGGTGTGATTAAAAGACAAATATTTTGTCATTCAAAAAAATCTTAAAAATAGTATTAAAATGTTGTCTCATTCTAGTGAACCAAGTATCTCGTGAGCTAAGTGTATTGTCACACACCCTAGTGTTCACACAGTGTTTCCCATAGGATTTTGTGAGACTTGTGGTGGCAGGTGACACCACATATTAATTTGCATATTTATGACGTCATTGCATCACGTTTGCGTTCAGACGAGTTTTGGCACTTCAGATCTGTTCTACTCTATGAACTCACATACTGTAATATAACTGAATGACCAATAAAACTGTTTACATTATATTTTCTGTTGTCATGCATAAAACAAGTTTAAATGGTAAACTCGACCCATTAATACTATGATAACCAGGAATCACTCTAAATATACTCCTTGAATCCTGATTTATAATCGCGACATTGTCTGATAAAATCAATATACATCTAACTTACACTAAAAAGCGACTATATGTGGTGGTTTTGGCTATATTACTGTTTTGTCTCATTCAGCGCACTGCCTGCGTCTGAGTAACAAACTATGTGCATATTAACAGATGAATTATGTTCATATTTAAAAGTCCAAACAGTCAGTAAGTGACAGGTGCTTGGAAATGCTGTTTTGAGCTCATTACTGACGAGTCTGCTGCGGTACGGTCAACTGAATGCGCTGCTTCTCTGCTGCTCACTGGACAGAAGGCCGGGAGAGTCAGACCTTGCGCTCGCAGGGCAGTACTGGAGACATATTCCAACTGAACGGCAGCTTTTTTTTTATTCACTAGGTTGGTCAATATGTACCTTTTATGGAAAAAAAGCCGCCCAAAAGGGTCTGAAAGTTGCTAAATATTGTGCTATCACTTATGCATTATCACTTCTCTCATTCTACCTTGATCATGCCCGAGATCTGAGTGAGGCGCAGAGAGAGGCTGTGCGAGCTGAGGAGGTGCTACAGGCTGGGCCGGCGACAGATCGATCTCCACTCCAGCTGACGAGAGCAGCCGAACGAGAGGTGGACGTGATCCAGCCTGAGGAGGAGGAGGTCAGCCGGGTCCAACCAGAGGTGACCCCCTGACGGAGGTCCAGATTAGACCGCTGCTTTCGCTGCGGAGAACAGGGGCATTTTGCCAGGGACTGCCCTGCTCCGAGCCCCCGGCCCCGGACTGTGTCACCGCCGGGAAACGACCGCGGAGTGAGGCAGTGAGGGGACCCTCACCCCGTTCTTTGACACCCCTCCACCAAAACTGCCCTATTGTGGGACGCTGCGGGCTTGCCAGAGGACTGTACCTGGACTGTGTGGTTGGCGGGCAGCCCTGCAGCGCCCTGGTGGATACGGGGTCCACCATATGCTTGCTACGAAAAGGACTGTTGTCAGTAACGGCCAGTCCTCTTCCGGAGGACTGGACCCCAACCAATACCGAACTGCTCACCGTCACGGGTGAAAGGACAGTAATGCCCTGGGAAGAAGCTGTTGTCTGTGGTGGTGGGGATGAGCCAGACGTGCCACAAGTTCTGGCTCGCCGACATCAGAGATGAGTGCATTGTTGGCTTGGACTTGTTGGCCCACTGGGGAGCACGTGTCGACGTGCCAGGGGCCGCCCTATTGCAGGGCTCTAGACTAACTTTTTACACTGGTTGCACTGGTGCGGCAAACTTTTTTTCTTAGGTGCACCAGCACAAAAGTTAGGTGCACCCAAATTTTCATATAGGCAATATTGACTATTTGAAGCACAATTCTACAAGAAAGGTAACTTACTGAAAAAGTGTTGGTGCTGAAAGTGCTTCTCTGAGCAGAGATTTAAAGTTAAAACATCTCAAGATAAATGAAATAAAAATAAAATCTAAATTAAGTGTTTTCAGGGTATCAAACTGAACATCTCATGGCTCAATGTCTTATGGACTATATTGCAGTCACATCCCCCTCGGATGGCCAACTCCTGTAGTTTGTCCTTCTTGATCTTTGCCATTGACTAAACCAGCTGGCCACACTCTCTCTAGCATCAACATCTTCCAGACTTGACCCCTCTACACTGATTCTTATCAGATTTTCCACTGTGTCTGAATGAAGGGATGCTCTAGGGCAGTGCTTCTCAACCCCCCCACCCCTAAACCTATAAAACAATCCGGCACCCCTATCTCACCTCAGATTACCAAATAATTTCAGTAAACATTATGGAAAAAAAAATATTTAAAGAGGAAAAAAAACACCTCGTTCCCCGTCACAGAGGCCAGCAACCGTTTTGTCCTGGTCGCTATGGATTACTTTACGAAGTGGCCAGAGGCATATGCGGTGCCGGACCAGAGTGCTTCCACGACGGCGCAGCGACTAGTAGATGAGATGTTCGCCCTATTCGGGGTGCCGGATGAACTTCATAGTGACCAGGGGCGGAATTTTGAGAGCCGATTGTTCAGTGAGGTGTGCCAGTGATTGGGGGTGAAGAAGACTAGAACCACTCCCCTCCACCCTCAAAGTGATGGACTGGTTGAGCGGTTCAACCGCACACTGGCAACTCAACTTGCCATCTTGACCAGTCAGCATCAGAGAGACTGGGACCAGCATCTGCCCCTGGTCCTGTGGGCATATAGGACAGCGGTGCAAGAGTCAAGTCAGTGCACACCAGCGGCGCTGATGTTTGGGAGGGAGCTCCACACGCCGGTGGACTTGGTGTTTGGGCCGCCCCCCGAGCCAGAAATTTCTGGTGGGCCAGAACTGGACTACTTTAAGCGATTGAAGGAGCGTCTGAGCACGGTCCATCAACTGGTCAGGGAGGCTCTAGAGGATTCTGGAGCCCGCCAGAAGCGGGCATACGACACCCATGCCCACGGACCTACCCTTAGGCCAGGGGACAGAGTGTGGGTGTTCTGCCCCCAAAGGAAGCGGGGGTTGTCACCCAAACTGACTCATCATTGGCAGGGACCTGGGGAGATTCTGGACCAAATTTCAGAAGTGGTCTTCCGGGTCCGAATGCCTGGACGGGGTAGACGGGTGGTGCTTCATAAGGATCGGTTGGCACCGTACCACCCACTGGCCCCAGAGCAAGATACTGGTGGAAGCCAGGGTGGCTCCCCACCATCCTCTCCCAGCGCCGAGATGGACAATGATGGACTCCGGGCTGAGCCTAGTGCTGGGAGTAGAACATCCGGGAGGCCGAAGCGTGTTCGACGCCGGCCAGGACATTTGTTGAATTTTGTTGTGGGAGATTAGGGTTGAGGGGACACTAACCCTCTTGGGTGGGGGTTATGTAATGACCCGGTGTTTATGTTAAAGTTAGTTCGGGTGGGTTTGGTTCATTTACTGCCTGTTATATAAAAAGGTGGCTGTTACCGTCACTGAGAGAGATGTGTAGGGGAGGGACTTGGCAATATGGACTTGCATGTGTGATTCTTAATCTGTGTTCGGAATAAAAGGAGAAAGATGACATTACTGCCTCCTGCTGGTTTGTGAAGACATTACTCCAGCTCATAGAGACACTTATGGCGCTTTTCCACTGCATGGTACGGCACAGCTCGTTACGGTACGGCACGGCTCAGTTCGGGTCGGTTTGCGTTTCCACCGCAGTTTAGTACCGCTTTAGAGTGGGCGGGATTATTCACGTGTCGTTATAGTTGCGCCGCCTCTACATAATCATAACATCATCATAAACGCGCCACAAACAAACACACAACAAAGGAGCATATCGACAGAATTATTTTTCATTCTCGACATGTGGATGTTTTTAACAGCAATTAAATTGCTATGAGAAAAAGCCTATGAGAATGCTTGGGATTTACCCCAGCAGCAGAGATTGTGGTGGCAGTGCCACAGGCTGTAGAGGAGGGCAGGGATGTTCGTGCAGGTGTGCTGCGTTACTCGAATAGTTACCTATTAATGTAGAATGTTCTGTAAAATGAATTATCAATAAACTTTTGAATAATATTTCAAAATGTTCAATGTATCCCTTGTTTTTTTAATTATGTGTTGGTTTGTATCATCGTGGCATTAATCATTTGTCTTTTTCAAGAGGTTCATTACGTGCTCATACTATAATACATTTTAATATAGTCTGGAGGTACACTTATTCGATCAGATTGTTTTTAATTGAAGCAAAACACAGATACAAAGGTAAAAATATAAACAGAAAACATACTCTAAAAATATACAAAGTGCAAAAAGTATATACATAAGGCTTTTTCATTCCGCGTCGCCCCATCAAGCTCTCGCTGGATCCGCTCCTCAGCTATCAACGAGAGGAACATCTGTACTTCCTCAACAGACAACGAAACAGCTATTTTTTGGTTGATACAAAAAGGTGCGTTTCTTCAAACAAAAGTTGCGTCCGCTCCTTCGCTGGCTGTGCTGATTTAAATCTTGCGGTTCAGTGATGCAGTAATGACGATTTTCTCCAGCCAATCAGTGATCAGTAGAGTTTACACGTCACGTTTTGGTAACGGTACGGATCGCTTGGAACCTCGTCCGAGGTGGTACTAAAAAAGTACCAGGTGCCAGGTACTGTACCCAGTGGAAAACCCCCCAAAAGTGAACCGTACTGAACCGTACCGTGCCGTACCATGCAGTGGAAAAGCGCCATTAGAGTCGTGTGGTGTATGGGACATGAGTGCTCATATTTCCTATTTGCAAAGTTTAGACTTTCGGCGTATAGATGCTAGCACCCCGCTAGTAATTAGCTAAATATCAGTGAAGTAGTTTTGCTATGCTCCATTTAGCCCCACGTCTTTGAGAATAATAGACAGTTGTTACAATATGATCATCAAAAACAACTGTCCGCTTCCTTCACATCATCAAATAAGCATCCCCAGAAGCGAACAACAATCTGCCATCCATAACATTGGGTTTGCATTTACTTGATGCATAAAACTACGACAGATTGCCAATCTTTTTTTTCCTCTTCCCTCCCGAACGGCTCTGCTTCCCCCTCCTAAGCACCGCCCACCATCGAATCATAAACTTAGACTAATTCAAATTAAAAAGTATTTAAATACATACACACTAAATTGTATGTTCACATGCAAATTTTAATATACTGGGAACAATATTTGAATAATATTATTAACCCTTTGTAGTCTGTACTTTATTCCTTTTTTTTCTATACATTTACATCTGGGCTACATAATGATTTATGGCTAAAAATAAAGTTGATGAAGTATGGAGATACAAGGTTTCAAAAGGACAGCGTCATCATGACAGGTGAGTGTTATGTTGGGAATCAGTCAAATAAAGACGCAGAGAAACAGGCAGTACTGAACCACACTCTGTTTACTTAACTTCTCTCCTTCATACATTCCTCTTCTACAATAGAACAAGTATGAACAACATTGCCATCTAGCGGAGGCCTTAAAAGTATCACAATTATTCAGACACAACATCTTCCCCTTTTCAGAAAGAATGTAACAGACTTTAAACAACGGAAACATGTATAAGCCTATAATAAACAGGTACTGCGAAACACAATTAAATGAATAACATATTTAAACTTTTATCTTCTTGACTCCATTATTTTAATAGTTCAACCTCTCTTCATTTTCTTACTCATGTAAAACATAGTCCTTAGTCCAGATAGGCTTCTGCCTTGTCCTAGTACCCCTGAATGGCACGCTTGAGGGTTAACAATTTGTGATGCAGATTGTTGCTTTTCATAAGTGTCAGCATCACTGCTTCTGGCACTCCAGCAAGACGTGACGCATTCCATATTTTACCATCATCCAAGAGATAGGAGTCCTCACCTCTCTTCTGCACAACAGATCTTGGTTGTGTGAACTTTGGTCACCTTTCTTTACTTTCCAGGGTTTCTTAATCCGCACTAGGTCTCCGGGTTGGAGCCTAGAGGACTTTGCATTTCTCCTGGCATCAGTGTACTGTTTAACTTTGTCTTGTTTCCTTTTCACACGTTGTCGTAGTATGCTTTGGCCTGTAGCTTTTACAGGGTAGTCCATGATTTGTAGTTTTGTTCGCATGTATCGACCATGGAGCAACTCTGAGGGTGTAAAACCCGTGGTAGCATGAGGGTACTCCTGTAGTTCATAAGAAATGTTTGAGTGAATGATTTCCAAGGCTCTCCCTGAATTGAAGCAGTTTGCAAACAGTCTTTAGGACCCTGTTAAACCTCTCAACCTCTCCATTCGCACGTGGATGGTACACAGCAGATCTGAAATGGCGATATCTCTCTCCCTGAAAAACTCAGAAAACTCAGAAGAAATAAACTGAGGTCCATTGTCAGAGACAAGTTCTTTTGGATTTCCTTCAAGGGCGAAGACTGAAGTCAGGAACTGTATGCAGCTGTGTCAACTCTGGGTGAGAAAGCAACCTCCGCCATTTACTGAAATAATCAACAAGCATTATGGCATATCTGCAGTTTGCTGGTGCAGTCTCAAATGGTCCTACAATATCGATAGAAACCTTCTCCCATGCAACTGATGGCAACTCAACAGGTTTGAGTGGTGTATCATATGTAACAGCTGATTTATCATTCTGTTTGCATGTGGAACAGTCCCGTATCAGAGCTTCAGCCTGGCTATCCATTTTCGGCCACCAGTACAGTTGCCTAAGCCGCTGCTTGGTACGAACCATGCCTTGGTGTGATTCATGCGCAAGGTCTATGAGTTTTTTCTGTAGTGACTCAGGGACCAGAAGACGATGTGTACCTCTGACTACGCATCCCTCCACTACAGCAAGCTCATGGATTAGAAAGTAGGGTTGTACATGCAGGTCGACATCCTTCTTGTATTTTGGCCAGCCAGTCTGCTGATATGTAGAGCATTTAGTCAACACTGGGCAGTTGTTGCATGCAGTCTGGAAATCACCTTTGGAGATTGCACTAGAAGCAAATGAGATCAAAGCAACAGATTCAATTGTTTCAGCATAGTTATGCTCAGTGTTAGGGAGTGGCATTCTTGACAAACAATCAGCAACACTGTTCAGGGGGCAAGGTCTGTACTCAACGTCATAATTAAACTCCAGTAAACGTGCAGACCATCTGGCAACACGTAAACCAGCACGGCTATTACCTTTGCTGCTGAGTAGAGTAGTAAGAGCTTGATGGTCAGTGCGTAACATGAATTTCCTTCCCCACAGCCATGTACGCCATTTCTCCGCAGACCAGACGCAGGCAAGAGCCTCCTTTTCTACGATGGAGTATTTTCGTTCAGCATCAGATAAGGAGCGCGAAGCAAAAGCAATGGTTCTCTCTATTCCCTGGTCATCAAGCTGAGTCAAGACAGCACCGACACCATAATCTGAAGCATCACAGGAAAGTATTGTGCTGAGATTGGGGTTGAATAAGGAAAGTGCAGGACTGTTCACTATAGTCATTTTGACCTGGTCAAAGCTTTCTTGTGCTGCAACAGTCCACTGAAAATCACAGTCTTTGCGAAGTAAAGCTCTCATAGGTTCGACCAGAGTAGCATAGGCAGGTACAAACTTGCTGTACCATGTGCCCATTGGAGCTCCCTCATCTGTATTACAGTCATTCACACTGAGGACCGTCACTTCAGGTAGGCTTACTTCATTAACTGACTTTGATGATGACTTGCACACTTTTGAGAAATGTCCGATTTTCCCACATTCTACATTTGCAGTCTTTAGCAGGGCAGGACTTGTCATTTGCAAGGTGATGCGTAGAACCACAGCGGTAACACTGCTGTTGACCCTTTATGCGCCTATCCTCTCTCGCTTGCTCCTTTGTTTACTTTTCTGCATCCGCGAATTAACGTTAGTTCGTTTTTGAATCGCTGATACATGTTTCGATTCACCTTCAGCAATGACTTTGGCATCTGCAACCGCTGCTTCAATTTGTCTTGCAATAGTAAGTGACTTTTCAAGGGTTAACTCTGGTTCTAATAACAGTCTTTCGCGAATTCTGGGCATGCACGTTTTTTCTACAATCTGATCGCGGACCATTTCATGCTCCATATCGCCAAAAGCACATGTTCTTACCAGTTCACGAAGCGCTGCAACGTAATGGTCTGTAGACTCACCCACTGCCTGACCGCGTTGCCTGAAGCGATACCTCTCAGAAACAACATTCAGTTTAGGGGAGAAGAACTGTTTCAGTGCTTGTAAAGATCCATTATATGTATCAGCAGTAAGAGGCAGTGTATTGTAAATTCGCTGTCCTTCTGTTCCCAAACAGTGTATTAGTAGTGCTCTCTTCCTCTCGGCGGAAAACTCCTCACCACCGATGGCAAGCAGGTAGTTCTGAAATAACTTTTCCCATGCATCAAAGGGAGTTTTCGGTTCACCTGGACAATCTAGAAATGCTACTGGGGGTTGCAGAGAGAGCAGAGACATCCTGGCATCCTCGTCGCCAATTGTTATGTTGGGAATCAGTCAAATAAAGACGCAGAGAAACAGGCAGTACTGAACCACACTCTGTTTACTTAACTTCTCTCCTTCATACATTCCTCTTCTACAATAGAACAAGTATGAACAACATTGCCATCTAGCGGAGGCCTTAAAAGTATCACAATTATTCAGACACAACAGTGAGCTGAATAATGGAGCCTAATCAAAAACATCAGGGGAATCAGGTAAATCCTTTGTTAAAGAGACAAGCCTTACTTTTTATCAAAAGTTAAACTTACAGTGTGTCTCAGAGGTGGAAAGTAACGAATTACATTTACTCGCGTTACTGTAATTGAGTAGCTTTTTTGTGTACTTGTACTTTTTTAAGTAATTTTTTTAATCTGTAATTTTACTTTTACTTAAGTATATTTTGTGTGAAGTATTGTACTTCGCTACATTTAAAAACACATTAATTACTGAGTAAAAAAAAAATGCTCCGTGGAAACAACTGCAGCAAATAATGGGCAGAAGAAGAAACTAAAAATCACAAGAAAGATGCAGACGGACAAGACAGGCGTTATGGTGCAGACCCAGCTGAAAACCAAACCCCGTCATATTCTGCTGAAGTTGAACTCAAAGGAATGAAGTGAACCCCAGGCCATATATTCATGCTCTATTATGCAGTGTAAGCTGTGTTTGCCTCGGGAGACCGAACTAGCAGCTTATAAATATATCGACATCGCCCTTAGCAAGCATGAAACGTTAGAGATAAGGTAAATACTTACATCATTGCATTGGTGGTTAAAATGAAGCTTTGACGGTTTAGCAGAAGGTTTTGCACAAATGAGCCAAAAAGACAGTGGTGCAGGGTGTGCAGTATCGTCTGCGATAATATAGTAATTGTTGTTTTAATGATGTGCGATTTGACATTATCTGTATTTTGCCAAAACCAAACAAATCACTCTAAACAGTGTGCCGTGAAATCTAGTAACTTTAGATTAGACTAATCCGCGTGCATATGGAGTGCTTTCTTTCACTGCGTGATTCAGTCTGTTAAAATGCGTTTAGAATTCACAAAATTGAAGATATAGAAGCAGAACATTTATATATTTATATAATTTAATATAGTAAGTCAACATCACATGAAGAATGCCGTTTTTCTCAAAAAATCACCACGATTACACAGGCCTGTAGATTTTCTTTTTACACAGTTCAAAAAACAAGAAGTTAATTAAGAGACTTACGTTTTAGACACCATATTGCCTGTTTTTGCTCTATTTCGACAACAAAAATAATTCCATACACAGTTTTGCGTCTCTGACTCTGAGCAATGACGGTGTTTTGTTCCTGAATGAATTAACCGTTTAAATGATTCTGTTCAATCGCAATGACTCACTTATCAGTGACTTGCTGACACCTACTGGTGGTTCTAATTTAACATTTAAAGTATCTTTTGATTTATTTATTTTTAATTTCAAATGACTATTTAACATTTGTGACCCTGGCATGGAGCACAAAACCAGTCTTAAGTCGCTGGGGTATATTTGTAGCAATAGCCAACAATACATTGTATGGGTTAAAATGATAAATTTTTATTTTATGCCAAAAATCATTAGCATATTAAGCAAAGATCATGTTCCATGAAGATATTTTGTACATTTCCTACTGTAAATATATCAAAACTAAGAGCTTAATTTGAACAACTTTAAAGGAGATTTTCTCAATATTTGGATTTTTTGCACCCTCAGATTCCAGATTTTCAAAAATTGTTCTATCATAACAAACCATACATCAATGGAAATATGATTTATTCAGCGTTCAGATGATGTATAAATCGCAATTTAGGAAAATGGACCCTTATGGTTTTGTGGTTCAGGGTCACATTGTATGTCTTATTTATCTAAACATTATTTCTGCATTTGGAACTGCAGGCTAAATGCATTCATGTCAGTGTGTAAATACATCTATGCCACTTCAGATGAAGCTTCTGCATTTCCTCTGCATTGCAAAGATGCATTTTGTTGATACTGATTTAATTTGCCTGGTAACAGCCCAAATGTCTTATTATTCTAATTAACCGATTCCTTTAATTAAAAACACCTAGTTTGAGATGTATAGGCCCATATCCCAGGTGTGTCAAACTCAGGTCCTGGAGGGCCACAGCCCTAAAGAGTTTATTTCCAACCCTGCTCCAACACACACACCATGTAGTTTTCAAATAAGCCTAAATGATAAGTTTAGCTGGATCAGATGTGTTTAATTAGGGTTATATCTACACTGTGTATGGCTATGGCCCTCCAGGTACTGAGTTTGACACCTTTGGTCTATCACATTTTTTCCCCCCTCCCATTGTTAAAAAGTATATTTTAAATGAGCTACTTTTTACTTTTACTTGAGTATATTTTTAGACTGGTACTTTTACTTGTACTTAAGTAAAATTTCAGTAATGTAATGGTACTTTTACTTGAGTAGAATATTTTTGTACTCTTCCCACCTCTGGTGTGTCTGAATCCCAAACAATACAAAATAATAGTTGTAAATAGAAATCTTTGACTTCACAGTGCAAATGATCATACACCTTAAGCTGTTTGAAGCAGCCATCTCTAGTCAGCTGGAACTGAAGAAGGTGCTGGTATTATTTGAACACTTTGGGGTGGTTTCCCATACAGGGTTTAATACTAGTTCCAGACTAAAATAAATGTTAGAGCGGTCTAAACTGAAAACATGTTGTGCTGACATCTTAAAATGGATCAGTGCTGTTGTTTTGTCTCAAAATGAACACAAGTAGGCCTAATGCTTTTTGTAAGGCATGTTTGTAAAACTACTTAAATGTCCTAATTTAAGTGTGGCCTAGTCCTGGATTAATCTAATCCCTGGCCAGGAAACTGCCTCTTTAAATAATAGCTTGTTACTGAAGCACTAATATTTAGGACAATGCTACTGTCAGGATCTTCTAACGCAAAACCAGACATGGTCTCTCTGGTTTTTTTCTGTCAAATGAACCAGCAATGTCAATCATTTATGATTTAATCATTATTTTGAGTCAGTTCTCTCTTTTCAGTGATCTGGCCGAACGCATCTCAAAACCTTCCCCTGGCAAAGGGTCTGACATTAACGGGGACTTGAGGCAAAATGCCAACAAATTGGACTGTTGTGAATAAAGTGAAAATAAAATTAAAAGTGTTGATTGCGGCATTACGTTTAGATCTGATCATATCGCATCATATTTATTTTTACGTGTTTTAGTGTGTTGCACATTTTAACCAATCACGCACGATTCTGTTGAGTTTATGAATGCATTGGTCAATCAGAAGTGTTAAAATGAGTCATCGCTTTTGTTCGGTGCACATGCTCGCTGACAGAATTCTACACTCTCGCAAATTCTTATCATAAACAACAAAGTGCAGATGTAAGTATGATGTAAGTAAGAGATTCATTTGACAGTGTAGACAGCTTCATTGATAATAACGGGAGTTTTTTGAGAGTGCTTAAACTCACACTAGAGTATATAATCAGTGACAACTAGGGGTGTGCGATATGACGATTTTTGATCGTGGATGATAAAAATGTCTCCAAGATCTGCTTTTGGAGAAATATCGTAGTATCGTGCTACAGCGCACATTCTGTCAGTTACAGTTCTGGCGCCTCCGTTTCAATAAACTTTACAATGCGACATACATTCACAGCAGTAGAGTTACTCTCACGGACACGGTACATTATTTCCATGTGTTAAAGCCTTGTCGGAAACGTTTCATTCACGCGCTGTTCTGACGTGCGCTTTTTCTGAGTCCGTACACCTGAAGAGCGCGCAAGAAAAACCCTGTCTAACAGCGCCTGATAACTCAACTAAGTTATCTTTTGTGTTAATACTGTCAAAACACACAAGGTTTATGTATAGACTGAGTTGGGTATGTCTAAAATGAAAGTAAACAGCCGAGACAAAAATGGATGCGTGCCTGTATATTAGGTGCGTGCAGGTCTTAAAGGGACAGTACTAAAGATGCAGCCGACTGTCATTAAAGGGATAGTTCACCCTCAAACTTGTCATTATTTACTTACTCACATGTTGTCCCAAACCTGTATTAATGTATTTATTGTGCTGAACACAAAAGAAGATATTTTAAAAAATGTTTGTAACTAAACAATTGCTTGTCCACTGGCTTCGATAGAAGGAAAACAACTCCTATGGAAGTCACTGTGGACCAGCCACTGTTTGGTTACCAACATTATTCAAAATAGCATTTATGTTCAGCAGAAGAAAGAAACTCATTCAGGTTTAAAACTAAACTTGAATGAGTAAATTATGGTATAAATATAAAGACAGACAGATGACAGAATTTTTATTCTTTAATGCTAAAACAACAAAACATAAAGAGAAAGAAATAACTCCCTACTCTTGACAGAAATAATAATACAGCTGCTTTAATAGGAATACATACATATAGTGTTTTACTTTTATATTTGCTCATTCAATTTCTTGAATGCTACTGCTAAATATGCCTATTGTATCTGAAAATAAAGCACTGTTTGATTTATTTGTAATGTGTATATTTGTTCTTATTTTTAATAACAAAGATAAAATAATAAAGATTTTTATCTTCGCCCACTTTGGTCTAAATATCCACCATTCTTTTTTATATTTTGTTCCCTTGAAAGGATTTGTCTTTATAACAGTGAAATAATTTTGGCTGCTCTGCTCAGACAAAATAGTAAAACCAACATGACAAAGAATCATGATAAAATCGTGATATATATATATTTTTTTTTTTAAATCGTGATATGACATTTTTGCCATATCGCCCACCCCTAGTGACAATGTGATAATGTAAATGTTCTTGGCTTGCTTTAGGTACATAATTGATTCACTGTTTGAATAACTGTGGAAATTTAATGAAATAGCTAGTAGCTTACAATGTTTTTCTTAAAATGTGATCACATTAAAGATGAATTCAGTCGTATTAAAATATTTTATGAAATAACACCCATATCTGGTACTTGCCTAAAAAGATGGGTTTATGATGTATGTAGTTAATAGATTACACTAACATTAGGCTACTTTTACTTTTTGCTGAATCATATGAAGTGGTTTCTGAGTAGGTAAAACAAACAAGATCACAGAGACCAAACTGCTGGATAAAGTGGACCATGGATCGTGGAAGCGGAGGGCCCTTTTGAGGTCTGGTACAAATATGAGATACAAAAATACATATGCTATAGGCTCATATGTATGCATGATCAATCATTAAAATATTGTGATCTCGATTCAAACACACACAATCTTGTTTCTTTATGATGATGATTCTGCTATGTCTATTGAACCAGTGAAATCATATCGGATCTGAATATTTAGTGGTGCTATGTGTAAGTTTTCGACTCTACTAAAGCATAAAAATACCATAATATGTTTGCAGATATTTAAGAAACATGCTAAGTTAACACACTTGTTTATCTGAAAAACAAAGCTACAGTCAGTCAGAAAAAGTGCATTCTGTGTCGGAATGTTGGTCTCTGTTTTGGTTTGTGAAACCCGCCCATTGCCAGTTTCCCCAATTTTATTTTGGCACCCCGGGTTGCCAGTTGGCAGGAAATACAACGTATTTCATTTAATTTATCGTTAGGTGCGCTCTTTCCTGTTGGTGTCTCTGAGGAGGAGGGGCCGGGTGAAAAAACCCCTCTCCAATATTTTGAATTTGGACTGCAATACCTAGTTCATCCGTCAATCCTACATACAGAACCTTTAAACAAGCTTTCGCGCAGCCCCTGATCCAGAGACTCACCATGTAAGCTTTATATTGAAACAGCTTCGCAAACAGTCTACACAGTAGGCTACATTTCTGTGTTGCAAACATTAAATAATAATGAAAGTATTAGAATAAAATTTCTAGTTTTGATCAAAATTTGGAACTGATCTTTGTAATTAATGTTACGCTTCAAATAAAGACTGTATTTGTTACATTATGCCAGTAGGTGGTGATCAGTGATTGTTCAAATGTATTTGATGTCTGGATTATTCATTCAAGAGATTCGTTCTGGGGTACGTCAGAGGGCCCTCTTACAGAAAATCATAGCATGATAACTGATTATGGACAAAAGCATCCAGCTATCGCTGTAACTGAATAAGAGAAGATAGAATCGATTTGCCTTTGTGTAATGTAAGCCAATAAACACTCGATTTTGACAATGTATAGTTTGTCTGTGTTCTTAAAACCACCTCAGGTATTTTCATAATGATACATAAAAATAAGTATATTTATAATCCATCGCTAATTGACATAACCTTTTATTACAGTAGAGGATATATATTTCTGCGTTCTGTGATAAGAAGTCACAAAATATTACCAAAGCAAGTTATTTCTAACATTCGACTGATGCTGTTTAGTATGTTATAATGTTCTCTTTTGTTTGACAGCAGGTTTAGAAACGCTTCTCATTACAAGTCATTAAAGGAAGGGAGTGTGCTGCTTTTTCAAATTCACGTTATAAGCAGGAGGAGCGCGTAGACTCACGGACACTCAGCCAGTTTGGAGAGAAATAAAATGCACGGAAATGATTTAAACGCAAAGCCGGGAAAAAAATGTCTCAGGTTACGTATGTAACCATGGTTCCCCGAATGGGGAACGAGACACTGCGCCCCTAGGGGTCGCTACGGGAACGCCTCAGCGTGACTCGTGTCTGAAGATACATATGTAAAAACACCACCTGTTGGGCGGCGACAGCCCATGACGCCACCGGCGTGCCACAATATAAGTGCCGCCGGGAGGATACATCATCAGCTTCTTCGCCTGAAGCTTGCGTCCAAGCATGGTCCAAAGCCTAGGGGACGCAGTGTCTCGTTCCCCATCCGGGGAACCATGGTTACATACGTAACCTGAGACATTCCCTCCATGGGAACTCGAACTGCGTCCCCTAGGGGTCGCTACGGGGAACGTTATACCCACTTCACCATGCTGAGGGGAATGCAAGCCAATTTCGCAAAAAAGGCGAGCACTAAGCCAACTCTACCCGGCTAAGGGAGTTGCCCCTGGGACGGCTGATGGCTGTCAGTGATATTATCCCCTTCGGCCAAAGGCCTGAGCTGCATACCCTAGTACTTACCTGTTAGGCGCCGGGATTACCGGGCCTAGGGTAGAGCTCAAGGTCTTGGAATCAGAAAAGATTCCTTTAAGGGGATATGGCCAGGCACCTGGCTCACTAGGTCCTGGCCGATCACTCAGGGGTTACCACTTGCTCCTTACTGAGGGAACTGTCTCAACAGACCTCTTGGTAGTGTACACCCCTTTTTCCTTTTTCTTTTCTTTTCCTTTTTGGACCCAACACATGTGGGACAAGGGAGCGGGGCCCAAGGCACAAACCGGGCTTTAACCAACTCAAAAAGGGCACGGCTGTGCGTAACCCTACCCTTACGGGATTTTAGAAAGAACGCAGAACCTTGATGTGCGGACTTACCACTGAGTGGATTTTAGAAAGTGCCCAAAGTCTCGCGTGCGCACTTATTAGAAGAACGTTCTATGCCCTGGAGCGGAGAACTACTCATTCCTCGGAGTGAGAGGGAACTCAGACGCTCAGAAGGGAGCGGCAAGCTCATAGATGACCCTCTGGTTGAGGGGAGCAATGCTGGCTCGACCAACAGGGCGAGCGACCTATCACAGAGCTCTGGGGGGCGGAGAAACTCACTCCTCAGAGTGAGACCTCCCAACCATGATTCTCCGCTCAGCAGGGAGCGGCATGCTCATAGATAACCCTCTATAGTGAGGGGAGCAATGCTAGCTCGACCAGCACGAGAGATCACAGAGCTCGGAGTAGCGGAGAACTCATTCCTCAGAATGAGAGGGAAACTCAGACGCTCCGCAGGGAGCGGCATGCTCAAAGATGACCCTCTAATGAGGGAGAAATGCTAGCTCTACCTATAACGAGCTCTGGAGAGCGGAGAACTCATTCCTCAGAATGAGAGGACCTCAGCTACCAATAAGGAACTCTAGAGCGGAGAACTCACTCCTCAGAGTGAGAGGGAACTCAGACGCCCCGAAGGGAGCGGCATGCTCATAGCAATGCTAGCTCGACCAACCAGGAGAGCTCTGGGGAGCGGAGAACTCATTCCTCAGAATGAGAAGGAACTCAGACGCTCAGCAGGAGCCGGCATGCTCATAGATAACCCTCTAATGAGGGAGCAGTGCTAGCTCTACCTATAACGAGCTCTGGAGAGCGGAGAACACATTCCTCAGAATGAGAAGGAACTCAGACGCTCATCAGGAGCGGCATGCTCATAGATAACCCTCTATAGTGAGGGGAGCAATGCTAGCTCGACCAGCAAGGAGAGCGACCTATCACAGAGCTCTGAGGAGCGGAGAACTCATTCCTCAGAATGAGAAGGAACTCAGACGCTCAGCAGGGAGCGGCATGCTCACAGATAACCCTCTAACGAGGGGAGCAATGCTAGCTCTACCTATAACGAGCTCTGGAGAGCGGAGAACTCATTCCTCAGAATGAGAGGGAAACTCAGACGCTCCGCAGGGAGCGGCATGCTCAAAGATGACCCTCTAATGAGGGGAGCAATGCTAGCTCTACCTATAACGAGCTCTGGAGAGCGGAGAACTCATTCCTCAGAATGAGAAGGAACTCAGACGCTCAGCAGGGAGCGGCATGCTCATAGATAACCCTCTATAGTGAGGGGAGCAATGCTAGCTCGACCAGCAAGGAGAGCGACTTATCACAGCAGGAAATATCCACCTAACCTCGGTCAGGTGAAATCTACGGTGGTTACAGGGGAATTAGAGAGGAATGAGAGGGCTTGCCTCTCTCTCACCCTAGCCGCAGGAGGGGGAGGGGCATGAGTCGCGAGACTAGCCTTCTGAACCCATCTCTGACCCTCAGACCGAGATGGGCTAGGACCCCTGGTTGTTCGGGCTCAGACCTGGATTATATAGAACCTTATCCAGGTCTTTCAGCAGATCAGTCTGGTACGCCTTAGTGTGCAACGAGCGACGGTCTGACCTGCTGCTGCATATACCCTGCCATTTAAGCGAGATTCAGGGGCTTAGGTGGCCAGGGGAGCCGAGAGAGGATGTCTGCCACAGAGATAAGCTGTTTATCATCTCTTGCACAGGGACATCCTCATAGCCATTTTCACACAGTGTCAGCATAACTAGTATGCTGAAACCTATGAATACGAGAAAAATAGTTTTTATTTATTTATTTTTTACTCCTTCTCACTCTCCACATCGAGGTTTTATGAAGAAAGGTAGGCTCACTCGAGCTGGGGGCTTTTCTTTTCCTTTTATGATCCACAACCCCCAAAAACTCGTTCATATGCAGAGAAGAGCACTAGCCGCTGAATCTGATTATGTCAGAAAGATCGCATCGTCACAATCCAGCAGCTCACTCTCGCTCGGCCGACGCGGCCGGGGCGGTCCCTCTTTCTTTCTCATTCATCGGCCACATCCAACTGCTAATTTCATTACCTCCGTGCCTCGGCAGCGGTGGGTCCCGAATCGCGAAGCAGACGGCTGCCCTCTTGCCTCGGAAAGAGGGACAGGACGAGAGCGGAGCTTTACATAGAAAGCTCACAGTGCACGCAGATTTCCCCTCAAGGACATCGCGTGCGTGCTCTTTGCCCAAACAAAAGACGCAAAGATTGTGTGTGTCATCGCGGTGGGTCCCGATTTTCCCACACACAATCTTAAACGCCTTGCTAGTGCTCGCCATTTGATAGAGAGAAAACTGTACTCTTACCAGATTGCACGCTTCAAACAAACCAGTCAGTGAAGACGAAAAAGCTGATGATGTATCCTCCCGGCGGCACTTATATTGTGGCACGCCGGTAGTGACATCATGGGCTGTCGCCGGCCAACAGGTGGTGTTTTTACATATGTATCTTCAGACACGAGTCACGCTGAGGGCGTTCCCCGTAGCGACCCCTAGGGGACGCAGTTCGAGTTCCCATGGAGGGGAACTCTTATTTTTCTGTTGCTTGATTTGAGTACTGCCCGTAGACAGAGGCGTAACCAGGGTGTCGCCTAGTTCAGAGTGACAAATTTTACCAGCGTACTTTGAGGTCAAAATGCGTATCCTCTACGCAAAATGCGTACAGGTTGGCAGATCTGAGGAAGTCTTCATTCATTTATTTCAAGTGATTTTTTACATAATGAATTCATTTAAATTAATACATATTTTATATTTTTTTATTACATTTTCCAATAAAACAACAGTGGTACTGGTATCGCATAACAACATGTACAGCTAGTAAGCTAGTAGATATTTAGACATTCAAATGCATAAGAGCAAAGACAAAAATAATATAAAATTATAAACCAAAATTAGAAAGACATAAGTCACTGAGTATCCTCGAGAAAGTTCCAGAGAGAGGACCAAATGCACCAGAACACCTCAGATCTTTGATGTACATCATAAGTTAGTTGTCTCCTGACTCATCCACATATTGGTTGAAGGTATCTGAGCAGTTGACCATAATAATAGTATACATTTTTCTGGCCAGATATATACAAAAATTCAGTACAGATTCTTTGTCACAGTCCAGACACAGATCCGCTGTACAGTTCAGAAGGTATACCATTGGGGACAGTACAAAAGTCTTTCCAATAATCTTGTGAAAAAAATTATCATTTTGTTAGTGAACCGAAATGTAAGCACTTTTGGGGAAGATATTTGAACAGACAGATAACCACTCCTTATTTCTAAAACTAGACCCTATGTACTTTTCCCATATCACTCTTAAAGAGTCAAAGGATGAAGGACAAACATTAAACAGCATTGTACATAATTCAGAGATCTTCTTTTTAAGAGTAAATTAATAAAAATATGTTTTTCTATTTTAATAAGATCAAGTTGTATATTAAATTCTTTTAACTGTAACTCTAAAAACTGTCGGATTTGAAGAAAAATCTATACTGGGCAGATTAAACGCTTGTCTTAACTTCTGAAATGATATAATTTGAACTTCATCAAATAAATGACCTTGCTCCGACACTCCTCTTGACCTCCAAGTCAAAAGGCCAATATTCTGCTTGGGAGTGGATCAGGATTGAGTGCAATTGGAGACTTCAGAGACAACTTATTTGGAATGGATAAATATTTCTTAACATCCTTCCACACCAAAAGAGTATTTGTTACAGTGAAAATATTATAAATAAATGGTAACATAACAGTCTAGGAAAACTTCTAGTGGATTCAATCCCGACCCAGCGTGAATCAAATCTGTAAATAAACCAACTTAACGTGCATAATTTGTGCAGACCAAAAATATAATTGAAAATTGAGTAGGGAAGCCCCACCCAATTCATTTGGTTTCATCAAAACCGAAAGTTTAAGTCTGGGTTTTGAAGAATTTAAGAATTAATCCTCTTAAAAAAGTTTGTATTTAAGTAACATGGTAGATTTTGGAATAGGAGGTTATACATATTTTTAAATAGACTAATTTATAACATTAAATAAAACATTTTGTCAGAACCTGAAAGGAAATCAGACAACCAAACTAAATAATACGTAGGCTAATGTTTTGTTTTCAGAATCGTGGGAGAACCATGATCTCTATTCTAAAAATCAAATCTAACTAATGCTATTAGTACTGTTTCTAATATTAAAATGTAAAGACTAGGATTACACTAGACTGTAGTACATTAACAAAGATTTGGTGCATTGTAATGCCTTTTCTTATCTAGTGTGCCAGTGTGCGGAATGCTGCAAGCCAAAACCCTCTTGCACCAATGCCAAAAAAAGTTGTCCGGCTGTCCAGCGTAGTTACTACTCTCGCAATTCTGAGAAATAAAGTCGTCATTCTGAGTAATAAGGTCAGAATTGCGAGATAGACACCTTTTTTGCGAGGTATAAACAATTTTAAGAAAATAGTCTCTTTTTTTCCCCCTCAGAATTGTGACATAAAAAGTCACAAATATCTTGTTTTATTTTTTATTCAGTGGTGGAAACGGCCTTTCATAAAGTATGAAGAACTTTAATGAAATGTGAATTTAGTGAGTCAAAGATACTGATGATTTCCAGGGCATTATTGCATACTTCTATCACAGTGACCTGTAAATTACATTTTTTGCTATTACATACCATCATTTTATAATCATTCCTATTTGTGCAGCATATGTCATAAGTTATTGTACAGCTGTGAGAACACACTCACGTTTGTCAGGAACACGTTTGTCCTTCACTTTCTGTTTAGGGGGTTGAGACCACCTCAGTGTCACGTCTGTGAATCCTCTATCAGCCAGAGCAGATCCCAACTGGAAATAACATTCATACTAAACTGATTAGATCAGAATATGAAAAGACATTCAAATCTTCCTCTCATCTTTTCTCGTGTCATGTCCCAAACAGTACTTTAGTAAAGTCATGTCTCTTTAAAATGTGAGAATATTGTAAATTTGTTCATGCAGTAAATAGTTTGACTGAATAATCAATAGGTGTTCGGCACTCCTGTCGGTGAACCTTTGTGTCATAATATATCCCGTTTCTCTCTTTGCAAATGCAACTGCACTGAAGGACAACAACAGCTGATTTTGTCTTTAACAAATTCAGGTCATAATATTTAACAAAGCAATAAGTGTTTGTTTTCTCATCACTTGTTACTTTTTTTTTCTCACCTGTTTCATTACATTTTCTCTCATTGTAGAGTCGGTCAAATCATTGCTGTAGTGAAACAGCAGTTTTACAAATGATCTTTTTAAACAGGGACCGAGAAAAATATATCTGTATATATGTAAATTCATAAAAATATTGTTCCCCTCCGGAAACATCGAGCTGCGTCGAAACGCTAGGGGAACGCCATCAGCGTTGTCCAGCTCTGAATCATATGTGTAATCAGTCAAAATTGACGGCCAGGACGTCAGGTGCGGTGGACGCCATGACCAGGATGCTTAAAAGCACGTGATGTGCAGCCGGCGCCAGCTTTTTGTCATTCAGCAAAGCTCTCTGTGTGTGTCAGTCGAATGTGTTCTGTGAGTCTGTTACTATCAAGATAGAAAATAAGAAAGTTTATTCTTAAAAAGATAGGCAAAGAAAGACTAGAAGCAGACATATCAAGGCCAATGAGGGCGAAAGTAGATCATGTTACAGACTGTGTGTTCCTCTCTGGCTGGAGGCGAAAACTCTCTTTGAGGAGGAGTTTTCACCTGCGCCTCGCAGCACCTGCCACGCTGCCGCTGAGGCGGAGCAGTGGCTGTGCTGCAGATGGATTAGATGGAAGGATTAAGACGGTGATCCCCTATCTTCTTCCTTTCCCATCGGATCCAGCGTCCGCTGCAATGCATTGTGCTCCCGCCGGCACGCTCCGAGGAGTGTGTCGCGCCTATGATCTCACAGTCCCGCTGCTGCTGAGGCGCGGTGAGTGAGATCACGGGGATCGCACATAGATCTGGCGGACGGGTTGGAGACGGGTTCGCCCTATTTCCACCTGTATTCCCCAGGTCTAGCGCTCTCGGGATACACACAGTTTTGCGATGATCTGGCTGGAGATGAAAACTCTCTTTGAGGAGGAGTTTTCACCTGCGTCCTCACAGCACCTGCCACGCTGCCGCTGAGGCGGAGCAGTGGCTGTGCTCAGATGGATTAGATGGGAAGATTAAGACGGGTGATCCCTATCTTCTTTTCCCATCAGATCCAGCGTCCGCTGCAATGCATTGTGCTCCCGCCGGCACGCTCCGAGTGTGTCGCGCCTATGATCTCGCGGTCCGCTGCTGCTGAGGCACCGCGGCGAGTGAGATCACGGGATCGCACATAGATCTGGCGGACGGGTTGGAGGCGGGTTCGCCCTATTTCCACCTGTATTCCCAGGTCTAGCGCTCTCTCGGGCGGAAGCCTAAGCTGTAGTTCTTCCCCTTGAGTGAGAGTGCGCTAATCTGCAGCAGTTTCTCTCCAAGAAGATTTATTTGTTTTGTTCCGAGCGGCTCGCGTGTTGCCGAGGCAACGCGCGCATGATGGTGATCCTCGGTTCATTTATGCACTTTCAGACCGTGTTTACTTGTCTGGGTGTTTGACTGCATTTAATTTTGAATAATTAACTATGCATTTTATCTATGAAAGTTAGATATATATTTATACATATATATATATATATATATATATATATATATTGTAGAGAAATATATACAATTATATATTGTATATGACATACAGGAGCCTCTTGGGATACTTCTCAAGTGAGAGCACAATGTTTACCTCTCTTCCTCCAAGGAGGTTGAGGTGGTCAGCTTGGGCTGCTGGGAGCAGCCCCAATTGTGTTCCAGCTCCTTATTCGGGAATGTCACTTCGTACTCGCCAGAATCGAGTCAGAGTGACGCGCCCGGGCCGAAGACGGATCTGCGGATCGATAGTCTTCGCCAGAACGCCTGATGCCAATGGTCCAGGGCCTTGAGGGCCGGCCCTCTGGGGAAGAGCGGTGTACACCGCATTACACGGTGCCCGCTCTCCTCAGTGCCCTCAGGAGATCAGTCTGCTAACCCTGCCAGTGTTCTAGGGCACAGCGGTCTCCAGCGGCGCTTCTCTCAGTCTCTTCCGCCCAGAAATGTAGCGGAGATGGAGGCTCGCCACCCCTTCGGGGTCTCTAGAGCAGCTAGATCGGCCGTCCCCGCCGGTCCTCCGTTCCATGGCACCGAGCTAGCCGCTCTAAGTACACCAGAGGCCAGTCTCAAGAGACTGGTTCCCTTAGTAAGTCACCTGGCGGTGTGGGAGCCCGTGCCAAGCGTGTCTTATTGGGATCTGCCTGAGCAAACTCTGGTTCCTAGTCTTCCTTAGAGATGACGTAGGTCTGAGGACCGTCATTTCCAATAGGAGGCTTCTGAGGCAGTCCTGATGCCAAGGCCCAGGACTGGTGAGGGAAGGCCCCTCTGGGGAAGAGCGGTGTACACCGCATTACATGGTGCCCGTCTCTCCTCAGTGCCCTCAGGAGATCAGTCTGCTAACCCTGCCAGTGTTCCAGGGCGCAGCGGTCTCCAGCGAGCGTTTCTCTCAGTCTCTTCCGCCCAGAAATGTAGCGGAGCTGGGAGGCTCGCCACCTTGGGTCTCTAGAGCAGCTAGATCGGCCGTCCCCTGCCGGTCTCCGTTCCAGGGCACCGAGCTAGCCGCTCTACACCAGAGGCCAGTCTCGAGAGGCTGGTTCCCTTAAGTAGGCCACCCGGCGGCTTGGGAGCCCCTGCCAAGCGTGTCTCATTGGGATCTGCCTGAGCAGACTCTGGTTCCTAGTCTTCCTTAGAGATGACGTGGGTCTGAGGACCGTCATTTCCAATAGAAGGCTTCTGAGGCAGTCCTGATGCCAAGGCCCAGGACTGGTGAGGGCAGGCCCCTCTGGGGAAGAGCGGTGTACACCGTGCACACGGTGCCTGCCTCTCTCAGTGCCCTCAGGAGATCAGTCTGCTAACCCTGCCAGTGTTCCAGGGCGCAGCGGTCTCCAGCGAGCGTTTCTCTCAGTCTCTTCCGCCCAGAAATGTAGCGGACCTGGGAAGCTCGCCACCCCTTCGGGGGTCTCTAGAGCAGCTAGATCGTCCGTCCCCTGCCGGTCCTCCGTTCCAGGGCACCGAGCTAGCCGCTCTAAGTACACCAGAGGCCAGTCTCGAGAGACTGGTTCCCTTAGTAAGTCATCTGGCGGTGTGGAAGCCCTTGCCAAGCGTGTCTTATTGGGTCCTGCCTGTGCAGACTCTGGTTCCTTAGTCTTCCTAAGAGATGACGCGGGTCTGAGGACCGTCGTTTCCAATAGGAGGCTTCTAAGGGAGTCCTGATGCTACATCCCAGGACTTATGAGGGCAGGCCCCTCTGGGGAAGAGCGTGCACACGGTGTACACCGCCTCCTCAGTGCCCTCAGGAGATCAGTCTGCTAACCCTGCCAGTGTTCCAGGGCGCAGCGGTCTCCAGCGAGCGTTCTCTCAGTCTCTTCCGCCCAGAAATGTAGCGGAGCTGGGAGGCTCGCCACCCCTTCGGGGTCTCTAGAGCTAGATCGGCCGTCCCCTGCCGGTCCTCCGCGTTCCAGGGCACCGAGCTAGCCGCTCTAAGTACACCAGAGGCCAGTCTCAAGAGACTGGTTCCCTTAGTAAGTCATCTGGCGGTGTGGGAGCCCTTGCCAGCGTGTCTTATTGGGTCCTGCCTGAGCAGACTCTGGTTCCTTAGTCTTCCTAGAGATGACGCGGGTCTAAGGACCGTCGTTTCCAATAGGAGACTTCTAAGGCAGTCCTGATGCTACATCCCAGGACTTATGAGGGCAGGCCCTCTGGGAAGAGCGGTTTACACCGCATTACACGGTGCCCGTCTCTCCTCAGTGCCCTCAGGAGATCAGTCTGCTAACCCTGCCAGTGTTCCAGGGCGCAGCAGTTTCCAGCGAGCGCTTCTCTCAGTCTCTTCCGCCCAGAAATGTAGCGGAGCTGGGAGGCTCACCACCCCTTCGGGGGTCCCTAGAGCAGCTAGATCGGCCGTCCCCTGCCAGTCCTCCGCTCCAGGGCACCGAGCTAGCCGCTCTAAGTACACCAGAGACCAGTCTCGAGAGACTGGTTCCCTTAGTAGACTATTCGGCAGCATGAAAACTACTGCCAAATGTGTCTCGATGGGCAGGCTCTGGTAATGGAACAAGAAGTGAGCACTCTCCTGAGGGAGGAGACCATCGAGGTGGTCCCTGCTCTAGACAAGAGTCCAGGTTCTGCAGCCGTACTTCATTGTTCCGGGGAAAGGGGTTGCGTCCGTCTTAGATCTAAGCTAACTGAACCGCTCAGTCACACGACTGAAGTTCAGAAAGCTCTCTTCAAGCACGTGTCTCACACCAGATCCGAGGACTGGTGGTCACGAGCGATCTAAAGATGCATACTCCTTCCCCATCACAGGAAGTTCCTGAAATGTGCTTTGGGGCAAAGCGTATTAATATCAGGTTCTTCCCTTCGTGGCAGGGGAGTTCTAGAGAGAGGCGCATGGACAGGGTCCTTCTATTGAAAAACCCTGTTCTGGCCGGGCCGAGTATAGTTCTCTGACCGATTTCTCTCCTCGGACGGCTCTCCATGGGGATTCCCGTCAGGAGGATCTCTCTCACTGGCAGCGGGCATGATCTTTCACCCCCGCCGGAGTTGTGGAAACTATGGGTGTGGCTCCCGAGGGCACAACTCATAGCCTCTGGTCTCTCAACTGAGGTTGCTGAGACCATCCTCTAATCTAGATCTCCCTCAATAAGGAAACTGTACGCCCTGAAGTTGAGACTCCGGGTGCGGAGACCGCCAGCTTGATCCAGTTAACTGCCTGCTGGGACAGTGCTGGAGTTCTCGCAGGCCCGTTTCTCCGCAGAGTTAGCCCACTCCACCCTGAAGGTCTACGTGGCGGCTATAGCACCTACCATGCCCCTCTTGGTGGCCTTTCAGTAGGCAAACTCTCTTTATCGTTTCCTCCGGTGGAGGCCAGGGTGCTTATGCTAAGTAGTGGTGCTCTCCTATGACCTCGAGTCCTCTGATCTCCCCTCGCCTTTGGGAATCTAGGCTCACTCTACTTTAGGTATGGCCTTCTGGCAGGTGTACCTGTGCAGGACATCTGTGACGCTGGTGGGTGGTCTACGCCCCTAACTTTCCAGGTTCTACGACCTGGCTCTGCGAGCCACCCCTGGCTTGTCTTTTCCCTTGCCATAGCTGTGCATTCCACACACTAAGCAGGGATTTGCAAGTATGGCGGCGTGGATATCTCGTTCCCCTAGCGTTTCGGCGCAGCTCGATGTTCCCGGAGGGAACGTCCAGGTTACATATGTAGCCCTGGTTCCCGAGGAACGAGACGCCGCGTCGCAGGGCCATACTTCCGGCATCCCTACTAGAGCTATGCTTCATTCCTGGAAGCTGGCGCCGCTGCACATCACGTGCTTTTAAGCATCCTGGTCATGACGTCACCGCACCTGGCGTCTGGCCGTCAATTTTGACTGATTACACATATGATTCAGAGCTGGACAACGCTGATGGCCTGCTCCCTCGATGCAGCAGCGCCTGCCCTCGGGGAACCAGGGTTACATACGTAACCTGGGACGTTTGCATGCTACAAATGAGCACCCTAGATATTGCCAAAAAATGATAATTTGAAGACAATATTACTGATGTATACCTTCTCCATAGACTTTCACCTCACACAGAGTGAGGATCTTCCAGTCTCCAGGAATGATTAGATTCATGTAACGTCCCTCCATCCCATCACATGAGTAGCTGTAGGACTCACCTGCAGTTATAGCTGGAATAACAGCACATCTACAGACAGAGAAACAGGTGAGGGATATAAAAATACTGTCATATGTGCATTAATTATTCACATTTGTGCTCACACTCTTTCAACCTCAAGTTTCTCACATGGGATTGTTGGTGCCATTGTTCTCCAAAGAGTTTCCGATGCGAATCTCCGCTCCGTTTATTTGTTCAGCACAGCAGTCTTTTCTATTAGTGACGACCACTTTACTAACTCGGTAGATATCATGCAGATCCAGCCTCCACCACGGGTCTGTCTCATTAAGGGTTGAGGAGCATCCTGTATACAACTGCTGGAGACCTCGATCAATGGCCTTTTCAGCAAACCAGTCCGCAGATGTTGACGACTGTATAGCAGCTCCATCAACTGCCAGATTTTCTAAAAAATGGATGAGAAAAAATTTCACTACTCATCTTGATGCACAAAGTTTGCAGCACAGGGGAAGATTACTGAGGAACAACGACTGGAGATGAAGTGAGTTATTACTGCATCAACTACCCTCACCAAACCGAATTGTGAAAATTATGATTTTGTGTTCCTTTACAGTATGCTTCAAGTATAGCATGATATTACATGAATTATATATTAATGTAGAATATTGAATATAATGCTTTACAACAATGAATTACCTGCCAAGTACCCGTAGACTTCAACCTCACAAAGCACAAGAATCTTCCAGTCTCCAGGAATATGAATAATCACGTAACGTCCATCCAATCCATCACATGAGTAGCTGTAGGACTCACCTGCTGGAATAGCTGGAATAACAGCACATCTACAGACAGAGAAACAGGTGAGGGATATAAAAATACTGTCATATGTGTGTAACGAGGTTAAGATTGTTTTATTTCACTAGATTTTCCTGTTTATGCATTCAATGCTGTTCTATAATTGTTTAAATAAGTTTTTGTAAAATACATTAAAAAGGGTCTGTAAGGAGGTGATGGTTTCACCTTTCCCCCCCTCTCCGTTAACAACAAAATGGTTCAGTCCAGGTAGCCATATCTGTTGTATTGTTCTTTTAACGGTCTTTTCCTTCTCTCTCCTGAACGGAAGAGGTATGCTGTACTCCATGCTTCAGATTAATAGTTAGCATTGGTTGAAAACAAGTCACACACAAAAATAAACAATGTTTAAGTTGTTTTTATTAGTTTTTTTCCGTTACTTATATGATCTTACATCTGTAACATGTTTCACTAACGTGAATTAGTTTACTATGGGATGTTATTTTTGTTGACAGCGTTACTGATGTGTGAGCTGAAGCTGTTGTGACGATCTGTCTATATAAAAATATATTCTCTATGCAGGTATGCATTGACAAACATATTTTTGTGTTTTTATGTTGTTTTAACATCAATATTGTCGTGTTTAATACGCACTTCTTTATAAGTTGACGTGTACAGAGTGTTGTTGTTTGCTCTTTTCGGCCTTGAGGGATTTTAATCATTTTTAATCATTTATATTAATAATCAGTTTTAATAACTTGTTTATGTGTGTAATCAATTTTTCATGGGATTACTTATTAAGGGTTTTAGATGTGTTGCTCGTTGAAAGTGTAATTGCTATGTGCTGATGTTAAACGTGCTTGCTGCCAGATGTGGTATGTGAGTGCAAGATAAGAAGTCATCAACTAAAGTAGGGTGCGGTGGAATGTGCACACACACACATAACAAGATCAGATTACTTAGAAAAGCTAGTTGCTAGGCAGAAATTGGGTGGGGGTTCTATCACAGCATGTTTTGCAGAGACCAAGAGACAAAGGAGTGGAAGCGGATTGGAGAGTCTAAGGACGGATCCCCATCCAATGAGAAGAAGAGACACGTAGACTCATAACTATAATATTGTGTGAAACTGGATTTCTGGGTTGGTTCTTTGTAAGACATTGTGTCTGAGACAACCCAGCACTGTAAAATTGGTGATTTCTGATCAATAAATTTAAATCTTAAATTGAAAAGTGCCTCTCTTCAATTTTGAACATGCAGGACATTTTGAAGTCCATCAATTGGTGACCCCGACGTGATCGGAGAAAAAAAGGCATTAAAGTACACCGTAGAAGTCCGGCAAGGGCCGAAGTTTCGGGACGGAACGAACTCGGGTTCAACACACGGTCGACCGATAAAAAAAGGTAAGCAGAAACCTGTTAAATCAAACTTCTGCAAATTGGATATTCTAAATTTCATTTGTTGAATTTGAATTGTATTCCGTTCCATTTATTAGCAAAATATTGATATCTGTTGATCAGAAAAAATTGTGAAGACGGTGGGTTAAATTCCCACCGCAAGACTGTGGGTTAAAGTCCGCACAGCATTTTAGCAAGACTGTGGGTTAAAGTCCGCACAGCATTTTAGCAAGACTGTGGGTTAAAGTCCGCACAGCATTTTAGCAAGACGGTGGGTTAAAGTCCCACCGCAAGACTGTGGGTTAAAGTCCGCACAGCATTTTAGCAAGACGGTGGGTTAAAGTCCCACCGCAAGACTGTGGGTTAAAGTCCGCACAGCATTTTAGCAAGACTGTGGGTTAAAATCCTACAGCATTTTTTGAATATAGAGTGTTAGATTATTGATGTGTATTGTGTGTGTTGTGTAAAATGTCTGAATTTGAGAGAGAGTGTGAGGAGTATGGATGTCCCCCGACAACAACACAGTGGGGCAATGTAGTAGATATGTTACTGGCTCAATCGGAGCCAAAAAATCATAAAAAGAGAAGAAAATTTGGGAAAATAAATGGAGTCAGATATGTATTGAAAACGGTGGATAATCCCGACAAAATGTCGGTGGCATTAGCACCAAAAATTAGAGCTATGGAAAAAAGAGCTCATGTAAGACTAAAAAGACATGTAGAAGGGAAAAACAGTATAAATTGGTTGAGTAACAGTAAATATTCCAACCAAGAAGAAGAATATAGAACTGAGGTCAGGTTGTGGACAAGAATTGCACTTACTGCAACCGCCCTGAGTCCCACTAAAAAGGGTGGGGGGGAGCATGTGAAGGCAGAGAAGTCAGAGAAAGGAGTGATAAAGAAGTCAGGAAGTACACAGGGTAGTATTTCTGATCAGACAGCGTTCGCCCCGCCTCCAAGCTTATATCCGGATTTACACTCAGTAAGGCCACCGCCCTATGTACCAAACCAAGACATGCAGCAAGTTCAAGTGACTGTAAAAGAATCAGCAGTGGAGGTGGAAATGGCTGAGTTAGATATGATGAAAGAACAAATAAAACTACTAACAGCACGGCTAGATGGCGCTACAGGGTTAGACCCACATGAGAGACCAGGATCACAGCATAGTGAGCAGGAAGCAGAGTATGGGGAGGATGACAAACAAAGCGTTCATAGTGAAGGGCCATGTGCATCTGTGCATAGTCAACAAGGTTTATAAGAAGTGAGACATGATGGGGCTACACATCAGAATGTACTAATTAAAGGGACTATGACATCATCCCCCATAGCTGCAAGAACAAGAAGCCATGTAGAGGACCAATTTACGCCCAAGGGGGGGAGAGACTGGAATATTTCTTACCCCCACCGAGATGTGTATCGAAAAAGGGATTGTGAGGGCGAGGTAGAGAGAGTGGTTTTGTGCATGACCAATGCGCGCTTGAGGGATAAATATGCCATTAGTGCAAGGGAACTAAATACCAACCCTGGAGTCATAGTGATATGACTGCAGTATTAGCAAAACTGCCCCCATCACCTCTGGAGGAGGTAGATGGCTGACAAAATTAATGGCTCTGTGCCATGGAACCACATTGGCAGTGGGAGACTTGAGATGCCTTCTGGGTCAAATTTTTACGGCTTCACAGATGAGGGATTTTGAGAAAAATGCAGATATAGAGGGTGCAGATAACGATGTGATGTTTACAAGAGTGAGAAGTATGGTAGGTAGTGCATTAAGAGAACAGTTCCCCACACCCCCAACCACGTATCAAAACATCAAATTTCGCATCAAACCTGGTGAGACTGGATCAGGTTATTATTTCAGATGTGCCGCAGAATGGGAACAAATGGTTGAGGAAAACAGTTTAAATAATCTCATAACACGTGACATTTTCAGATCAGCAGTGATGTCAGGGGCCCCCAATGGCGTAAAACAGGCCATGGAAGGTAACCCCGATATACCAGTAGCAACCAATGAAGTATGGGAAAGACACTTAGTATTGCACATTGACAGTTGATAAACTGCACAAAGATGAGGAGGAGCTAGAAAAGACAAAAATCAACTATTAAAGCTACAATTAGACTTAGCCAGAGCCAGTGGCCCAAAGAAAACCAAACAAATGTCCCAACAGTCTGTGAATGACCCACCTACCCCTTCAGTTATTCCCCCATATTTTGGGTATGACCAGGGACCAACATACCAAACACCATGGTCACAGATGGGTAACTGGGAAGGGCATAGAGGCCAGAGGGGTGGGAATATGGGATTTAGAGGCAGACGTGGTAGGGGTGGAGGGTGGCAGAGGGGTGCTTGTCATCTGTGTGGTGGCACTGATCATTGTAAAAATAAATGTCCCTCACAGCAGGGGGATGGCCAATTTACAGGACCACCTGCAGGGGGATGGGGTCCTCTCAGAGGTGGACCTGGTGGTCGTGGCAGGGGACCACACGCCTCACGATACCCGGGGCAACAGCACCCGTCTCCAGCCAACCTACAGGCGCCTATGCACCCAACATGGGGCCCGGAGGGAGACGCGGGGGATTGTTGAAGGGACCCACAGAGGACCACCATGAGGGGAATGGCTGAACCCCTCATGGAAATAGTGGTTGACAACAAATCACTAAGAGCTCTGGTAGATACCGGAGCAACATACTCCACTGTAACAAAGGGCACAATCACAGACAAAGATCTAAGTGATAAAACAGTGGGAGTCATGGGTTTCTCTGGTGGGTTAGAACATTGGCCAATGACAAAACAATTAACCATCCAGGTTGTGAATCAGAGCTTACCGCACTCATTCCTGTACTCCTCTAACGCTCCTGTACCTCTACTGGGGAGGGACTTACTTATTAAATTGGGGGCCAGTATTTTATGTTCACCACAAGGGGTAATAGTGACTTTTCCAGATGGCACACAGGTTGATTGCTCACAGACTGCACCAACAGGTTATAGACAGAATGTTCTGTTAGGAGGGCCATTAAAGGAGGCAGCTGACATTTATTGGGTAGAATTAGACATTTCCCCATCCCCAATGAGTGTAGTGACCCTGTATAACAACCACCGACCATGGATAATGGACATAGATGTTTACTTACCACCCATTGACCCACTACACTGTACATTGTTTTACGACAGAAATGACACAGTCATGTACCAAGAAATGTTTAACAGCATAGAAGGGGATAGATGGCGTCTCACAGGAGATGGCATATTCGTAGGGAAAAGAAGGAGTTGTAGCCCCATTGTTTTGACCCCAGAACAGCTAAAATGGTATGAAATGACAGATACAGCGCCCACACATCTCCATGGCATTACACCCAGGCCATGAAGCTAGAGAGAGTTAGGAGGTATGACTAAAGGTTAAGGGCTGTTGCTGATTGGGAGCCTACTGACATCAATATGGTATTATATTCTCACACTGCTAATTCATATTGGGTTACGGAAAAACTGAAGATATGGGCGTGTTAACACATAAACAGATTTCAAGGAGTCATGGAAGAGAGCAAACTGATGGCCCAGGTGCTGAACAGTTGATTGCGGTACAACCATCTGACTTATGGTCACAAGGGCCAACGGATGCTGGTCTATGTAATATTGCACCTGTAACATTTGACTTGTCATCTAATGAACCAATTTGGGTACCGTAACAAACCGGAGGCGGATGAGGGTATTGCATCAACTGTTCAGGGCTCCTAGAGAGGAGTTATTACCCCATGGAAATCTCCATGGAACACTCCTATTTTCCCTGTGCAAAAACCAGGCACTAACAAGTACATACTTGTGCACGACCTCAGACGAATCAATAGCATGGTAGTAACTCCAACATTGGCTGTCCCCAACCCATACATCACCATCTCAAATTTGACCCCAGCTCACCAGTGGTTTACATGCATTGATCTGGCAAACGCATTTTTCTGCATACCATTGTCTGAAGAATGTAAGTCATGTTTGGCGTTCACCTACAGAGGCCGCCAGTACTCTTATAACAGATTGCCACAAGGCTTTATCTTGTCACCAGGGATTTTTTATCAAGTTCTAAAAAAGCAGTTACAAAAATGCACACTTCCCCCAGACTGCGTTTTGATAATGTATGTTGATGACCTATTGCTTGCCGCCACAACAAATGAAGAGTGCCTACGGGCGACTGACCTAATATTGCAACAACTGTATGTTTCAGGGTTCAAGGTCAGCAAAGAAAAATTGCAAGTCAGCAGGCCATCAGTTACCTTTATGGGAAGTTTAATCACAGCTCAGGGCTCCACACTCTCCCACCGTCAATGTGACAGCATTTTATCACATCCCAAACCACTAACAGTGAAGGACATGCTTTCCTTACTCGGCCTCACAGGTTTCAGCAGAAATTACATCCCTATGTACGTCTCGCTGACCACACCGTTAAGACAGATTGTGAAGGAACAGGGTATGAAAAATTTAAAGGCTGAATTGACATGGATCCCTGAGGCAGAACAAGCTTTCGTTGCCTTAAAGACAGAAATGGCTCATGCAGCTCATTTAAATTGTGCAGACTATTCACTGGGTTTCTTCCTGGATGTTTCTGAAACAGGAAACAGTGCACATGGGGTCCTATTTCAAAAACAGACAGGGACCAGAAGAGTTTTGATGTATGTCAGCATCCTGCTGGACGGTATTGAACAGCGTCAGCCTACATGTGCTCGGTTTGCAGCAGGTCTGGCTAAAATAATTGAGAAAACATCACATATTGTTATGGGCCATCAATTAACGGTTCTTACCACTCATTCCGTCATGTCATTTGTAAATTCGGCAGCTTTCACCTTTTCACCTCTGCGGCAGCGGAAATTGGCTAAAATCTGTGCACAGACCAAATTGACGCGTGGTTATCTGCCCTTCCATTAATGTCTGTATCGTTCCTCTGTTAACAGGATTTCTGGCTTTACACCCTTTGAGTTGCTTACAGGTCGTTCTTTCCCTGGACCTTCAACGCCACTGAGACCTGACCAAATCACACCTTTATCATACTGTGTTTATTTTGACAAACTAACTGCTCTGTTTAAACAATTTTCCCAGCAGGTCACTGCAGACAATGAACCAGAACCGATTCCCTGCCAACCGAGTGGGTCAGACTGAAAAAATTCCGTAGGGAAGTGGAACGAGGCCAGATGGTCTGAACCCCTGAGAGTCACCTCAAGAACATTGCATTGTGTTAAGCTTAGCAGGAAAAGGCGACACCTGGTATCATTTGTCTTCTTGTGTTGCATGTGACCCCCTAGCAGGTCTTTGGCACAACTGCAGTGGACCTGAGGTCTCAGGTCCAAGAGAGGAGGGTGCTGGGAGTAAAAGTGCTGGAAAATTACAGATTGTACACAAGAAAGGTGACATTTTTTCAGATTGTACACAAGAAAGGTGACATTTTTTCAAGCCCACCACGAGAACCTTTGGCACATTGTGTAAGCGCAGATTGTGCATATGGTGCAGGTATTGCAGTAACATTTAAAGATAAGTATGGTGTGGAGAAAGTGAAAAAACAAAACAAAAAACCTGGTGAATGTGCAGTGACACAGGAAGAAGACGGCAGAACAATTTTTCATTTAATCACAAAAAGAAAGTGCACTGATCTCCCCACATATGATTTCCCCACATATGATAAGATTTCACCAATAGTTTAAAACATATGAGAGATTGGTGTGTAGAACATAGAGTGAAAAGTGTTTCCGTACCCCGGCTGGGGTGTGGTCTGGACAAACTAGACTTCCAAAGAGTCCAGAATATTTTGAGTAAAGTCTTTACAGGAATAGACATAGTTATAACCATATATTCATTATAATCATCTTTTACGAGTTTTTATAAGTTCTCCTTAATTACATATAATCATGTTTTCATTAATTACAAAGTGTATGATTTAATGTTTTAATGTTTTAATTTTCTATACTGATTTTGTGTTTGAAGAAGAACAAAAAATAGATGACTGTGTAGCATGTGCAGGTGCCAGACCCAGACTTCACATTGAACCAGCTCCCCTGCATCCAAATGATACATGGGGATATAACTGTATGTTGTCACTAACGAGAGAGGTGGGGTCAACCAATTGCACCACATTGGCATCTATATTTCCCCCAATTTCAAATGATTCCCGAACAGGCCCATTTATACCTAGACAAAACAATTACACGTGTTTTAATTTCACACCGTCTAGTGCATCAATTAATTACGGACGCATTAATGAAGAGTGGTGTAACGTCATAATAAGTGATAATGGAACAAAAATAGGACCGTGGGCAAGAGCAGGCCTCTATTACTACTGTGGTGACAGACACCTGTTTACCAGGGTACCGCCTAACACAAAAGGCTTGTGTACCATGGTCCGACTAGGAGCACCTCTGATGCTGATAGGCGAGAAAGTAGTTGAAATGAATAAAGGCACGACAGGGCAGTTAACAAACCGAAGAAGACGTCATGTGATAAGAAAACGTGGAGCAACCATAGATTTATCATTAAACAGTCCCACGTATATAGATGCCATAGGGGTTCCAAGAGGAGTCCCTGACGAGTATAAATTGGCTGACCAAATAGCTGCAGGATTTGAAAATGTCAAATCCTGCAGCTATTTGGTCTATGCTATTTCCAGTAACCCCTAACAAAAATGTTGACAGAATAAATTATGTGCATTACAATGTCATGAGATTAGCTAACCTTTCCAGAGACGCAGTAAAAGGCCTGTCTGAACAATTGGATCTTACATCGTTGATGGCTGTGCAAAATAGATTGGCTCTAGATATGTTGTTAGCAGAGGAGGTGTCTGCCATATGTTTGGTGATTTATGTACATTTATCCTCAATAACACTGCTCCTGACGGATCAGTAACTAAAGCATTAGAAGGGCTACGTGTGTTATCAGTAGAAATGAAAGAACATTCAGGAATAGACATCCCTGTGGGACAGTGGCTGGACAGAGCGCTAGGTAAGTGGAAGGCACTGATAATGTCCATTGTGGTCTCAATTGCGGTCTTTGTAGCTATATTAGTAACATGTGTTGTTGCTGTATTCCGTGTATTAGGTCATTGTGTAATCGTTTAATAGTAGCAGCAATTGAGAAAAGGACATGACACCACCCCTTATAGCATGCCACTGCTGTCAGCAAATCAGTGTTCTGATAGTGGTGATGATGATGACGAGAGAAATGATGTGTGACCTCTTTCAGAGGTCAAGAGAGGGATTGAGGGATTTTAATCATTTTTAATCATTTATATTAATAATCAGTTTTAATAACTTGTTTATGTGTGTAATCAATTTTTCATGGGATTTCTTATTAAGGGTTTTAGATGTGTTGCTTGTTGAAAGTGTAATTGCTATGTGCTGATGTTAAACGTGCTTGCTGCCAGATGTGGTATGTGAGTGCAGGATAGGAGGTCAGCAACTAAAGTGGGGCACGGTGGAATGTGCACACACACACATAACAAGATCAGATTACTTAGAAAAGCTAGTTGCTAGGCAGAAATTGGGTGGGGGTTCTATCACAGCATGTTTTGCAGAGACCAAGAGACAAAGGAGTGGAAGCGGATTGGAGAGTCTAAGGACGGATCCCCATCCAATGAGAAGAAGAGACACGTAGACTCATAACTATAATATTGTGTGAAACTGGATTTCTGGGTTGGTTCTTTGTAAGACATTGTGTCTGAGATAACCCAGCGCTGTAAAATTGGTGATTTCTGATCAATAAATTTCAATCTTAAATTGAAAAGTGCCTCTCTTCAATTTTGAACATGCAGGACATTTTGAAGTCCATCAGCCTTTTCCTTCTCTCTCCTGAACGGAAGAGCGTTACTGATGTGTGAGCTGAAGCTGTTGTGACGATCTGTCTATATAAAAATATATTCTCTATGCAGACCCAATCCAGCGCTCTCCTGTTGTTATTTACTGATACTCAACACAACGCAGACCACAGAAATATTCGGTTACATGTGCATTAATCCTTCACATTTGTGCTCACACTCTTTCAACCTCAAGTTTTTCACATGGGATTGTTGGTGCCGTTGTTCTCCAAAGAGTTTCCGATGCGAATCTCCGCGAATCTCCCTCCGTGAGGGATGCGGGCCAAAGTGCCAGGCAGGAGGAGGAGAGGAGTTGAATCGGTAAAGTGCTTGATAGGGACTCGAAACGGAGGCAGGCATCTAACCTATCCTATTGTGTTCGCGCACCATGAGTGTAGAATACGTATACAGGGCCGGCTACAGGCATGGGCAGGAGTGGGCTAAGCCCACCCAAATGACTGTCTTGCCCACCCAATCAAAATTAGACAAAGATTGCATTATTGTTTTATGCAGTGATTAAAATCAATCTGAAGTGAACTGTATTTTGAGAAGTTTAAGATATAGCTGGAGACTGCCCCAACAATAATAAAATAACAGCAGAAAATTGCAGCATTTCGCTTTTATTGGCTGAAATCAAGGCGCGCTGAATTCACGCAGAGCTTCAGTCTGTCGCAGAAAAGCTGAGGCTGACAATGAGCAAAAATGGGCAGAAATATTTGCGCGCTATCACGGGAAGTTTGTGAGTTACGGGGAGTTTTATAGGCTATATGTATCATAGCCAACCACTGAAATTACCTGGGTTGAGTTTCCCAAAAGCATCGTAAGATTAAGTACGTTACATCATAGATCCATTGAAACCAATGGAGCTACGATCAACTTAGGCTTAAGTTACGATGCTTTTGGGAAACGCAGCCTTGATCAGTTTTAATGTTCTAAAAAACCTGCTCATAATGTGCATTCATTCATTGCATGGATGGCTGGGGCAAGAACATAATATACGCATCTAAAATGCATGTAGGCTATACAGTTCAGTTGAAAGCTTACCACTTTTGGCTTGCTGTTTATGCTGAATGTAAGAATGAAAATTGAAAGTAAAGATCCTATTGCAATGAAAGTTGCGTTTGTTACTATAGCAACAGTGTGCTCGACGTAGCGTTCCCCTTATACGACGTAAACCAGTGGTTCTCAAAGTGTGGTAGGAGTAGCACTATAGTGGTGCTCAGAGGAATCGCTAAACAATAACATTTGTTTTTAAAACAATACATTTTAATGGAATCTTTATTTGAGTAATTTTTTTTTTACAAGTAAGTACAGTAAGGTTTGTATTTAACTTTTAGGTACAACACATTTTAATTTAATAATTTTATTTACCTGTTTGTAAGCACTGTGCAGTGTTAATGTTCAAACGGTGTATTTACAATGTTAAAGTGGCTGACAACAATAAATATTGTTATTAGGAATAAAACTGCCTCATTTGTTAACTGTGCAGAGCTGTGGCTGAATAGTTAGGCCTACTACGCTACTGTATTTTAATGTTGGTCATTATGGTGGTACTTGGAGAGCCAAATGTTTTCTGAGGTGGTACTTGGCATAAAAAGTTTGAGAGCCACAGACGGTAAACGACCAACAATATCCAGTGATGCAATATCCTATTCCACTTTTATTTTTAATTCCACAGTTTTGAATGGAAAGTAGGTCTGTCATTTAGGTGATTCATGTAATAATTTAATGGATGCATATTTTACAATAAAAAAATATTATTTGCAGTTCAGATTGATTACTTAAAAAAAAAATCTTAAAGTAGAAAGTGTTCTTTTCTTTTAATTTATTCCCCTAAATCCATTTAAATCCTTTAGTTATTTGGTTTCTTTAAATAAATACCATTACCATAGTGGTCTGGTCTTTATTTTCCCCAAAACGACTGACCCTCCCAATGTTCTAGACATGATTACGGCCTTGTTTGGTATAAATAAAAAAGTTAGTTGAAAAGAATCACCAGCGTAGAAACAATGATCAAGAGAAACAGAACAAAGAAGGCTTTTATTCAATAAAGAAAAAAGTTTATTTTGCCGTGAAAGTGCATGATATTCTAATCTAGGCTGTAAATGAAAGCTTTTTTTAGTGCATATAATATAGTAATATCTACAGTATACACATCTTCTAGACTATGTGATGATATGATGACAAAAAAAATGCCAGGATGCCCAGGATATCTATCAGCCCACCCTTCCATAGCCGTCAAGAACCGGGCCTGTACGTAAGCAATTTTTAATAAAACGTAAATTCGTCCCCTGCGATTTTTTGGGCCAAGTCAAGTCAAGTGTGTGTTCATAAAGGTTTCCATGGGCCAATGCGAATGAATGTAGATTTAAATAAAAAAAGACACGATATTGTCAGACCTGACGTGTTATTCTTATTCTAAACAACTATATGAAATGACACATATCTACACTACCAGTCAAAAGTTTTTGAACAGTGAGATTTTGAATTCTATGATGAATAGAAAGATCCAAAGATCAGCGTTTATCTGAAATAAAAAGCTTTTGTAACATTATACACTTATACCATTCAAAAGCTTGGAGTAGGTATATTTTTAGTTTTTTGGGGAAAGAAATGATAAAAATAACACTTATTTCACAAGGATGCTTTAAATTGATCAAAATTATGATACAAAAAGATTTATATGTCAGATAAATGCTGTGAAAAGCTTCTGAACTTTCTATTAATCAAAGAAAACTGGGGAAAAAATATACTCAGCTGTTTTCAACATAATAGTAATAATAAATGTTTTTTGAGCAGCAAATCAGAATATTTTAATGATTTCTGAAGGATCATGTGACTGGAGTATTGACGCTGAAAATTAATTAAAATAAATGCAGGCTTGGTGAGCAGAAGAGACTTCTTTAAAAAAAACATTAAAACTCTTACGGTTCAAAAACCTTAGTGTATATCATATACTGTATGCATATATCTATATAGATAGATGGTGGTGTTAGTGGTGGGCCGCCTGGACCAAAAAATGCCAGGGCTGATTTTTTTGTCCCAGCCCAGCTCTGAATGGAAGAAATGAACTATCTGACAAGCCGATGTCTAAATAGAGCTGTGCATTAAGTGATGTTGAGTAAATTCAGAGTAAAACAACTACAGCAGCAGCAAGTCTGTGTTGACTGAAAAGCAGCTTCTACAGTTAAAGATAAAATTTAAAGCAACTTAAAAATGAGTCAATGTTTGAAAAATGTAGTTTTTACATTAAATCCCCAAAGTGTTTAAATATTTAATGCATCACTTTTTAATGTGTATACCATTAAAAAGTAACTTAATTTCTAGATAATAATTTAAATAATTAACCCTTTTAGGCTGTTGGTGTCTGGGCTTATTTGTTTTTGTGACTTCCTGCACTTGCTATACTTCATAGTCATTTTGTAATACATCCAAGAGCAAAACTTTGTGTGTGTGTGGGGGGCAACTGAGCTAATGAGTGATCCTCTGCTGGCATCTACTGGTTTTGCTAGTAATTTAATGTCATTTCTTCTTACAAATCTTTGTTTTCCACCAGGAGACACATTTTTTCATGTCATCTTCGTGAATTAAATGTCAATCATTAAAGTTTAAAGTGCATTTTACTGCACAACTGTAGAGAAAAAAAAAATAACAAAGGTTTTAAAATATATATTTTTTTGGGGGGGTGTTGCGTGTCTTTGTCACCTTTTTCACCCATGAAGACATTGCATCCCTGTTATATGCTCAAGCCCCACGTTTATCAGAATCTTCTGTACATAAGACGCCAGTTAAGCTTGAATACTGTCATACTGGTTTGGAAAGACATGAGCATGATTTCTGGTGAACGAAAGCAAGTTTCTAAAAAAGTATTTATTACATTCAATAAAGTGCTCTACAAAAACGAATTACCTGCCAAATACCCGTAGACTCCAGCTTCAACAATACTAAGAATCTTCTGACTTCCAGGAATATGAACAACCATATAACAACCCACCATTCCACCGCATGAGAAAGTGGCCGTGCCACTGGGTGCAAGACTAGGAATCACCCCACATCTACAGACATAAAGATCATCTATTATCCGTTTCTGTTCATTCTTCACATCAGCCACAGAAATCAAATCAAAAGAAAGAAATCCTCACATGGTGTTGATGTAAATGTCAAGAAAGTTCCCGATACGAATCACCGCTCCGTTAATCCTATAAGCAAAGCTCGGTCTATTAGTGATGGTCACTCTGTTCACTCTGTACACTTTCAGTAGATCCACTCTCCACCATGGGTTGGTTTCAGAGTTAGTGTGGGTCCAGCTGGTCAACAATCCATCAACAGCCATTTCAGGACCAGATCCTGCGTAAGTTGATGACTGAGAAATTTTGCCCCATAGTGCTACATTCTCTGGAAAAAAAATCATAAAATAAAGGCCAATAAGAATTAATCTACAACTGCAGAAGACCTTTACCAAACTAATCTTTCTTACTCATCATCAGCAACAATTAAGCAGCAAATTAAGGGTGAAGGGTGCAAAACAGCGACAGATATTAAAAACGCAAGGTTAAAAGAATGACAGTGAGCATATGTTTTATTTTTATTTTGGATATCCAACATTTGTTAATTAGTATAATTCTAATATTGGCCTATATATCATGATGGGCTTGGTATGTTATATTAAACAAAGAGCAGTATAATCTAACATAAAAAATTTGTAAAAGCTGTTCCTGAAAGATACATTTTGGAGGGAAATATAGGCTGTTAATAATAAGTTTATTTTCCGACTTTGGTCTATCTGGTATCAGGAACTATAAACTGTGCATGGAACTGCTTCAGAGCATAATTACAGGGCAAAATTTCTAAGTAATTTTATATCTGCCCATTTAACAGACAAAACAGAACAAAAGTGTTAAGATACTGAAGGATTCTTACCTTTTTGTCCATGTGCCATTTCCTCAATCAATAAAAACCCTGTGGAAACAAGTCAAACAACCGGGTTTTGTTGAATCACATTCGAATTTGCATTTTCAGTCAAATTCACCTTGACATTGCCGCTAATAATTAAAAGCATAGTCTGAATTATAATGGAAACATAAAACATTGTTCTATGTAATGACCATGTTGGATGAAAACATTGACACATTAATAATACAGATAATTATTCACGTGTCAGTGGTTTCATCCAACATGGTCATCAAGCAGAAGACTGAAATCTAAAGTTGGATGAGGACACGTTCCTGTGAATCACTACCAGACTTTCTGGATGTAAAGGGACAAGGTGATTGACAGCAGTATTTGTTTGCCTATCAGCGAGTAGTATCTTAGATTTAAAGGCTGATTGGCTGTTGCCCCTTTTTATCTGTGTTGACGGTGGTTGCAGGTAAGTGCACTATGCTTTAACAGGCGGTAATTGGTTGGGTGTGCATAACTTTAAAGCGTTTTTGTGAATTATAGTGCATCTTTTTGCTCTGGTGCTGGTGGCCTTTCGGTGCAGCTTTAGTGGATTTGATGACTGTTCACCTTTCAGGTATGTGTATTTAAGACCTTGCTGTATTGGGCAAGTATGTTTGTTTATGTGGGGTTAACCATAGACATATATAGATGCCCTATTCGACCGCTCCAGGCATGTAGATGTGGTCACCATTTTGGAACAGTATTTTTGACATCATTCATCATACTGTAGGTTCGCACAGAGCCGTTGAGCCACTCTGTGCATGACTGTGGCATCATTTGAATGATTACTATGGTGAATGACGTTAAGTTTACCGCTGCAATATAGCGGACGGCTTACTTAGAGCGGCCCCTAGAAACAGTCGCTAATGAGGCATCTACGTAAATATATGTCTATGGGGTTAACATTTTCTCGCATGCTAAATAGGCATGATATCCTGTATCCCATTGTGCTATTGGTGGACATGACTGTGATTTAAACTGGTGCCTGTAGAGTGTCCTAGCTACGTGATATCCTAACGGTAAGTGTTTTAAATGCAATTATAATTGGAAGCGGGGGACAACATGATGATGAGCAATGTCTCCTTTTGTATTCGCTGTAGGATTCTCCCTCTCGTTCTATTCTGTGATTGTTTGCTGCTGTCTTCGCACTGCTAAAGTGCTGCTGTTTATACTGCCGCGCAGACACTGTCATCAACATTATTTAATGCAGAGTTCACACTGCACAATTTTCAAAATCTTCGAATCACCATTGTTTTCACACTGCGACTTTCTGGGGTAGCATTCAATTGTTGCTGTGTTCACATTGCACAATGTATGACTTCAAAAAAGGAAGAATCGCCGACAACTCTGTCTGGTCCAGGGTTGCCAGGTTTTCGCAACAAAACCTGCCCAATTGCTACTCACTCAAAACTAGCCCAAAAATAGCACAATTGCGTTTCGAGAGGGGGGGGGGTCGCCCGGTAAAAATCGCATTCGGGGGGGAAAATACATGTTTTTTTGAGGGGTTTTCCTGGTACAATTTACATTGGGGTCGCTTCAACCCGCGGACATGAAAAAAAATCTGTGGCAACCGTGGACTTGGCAACACTGGTCCACAAACTACGTATCATGTAACTCCTCCCCGAACTTCTCGCTTCCCTGTATCTTGCTCGCTCATTGGCTGTAGTTCATCACTGATGTATTTTTCAGTCAGAACTCATTTCACACAGCAGGATTTTGAATCACCGACAGCTCCAGATATTTAGCTTGCCAAATATTTTACGGGCGCTGGCGATTCCCTCAAATTGCGTTTTTGATAATTCACACTGCGTGATTGTCACTTGCGTGAACGAGCACCGATTTGCATCCAATTTCGGGCATTTGTTGGCAATTTCACAAAAACTGTTGGCGAGTATAAATCGGGACAAAAATCATGCAGCGTTAACTCGGCCTAAAGGGGACTGCTTGTGTCTGTGCCCAATTTCACATTTGTGCCCTGTTATGGGAGATATGACCATTTCTTTATATCTTTATAAGAGATGCCTCCACCAAGGGCTGGGGGGCCACGTTCAACGGGCATGCAGTGTCGGGGGTTTGGACGGGTCCCCAACTGCACTGGCACATCAACTGCCTAGAGTTGCTGGCAGTACACCTGGCCTTGAACCGTCTCAAGAGACGCTTACGAGGCGAGCATGTACTGGTCCGTACGGACAGCACTGCGACCGTTGCGTACATCAACCGACAAGGTGGTCTACTCTCCCGTCGCATGTCACAACTCGCCCGCCACCTCCTCCTCTGGAGTCGGAAGCATCTGAGGTCGCTTCGCGCCATTCATATCCCGGGCTTGCTCAACCGGACAGCCGACGAGCTGCGCTCCCCGGAGAATGGAGACTCCATCCCCAGACGGTCCAGCTGATTTGGTGACGTTTTGGACTCGCACAGGTAGACCTGTTCGCGTCCCTAGAGACGTCGCATTGCCAGTTGTTCTACTCCTGACCGAAGGAACACTCGCACGGACGCACTGGCACACAGCTGGTCAGCGGGGCCTTCGCAAATATGCATTTCCCCCAGTGAGCCTTCTCGCACAGACACTGTGCAAGGTCAGGGAGGAAGAGGAGCAGATCCTGCTCATGGCACCATACTGGCCTACCAGGACTTGGTTCCCAGAGCTGATGCTCCTCGTGACAGCCCCTCCCTGGCAGATTCCTCTGAGGAAGGATCTACTGACTCAGAGACGGGGCACCTTATGGCACCCGCGTCCAGACCTCTGGAAACTTCATGTCTGGTCCCTAGACGGGACGCGGAGGTTCTAGGTGACCTACCCCAAGAGGTAGTTGACACCATCACTTCACCGAGAGCACCGTCTACGAGACACGCTTACGCCTTTAAGTGGAACCTGTTCGTCGAATGGTGCTCTTCTCACAGAGAAGACCCCCGGAGATGCCCGATCAGAGTCGTGCTATCCTTCTTGCAGTAAGGGTTGGAGCGAAGGCTGTCTCCCTCCACCCTCAAGGTCTACGTGGCCGCGATTGCTGCCAACCACGACCCTGTGGAAGGGAAGTCGGTGGGGAAGCATGACTGGGTCGTCAGGTTCCTTAGGGGGGCTAGAAGGCTGAATCCTCCACGCCCCCCCTCTATACCCTCTTGGGACCTGTCCTTAGTGCTTAGAGCACTGCAACAGGGCCCGTTTGAGCCCTTGCAGACAGTCGAGCCCAAGTTTCTCTCAATGAAAACTCTGCTCCTGCTTGCACTGGCCTCCATTAAGAGGGTTGGGGACCTGCACGCATTTTCGGTCGACGATTCGTGCCTACAGTTTGGACCGGCGGATTCCCAGATAATCCTGAGGCCCCGGCCCGGCTATGTGCCCAAGGTTCCCACTACTCCATTTAGAGACCAAGTGGTGAGCCTGCAAGCGCTGCCCCCGGAGGAGGCAGACCCAGCCCTGGCTTTGCTTTGTCCCGTCCGAGCATTGAGACACTACGTTGACAGGATGCAAAGCTTCAGGACCTCAGACCAGCTCTTTGTCTGTCACGGAGGCCGGCAGAAAGGGAATGCCGTCAAGCAGAGGATGGCCCACTGGATAGTGGATGCCATCACCCTGGCTTATCAGGCACAGGGTGTGCCTTGCCCGTTCAGGTTGAGAGCTCACTCACGAGAAGTGTAGCGTCCTCCTGTGCGCTGGCTCGTGGCGCCTCACTGACAGATATTTGTAGGGCTGCGGGCTGGGCGACCCCAACACATTCGCTAGATTCTATAGCCTTCGTGGAACCGGTTTCCTCCTGTGTTCTCACCTCAAACGGGTAGAAGCACTGAGGGGCCCCGGTTTCGGGTCGGCTTGCTAAAAACTGCTCCAAAGAGTCCACTGTAGACCCTGTCGAGCTCCTCCATCCCCTCGGCAGCTGGACGTGGCGGAGCGTCCGGCGCCAGGCCCTCACTCGATGAATCCCTGAGAACCGGTAGAGGGCTGGGTTCCATATGTAGAGACCATTCGGATCTCCACGGTTAGCCTTAGAGCCCGTGTTTCCCGGCAAACTTCCTGCCACTCCAAGAGGTTACAATCACCTCCAATCTTCCATATGCATCTGACAATTGTCCATATGTGTAACTGCCTCTGAACCTCCCTCGGGAAGGTAAGGGCTTCCGCAGCGTTTCTGAACTGAACGGGTACGCTTTTCCCAGTGTTATCCAATCCTACTGAGTGGGTAGTGCCATAGCAACAGTAACGGATCTTCCTATGGGGCCCTAACCTGCGCCAAAAATAACGGCACAGGAGGCCTCCACGGGACACTGGAAGGGCAGTATCCGTGGCCTTTGGTAGATCCCAATTCGTCGGTCCTCCGACGTGACGCCGAGTGACCGACTGATAGGAACGCTCGGTTACGTATGTAACCCTCGTTCCCTGAAGGAGGGAACGGAGACGTCACGCCCCGCCGCCACGGCTCCTGTACCACCGCTGAGCGGCCGGGCCCCCTCGGCTCCTCAGCGAAAACCTGAATATGCTGCACCTGCTGCCTACTTATACTCACGCTGTGATCAGCGGCAGCTGGATGCTAATCGCATGCCAATGTGCATTGGCTCGTTTAGTTTACACTCGGTGGATAGGTCTCTAAGCGAGATCCCAATTGCCGGTCCTCCGACGTGACGTCTCCGTTCCCTCCTTCAGGGAACGAGGGTTACAGTAACCGAGACGTTTCATCTGACAATATATATCTGATTCCAAGTTGCTTTGTAATAGTCTCAAGTGACAAACTATTTGATTTCTCTAGCATTTTATTGTTTCTCCCTCATTGTTTCTGTTTGGCATTGATACCCACTTTTGTAAGGAGGTGCTTTATAAGTTAATTGATGTCCTTATTGCATGTTGCCTTCATTTATTTTTGATTTATTGCAGGAGCTGGGGTCCCACAGGTGAAAGGATCTTCCTCCTTGTGGTGGTGGTTCTTCTTTATTGTGGGCTGTGTAACATGGGAGTGTTTGGTAGTGTGCACAGTGGTGTATGCGTGGAAGTGTGCCCTTGTAAAACCAAACTCTATTTTGTTTCCTGCAGTTGGGAGCCTCAGCCCCATTGGTATTGTTTTTTTTAATTTAATTTTGTTTTGTTTTACATAATTATTACAGTTATACTAAGTTGGTTTGTATTATTATTATCAAAAAAAAAATCTGTTGTAATTTGCTTTCTTTTGTTTGAAGTGGGGTTTCCAGTTATTTCCTGTTGATTTTAGTGTATATTTAATTTTTAAAATTTTGTATTTATAAACATTTGTATTTTATACTTTACCCACGTATCCTGCCTAACTAATTATTTGAGGGAACTGAACCTATGTGCTTTATCAACCGATTTTTGGGTTGTTTGAGTATTTCCCTGGGGGTAATTCCTAGGGTGGCATAAGCCCAATTCAGACGGTAATTGTTTCTCATATGGACGTCTGTAAAAATAAATTTACATTTATTAAACGATTTACGATTTATTCACAGTGGCGAAGCGAGCTCTGTGATACTACGAACCCGGGAACGCGCGCTGCTCATGTGGCCAGTCACATGATTGTCTGCTGTAAATAATATTCATTTTATTTACAAATGTATTATTATTATTGTGTAAAATGTATTTAAAAATACTTATGTAATTAATATTAAGCTCAGATGAGCTTTATTTGTCACATACACAATTCTACAGAGTATAACCAGCAGTGAAATATGTTCTCTGCGTTTAAACCATCCAAGTGTACACACACTTGGAGCAGTGGGCAACCGACACTGCGGCGCCCGGGGAGCAGTCGGGAGTTCGGTGCCTTGCTCAAGGGTCTCACCTCAGTCGTGGACATTTCCAGCCGGGGCCGAGATTCATTCCCACAACCTCAGGTTACAAGTCTGACGCTCTATCCATTAGAGCTACGACTGCCCCAATGTAAAATGTATTCTTATTATTCCAAGCATATTCTATGATATATAATCCTATTTATTATTTGATTATTTAAATCTCCTGTTTAAAAATAGACACGCTATAGTTGTATATAATTATACGTGATATATATCTGTTCATAATACACATTTTAAAATTGTATTGCATACCTGCTGCTGCCATAATAAAGACCCATTTCGAATGTTTACGTGCTTTTCTTCTTTTTCTGCTCCCAGTCGCTGTGGTGGAGCAGTCATGAAGTATTTTTCTTTTAAATATTTTCCAGCATTTCAGAAACAAAAACAAATAAGTATGCAAATTACACCGAAGTACAACGTTACCTTTTGGCATTCGTGAGTGCTCAAAAAGGGTTTAAACACTGAATTTTGAACCGATTTCTTCTCGTAAATGAAGAGATGTGGATTCAAACGGCAATCAATTTACCACACGACCTTGGTGTTTGTCAAAAAACAGTAAGTAATGCGGCCAGGGATTTTTACGGGGGTGGTGAGAGATAAACACCAACATCCTGGATTCGGACGGCATTAAAATCACCAACTACCCCCTGTAATTGTTGAAAATCACTTACGTCAACCTGAGAAACGATTACCGTCCGAATAGGGCTATAGACGGATTATCTTACTTGCACCGCTCTGTCACATGGACAAACACAGTCAAAGACTGTCAAACCATTTGCATACACAAACGAGCAAACATTTAACAAGATTTGTTTAGTAAAATAGACAAAAAAAATAAACTGAGAAAAACAATCCTAGAGATCAAGTGACAAACAAAACCATAATCTACAATCTACATTACCCATCAAAAGTTTAGAGGTAGTATTTTTTTTAAAGAATTTGATACTTTTATTCATCAAGAATGAATTAATTTGATCAAACGTGCCAGTAAAGACATTTATAATGTTGCAAACGATTTCTTTTTCAAATAAATGCTGTTCTTTTGAACTTTCTATTCATCTGTGAATGCTGAAAAATAGAATCAATCACCGTTTCCACAAAAATATTTAACAGCACAACTGTTTTAAACCGATAATAATCGGTTTAAAAAAAATTTCTTGAGCAGCAAATCAGCATATTAGAATGATTTCTGAAGGATCATGTGACACTGAAGACTGGAGGAATTATGCTGGAATGTAAATGAACATGAAACGCTATTCAGCTTTGATCACAGCAATAAATTACATTTTAACAGATATTCACATATCGTGGCACTTTCGGTTTGGGGAACTTCCATTCAAAATGACTGAAACTAATAAAAAAACTGAAACTGTGTACTCACTTGTTGCTTAACATTTGCATGAACCGGAAGTTGCTGCTGATTTTATTTCAGTATGGTGACATTTCTAACTGAAACGAATATTGAATAGAGGGTGGGGTTTTATTTTGCACTCCTCCTCATCTCTCACTCGGCGAACTAACCAGGGCCTAAAATTAACACTCGTCAAGCACCAGATGCAAGTAAAAATCTGCATTGGTGAGTATATGTAACAGTGTCAATTGGCAGGTAAAACTTTTCTATATTTTAACAATGCAATGTATTGAGAACAACAGCCAGTTTTTAAAGAGATTCGCTGTTTCTGATGTGGTTAGCTGTTTTGTCATAAGCGACAAGTAAAAATCTGCATTGGTGAGTATATGTAACAGTGTCAATTGGCAGGTAAAACTTTTCTATATTTTAACAATGCAATGTATTGAGAACAACAGCCAGTTTTTAAAGAGATTCGCTGTTTCTGATGTGGTTAGCTGTTTTGTCATAAGCGACGAGCGAATCAAATAATAGGATAAAAACGGGCTGATAAGGTCAGAGCAGTGTGATGGCTAGCTTGTACCTAGACACGGTTCTAATAACTTTTACCTGAGAAGATATTGCTGCTTTATTTCAGAAGATTAACTTTTCCCTTCTTTATTCTTCATAAACTGACATTGTGTCTACACCGGATGAGAACGGCGCGACAAATTACTATAAACCCATTATAATCAGTGATGCTGTCTACACTGGATGCGGCGCCATGCGACACGACAAATCCCTGGTAGTAAACTGTTTCAATACATCATAAACAGAATAAGGCATCAAAGTTAAAATGATTTTTAACGGTCGCTTTGTCACATCCAGTGTAGACAGACTTTATCTGTTGCGGTGCGACATACTGCGACTAACATGATGGCCAGCTCCGTTTGCAGAAAACAGACAAAGGACAAGAATCTCAACAATTCCTTTTTTTAGGGACTAAATAAATAAAACTCAAAAACGTTGTTTTATAATTCAATAAATATTTTTGTTGTTTTTTTTCCTTAAAGTAAAGGACAAACTAAAAACATTGTTTAGTCATTGTAGTAGTAATAACTGCCTGTTTTTGCAAAAACGGTTTCATGGCCAGTAAAAAAAAACTTTTTGCCTGCAAAATTTTCTAACATCACAGGCCATTGGCAGGTGTGGCAAAAAGTTAGTTTTAGGCTGACAATACAAATGTATAGCCTGAATGCACTGTAAGTCGCTTTGGATAAAAGTGTCTGCTAAATGCATAAATGTTAATGTAGGACCTGGAACTAACGATTGGAGGGCCGTGGTTAAGCATATTCTGCCCAAGCCATCAAACTGACGTCATCAGAGAAGGAATGCCCTTCCAGAGCGGAAGCAAATGTTCAGATTTTGATGAAAGATTACCAAGACAAACTATTTTTTTCAGTGGATTAACTTGCACTGATACATTTTTCACCTTAAAAGGTCATTGCACACTGAGTCCGAAATCTTCGCACGTTAAATAAATACGACCTCACGTTGTGTCAATCACGTTTGCACACTGCCTCTGAAACTGTCGTCCGTCAAAAAAATCTGGATCAGGTTAGATTTTCTGCATTTTCGCATCCGTAGCATGTATTTTGATAGGAAAGGATGGGGAATACAAAAAACAGAAAAACTCACGCGAAAATTTCAGACTCGGTGTTCAATGACCTTTAGACTAGCAATGTGCGCTTACAAAATAAATATTGTACATTTTTATTTCATGTGGAATTCATGCAGTGTTTTCAAACATAATTAAATACATACGTAATTACTAAGTACTATTTTTGCATTTGGTCATAATTGGCAAACCTAATTGCATAATTAAAATTTACTAAATTAGTTAATTTAGTTCATTTAATTTCAGGTGTCGAAGGCCACTTCTTTCTCACAGATCTCATTTTTATGGAGAGCTGCAACTACACAACATTTTCCCTGGCAATACTGGGGTCCCTCCACAGAAACAACCTGGACCTCTGTGATGTGTGGGAACTAGTCACAGATAATGCATCATATTGCCTTAAAGGGTTTCTCCACCCCAAAATGAAAATCCTGTCATTAATTACTCACCCTCATGTCGTTCCAAACCCATAAGACCTCCGTTCATCTTCAGAACACAAATTAAGATATTTATGATGCATTCTGAGAGCTCTTTGACCCTTCCATAGACAGCAATGATATTACCACGACCAACGTCCAAGAAATGCAGCAAGGAGATCGGTAAAATAATCCATGTGACATCGAGGGTTCAACCGTAATTTCTGAAGCTACGAGAATACTTTTTGTACACAAAGAAAACTATAACAGCAAGTATTGTTGCATGAATAAGCAACTGATAAAATTATTCACCCCATAGTAAAGTATTAACACATTTGTATGCAATAAATAAGAGTGATTTAAAAATTATCATCCCTCCAAAACAGAGAAAATATATTTCACAAACATCTACATGCCTGTCTCTTTTAAAGTGTTTATAGTGTATATAATGAGTTGTATTTGTAGGGGTTATTATAGCACAACACTTTAATACCCAGTATATATATATATATATATATATATATTAGGGCTGTCCATTTAACACTTTAATTAGAGTAATTAATTACTGTGAAAATTATTAACGCAATTGCCCCGCCCCAGACCCACGTGGGTCATCTGACATTTCATACAGTTGATTGATGACAAATAAGATGCAGGGCAACAATTCACTGCTTGATGGAGTCTAGAGAACGTAGTTAGAATGCCCCTTAAATTAAGATATGGGGCAAAATTCGTTGAATTTTTGTCTCATATTTACGCCATATAGTTAAACAATATCACACGAGCAATAAGTGCAATATCACACAAGTGCAAATGTGATACTGATCTTATACAACAGTTCAATAAATAAGTTCATATTGTGTTATTTTAGACACAATGTTGTCTGTTTTGCTCAATTTTGCCAACGAAAATATAAAGACAAAGCAGACCTGTTCATCTCAAGCAACACACAGCGGCATTTCATTTCTTAATCCACGTTTTGAACGAATTGGGTGAATCATTAGGTGCGTCCGGATTAGAAGCAGCGCTGCACAGACCGATCGGTCTTGTACATATGGGTACAGTCATTTTAGACACGTCCAAAACTGTTGCAACAGAGATGGAAATACAATTTATATATATATATTAGTGGTGGGCCGTTATTGGCGTTAACGTGCTGCGTTAACGTGAGACTCTTATCGGCGATAAAAAAAATTTCGCCGTTAATCTATTCTCAAAGTTGGGTTGGGAGCTGGGTCTATACTACGCAAGCTATGATGACTTTCACCCTGATATTTTAGCGCGGATGTATACCTAGCCGAATTGCACTGTAGGGGGCGAGAACGAGTCTTCGAACTAGAGGCTCGCAGTCCGTGATGGACAGATTGTTAACGGCTGGTCTATGTGGTAATACAATCGGGCAGGACATCCAAACGCTCACCTATCATTCATCAACCTCAAATATGGCTTTTCATCTGAAAGATGTATGTAGTAGCAACTTTACATGGCCGCTCAATATGATGTTAACCTAGAGAAATGTGCGCTATTGAAGTGTTTGTGTGGAAGCGCGTTTGCTGCAAGACAGGCTCCGGTGCGCTCACTTGCTCTTAAAATCTCCGTCATTTTTGGTCATACAGATAAAAGTAGCCTAATACATCTTTCAAATCTGTAAAGACTCTACGTTTATTTGTGTGCACTCAGAATAACAACGAAACGTTGCGCTTTTAAGCAAACAGGATGCGCTTTAGGTCTCATGTGAACTTGAGCGAGAAACTTCGAAACTTCGAATATATCTAAAAATACAGTACATAGAAAATATATCTATAGAGAGTGAAATGTCAAAAAAAAAATAGAAGACGTGTGTGTGTTAGCATGGATGATTTACATGAAATTTAATCTGTGCAACACTGTGCATAATAAGATGGCTTTCAGTTCAATATAATAACAAAAAACGACATTTTGGGTTTTTATTCAACTAATAAGGTGGGCACGCTGTGATCTGTACTATATTTTTACTGTAATTGACAGTTATCGGCAAAAAACAACAGCACGGGAGTGGGAGGAATGGGAGTCATTCTTCCGGGAGTGGAGCAGCGGATTTTCCTCCAGTTTTTCGTGGGATTGGGACGGGAAGAGATTAAAGTTTGTGATGCATTTTGGAAACAGGAGATGAGCCCCTGGTCTAATGCGCCACCTGGCTTGAGAAACCCGTTCTCAAAGACTTACTTTTAGTCATTATTTGGGTAGCACACATATTCTGAATGCCTTCGGCAGAATTCAAATGAGCCATTTTAATCTAGATTAATCTAGATTAATTCCAAAATTAATCTAGATTAAAAAAATTCATCTATGCCCACCTCTAATATATATATATATTGAAAATTATAGATTTTTCTTTTATGTCAACAATCATTATGATATTAATATTCTATGAAGATATTTTGTAAATTTCTTACCGTAAATATATCTAAACTTAATTTTCGATTAGGAATATGGATTATGAAGAATTTCCTTTGGACAACTTTAAAGGCGATTTTTTTTTTGCACCCTCAGATTCCAGATTTTCGAATAGTTGTATCTCGGCCAAATATTGTCCTATTTTAACAAACCATACATCAATGGAAAGCATTCATATATATATATATATATATATATATATATATATATATATATATATATATATATATATGTACATTTAGTCATTTATCAGACACTTTTATCCAAAGTGACTTGCAAATGAGGACAATGGAAGCAATCAAAATCAACAAAAGAGCAATGATATGCAAGTACTAGTTAGCCTAACGCAGTACACATAGCAAGTTTTTTTTAAAAATTATATAATAAATAACAAGAAAACAGATTTGAAATAGAATAGAGCAAGCTAGTGTTGGAGGCCTTTTTTGCTTTTGTTAATTGTATAATAAATAAAAAAAGATTAGAATAGCTAGTGTTATTTATTTTAAGAAAACAAGCAGTAAATGAATAGAGTGCAAGTCTAAAAGGGATACGTTTTTACACATGTCGTATACAGTATATATGTATATATTGAAATTCAGTGTTTTGTTTTTGATGGAATTCTGTATCGAAGCAGTTTAAAACTATACCAAAATTTATTTTTTCAATGTACACTTTTAGTAAATTGCTGTTTAATTGTATAACTTTATGATTTCTATTGATTAGGCATGCTTTTTGATTACTAAAATTTTATTTAACCATTAAAATGGAATTCAGAAAAATTTTTTCGGAAAAAAATAAAGAAATCCGGAAAAAATAAAATGGAATTTGGGAAAAATTAAATGGATTTAATCGGGCCCTAATGAATGTATGAAACACCATCTGATTAACACTTTATAATATGTTGTAAATCCACATTAGTGGACGAGATGAGTGTTGGCATCTCTGAACAAAGAAAAACATTACACAAAACTCAGCGTTAAAATCAGTGTAAATCTAGTAAAATAGCAGATACATGAATGTTGTACGTTACCCAGTAAGATCCACAGGCATTTGTAGAGCTTCTTCATGGCTGATTAAAGCAGTCTGTCTTTCTTTAGGATGAAGAGTGTGAATGATATACGTTTTATGGAGGATGATCTGTTTAAATGTGCATCACATGACAAACCTGTTCTCTCCTCCCTTCAGTCACACTTGCCTGTCTCTCAGGTTTAAAAAAAACACACTGTATTTGTTTACCTTGTCCTAATGTCTATTGGATCAATGTGAACTTTTTGCACCATTGTTATTGTATACATCTTTATTGTCATGTATACTTTACAAGAACCTGCAAGAATTGCAGAACTGCGCAAAACATATGTTCAGCACAGATGTTCAGGGAGTTTGTGCTGAAACTCCCGTCAGTTTACACAGGCCTGTCAAATCAGGTGCAAACATGCAGACAAACAAAAACACAGACAGATAAACAAATAAGCAGCTGTAAACTCTACTATCGACTCGTGTGATGCTTTAAGGTGATCATGCTTTTTCCGTTGCTGAACAACTTCTCTTTGGACATCAGAGCTTCTCTATCTCTTATGGTTTTTAAAGATTTTGTAAAGTTTCATTCGTATTCTCTAACCTTAATGTAGTTTTAAAGTCTTAGCAGGCATGAATGAATGAACAAATAAATGCTATGAAACACATTAGTGACAGAAAACATCATAATTAGTCCATTTATACACCAAAGGAGCCAGAGACATTAGTGGGAATCCATCCATACTACATTTACATCCATTGTTTTGCAAACTTTGCATTGTCAACTCCAACATTGTCATAAAGGCTTAATTCACTATAGGCTGAAATCCACTATAGTTGGATTTTTTTTTTATTACTGTTATTACTTTTTAGTAAAAATATATATACAGATATCTGGAAGACATTAAGACTTTTTTTCAAAAACTATATCTTTTAATCTAATTGTATTTTTCTCCACTTTTTTTTAAGTATAAGCACATTAAATACATGAAAAAAGTGCTGTAGAAGTCAACAGTAATAACTTAATGTTGATATTTGTAAACATACTGCCTCCCATATGCCATTGAGTATTTTTGACACTCATTTTAGCACAATATTTTGATAGAGGGAAAACCATTAGCATATAATGCAACAAGGACTACTTAAGTCAACACATTTTATGATACCATCTTCCTGGAGTCTTTTTTGCCCTACTGTAATTTGGCTACAAACCTCGGATGAAAATGGTAATTTTGACTCCTATCTCTAAAATAGCGGAATACTCCATAAATATAAATTTGTGGCTTTTAATATTATGGCTTTCATCGCAATATATGTCTTTCAAAAATAAAGAATTTTAACAGTTTCGAAAAATTTGTATATATGACAGAATTATTCTAGTTGTTTAAAGGATTTACTAACTAAGATTGAGTAAGAAAAGTCAGAAAATCCTCTAATTTCCAATGCTAATGTCGCTAGATCATATCATGCATTAAACATACAGTGAAACATATTTTTATAAAATGTTAGTTTTGCATTTATTTTTAATGTTTCTTTATGAAGTTTGACATACTGAATACGAAAAATCGCATTGCTTTTTGTGTATCATTAACAATGCTCATGAAAACTAAAACATATGCTGACAATTTAAACAAGCTAATTTGTTATTACTCATGCATAAGAAATTACATCATGCATGCATAATACTGAACTAACATCAGTCTAACATAAAACAGTTAATAAAAGGGAGTTGTCCAAATTCTCAGAAGTGTCTGACGGATGATTTTCATCTTTTATTTTATCTTTTAAGTCCCATAATGTTCTGGAAAGCACTAGAATATTACATAATGTTACAGAACCTTCTGTAATGTTCCCATCTTTACAAAAGCAAAATATATAAAAAAAAAAAAACATTGATTCGGATTAATCCTTTCTCTTCTACTCCATGTGCTCACATATGCTGTATTTTAATACAACCAAATAGCTAAAGCTGTTTATGATTACATCGTTTCTGTTGTCAGGCAAAGATCCATGAAATACCACTTCCAAGCTGATTTATAACTTTGATGTCGTCTGACAACATTTCCATTCACATAACAAAGACAACAGCTGTAAACAGTCTTTAATCATCCAAAACGGGTTAAGGCAAGGCAGTCAGAGACACAAGAGGCACAACATTGTATAATAACGGACGCTGGACAATGGAAAACACAGGGCTTAAGTAACAGAAACTAAACGAGGTAATTAATCAAACACAGGTGGAACTGAATGAACTAATAATGATACAATGAGGACAGGAACAGAACCAAATATGGGCATACAAGAGGGAAACTAGGTCATGGGGAGCACATAGACAGAAAACACACAGACAGTCCAAAGAGTGACACTGGTAAACAAAATACCAGTGGAGGGAAAGACGCACACAAATGCGAAGCTGTCAGCAACAGAGGTGACGGCGTTCTGCCTCACATGTAACACACTGGCAGATTAAGGCTGCGTGTCCACCAAAGCGTTTTTTGCTAGCTGAAAATACCAGGCGCTCTGCTGAAAACATCCAGCTGTGAGCGCTTGAGAGCACAGTGTTTTTCTTTTCGTTGAGAAGCTGTGGTTGCTATGATACTGAATATCCGCTGAAGTAACTGCAAAATTAAATGTTTCTCCAAGCATTATTTTTTATAACAATGCTATGGTAGTCCAGCAATTCAATCTGTTAAAGACATAAATACTCGGAGACAAGCAATATTAACTTCTCCATTGTTGTTCAGTCGTTGTACAAGCAGGGTGGTCGGTATTAGTCCCGCCCCTCCTCCACTCTGATTGGTTGGCTGATTAGAAAGTGACAGTGATGAGCGGCAAGAACAAAATACCTGAATGCTCAGCCGGAAAAAGACGCTCAGCACTTGGCACGCTGCTGGCATTTTGAAAAATGCTTTGGTGGACACTTGGCCTAAGTGGAGCACGCAGGATGTGTGCCGAGGGGAAATCGCTCAAGCCTGATCGCTCAATCCGTGAGTTCGCCGTTTCTATCTTCGAGGTTACTGGGAGGGGGAGAAGCATGAGAGTGGGAGAGACGGGGTTACCTTTATAAGAAGGGGATCCGTGAGCAAAGCAGGGACAGACTCAGGCTTTCTTAGTGAAAGCAGCCCGTCTCAGTGAGTGAAGCAAACACAATTCTGCTCCACCTAGGAGGAAAGAGCCGCTCGATGTAACGAGGGGCGCTCATACTCACGTGTAAGACACACTGTGCCCTGAGTACGCTTAGCTCCTTGACTCCGCTGTTTCTCTTCGAGGCTTGCTGAGAGAGGAGAAACGGGAGAGCGGGGCTGCGAACTGCGATTGGAGAAGAGCGTGACTCATGTTTTCAGTGAGTGTGCAGTCTCTGCGTGGGGGCTGCCCAGACAGGCGATGCACTCACTGCCCTTCTGCAGGGTTCCCTGCACGAGCCACACTCGAAGAGTGACATTTGCAACAATGTCGCTAGAAATTTTGCTATTTTTGAACTTAACTATTTAGAAATAAGCTCTTTTAGGCTCACTGGATGGCAGCATGGGATCAGCTGAAGGTGGCGATAAAGTGGCGAATCAGCCGAGCAGAGGGTCGCTGGTTCAGCTTGATCTGCTGCGAAGGCATTTCAACAGCGAGAAGGCTTTGAGTCTCATTCGCTGAAGGAGATGAAATCAGAGGATCCTATGGCAGAATGGCCACTTATATAGCCAGGAATGTTTCCTCTAAGCTGCGTGCGCGACCTCGCAGAATAAATAATGTGCCACGCAAGTTTCATTGAATTCTAGTAAAAGTGAAAGAATTGCAATGCTCGGACAAACCGCTATAGAATACTTCAAACGAAATCGAAGGATGAACTGATATGACGCAAAAATCAGGCCCGAAACGAAGTTAGTTTTGGCAGTTCGATTCAGTTCACCAAAGTGAACTTTCTGGGGGAGTTTATTTTAGCTTCTAAACACCTTTGAGCTGCCATTGGTCCGTGGCGATTATGGAATCGGTGGGTAGGTTCGGGAACTCCGCTATTTTTTTTTTCGCTATTTTATTTGTTTGTTTCTCATTCAACAAAGTTCAGGCAGGAGAACAACATCTCCAAGTCACTAGCTACATAAATACACTGTGTCAAATAGCTGAGCTGCCACAAATATATCCACACCTATAAAATTGCTTGGGGTGACTTTAAAGGTTCAGAGAAAGCATTTAATTCCTAGACGAAGCTTGGTGTCGACGACCGGAGTAATGCAAAAAACAATGTAGAGAAACATCAGATGCAAGTTTTTCAAAGCCATGAAAATAATTAAATGAAAGAGTAAAGATATAAGGTAGCAAGTATCAAATACATGTTTCAAATATACGTTACACCATACTGATGCTGCTGTTGTTCTTTCAATAAGCTAATTTAAAAGGTATACAATTAATGAAATGCCAAAAGAACATACAATAATACATTTTAGTTTTTATCAAATTATGACAACACATAAAATATAAAAAACGTGTAATAATTTATCCAGTTTACTAAAAGACCTAGACACACCATCATTGCTTCGTTGTTGTGTTTAGGGCTTATGCGTGAGCGTCGCGACACATGTTTACATTAATCTACACCCACGCATTAATCATTAATCTACACCCCGCCTCCAGCAACGCGGGGTTGTCAACATTTTCAAAAACAGTATACCGTCGCACAGCCTTTTCTAAGTTCTTTTTGCCCCCAAACGAATCAGGGCCTTTAGAGCTGGTGAATGCGGTTTACAGGTTTCATAGAAAGAGAATGATTTGCACCAAATGAGTCGCTGTAGAAATCGAATACAGTTGCGTACAGCATAGCTCAAACTCAATGACATGTGAAATAAAACATCATCATGTATTAAAGAAGAGTGGCTTGATTAAGTGCTCAAAATAGCGGATTATGGGCACAAAATGGTGACAACTCAACACACAGACTTGTACAAACTGTACTTCATAGGGATCTTTAGGTAGCAATATAAGAAAAACGTCATGTTTTTTATATTTAGCTTACAGATCAACAGATTTATATTTAGCTTAAACGCTTGTTTTGTTTACTGTGTGGAGACCTGCTGAAATCGCGTTTGGTCTTGTACTGTATCGCGTCTCTTGTCAGTGTTGGGCTCTTGTTGGCCATTTATTGTGATTAACAGGAAAGTGTGTTCAGCTGAATTGGAGTAGCATTTTGTTAGATGGGTATAAAAAGCGTAGTTTACCGCAGCAGCCGTCGCGTGAAGCCCTCCTCGTGAGAAGACCGAAGAGTGTAAAGACCGTTGATCTACCGTGTGACTTCACCGGACAGGGACACCGGCAAAGGATATAAGTATCGCTTTTTATTTATTCTCTTTCTTACTGCTTGTTTCACTTCTGTTTTAGTCCGTATAATCAATTCTTACTATGTGTAAGTAAGTTGTTGTTTGTTAGCATGTGTGTTTGGCAGTGTTCCTTTTTTAGGATTACTGATACACTACTGCCGTTTGATTTGTTATCTATTTTAATTTTAGATAAATTATGTCTGAATGTATTATGTCTTTTATAGGTATTTTCTTTTGTTTTAGTTTTAATAAATTGGAGTTATTTTAGTAACGTTACTTCAACATAGTACATGGAAATGAAATAATATATAAATGTGTGTTTGGCTTAGTGTCATGTTAGAATAATTTTTATACTCATACCTTTTGTTGTTTTAATATTTTGAATTGTTTTTAGATTTATTTTTGTTTTCATTTAAATGTTTAGTTTTGAAATGTTGTATGCATTTGTCATTTTATTTCATTTCTTAATTTTCTTAAATGTGTATGTAACAAAGTAGAGGGAAGGAAGGAAGCGGACAGGGTTGGCTCGTGAAGACTCAGGTGTTTTTATTTAAGACAGATAAACTCACACAGGTGCGCACTCTGGCCACCCGGAAACATCAACTCTCTCGGTTGTCTCAGCGATCACTCTCTGTATTCGCTCCGGCTGTCTCTCTCTTACAGCTCGTGCGCCGAGTCTTCACTCCGCCTCTCTGAATGAACTGCCCGTTCCACGGTGGCTTTTATCCGTCTCCACGCCAATTACTGCAATCAGACACAGGTGATCCTCATTTTGCACTTGACCCACTTACTTACCGCTGTCTCCTGAGTCTTTCTCCGCTGCAGACTTCTGAACCACGCCCCCCCATTCCTGGAGAGGAAGTCGGCTACAGTCATCTGCGCCCCCGGCCTGTGGATCACCTTGAATTTGAAGGGCTGTAATGCCAGATACCAACGGGTGATCCGCTGGTATCCTTCATGCGGTGGAGCCACTGCAAGGGTGCGTGGTCCGAACAGAGGGTGAATTCGCCCCAGGAGATAATAGCGGAGGGTGAGGACCGCCCACCGGATCGCCAAACACTCCTTCTCAATGGTGCTGTACATCGCCTCTTAGAGAGCTTCCGACTGATGTACAGCACCGGCGCCTCACCCCTATCTCCTGGGTCAGGACAGCTCCCAGCCCCGGTCCGACACGTCTGCCTGCAGCAAGAAGGGAGAGAAAAGTCAGGAGAGTGCAATAGCGGCCCGCCACACAGAGCAGCCTTTACCTGGGTGAAAACCTGTTGGCACCGCCTCCCACGGGACCGTATCTGGGACCTCCTTTAGTGAGGTCAGTCAGCGGGCTGGTGAGCTCCGAATAGTCAGGAATAAACCTCCTGTAATACCCCGCCAGCCCCAGGAACTGCCTCACCTCCTTTTTGGTCTTGGGTCTCGGGCAGGCCGCAATAGCTGCCGTCTTATCAGTTTGGGGGCGCACCTGTCCGTGACCCAAGTGGAAACCCAGATAACGCAGCTCCACCCGCCCAATCGCACACTTCTTTGGGTTGGCCGTTAGTCCCGCTCCCCTCAGCGCTCTCAGTACCTCCCGCAGGTGTACCATGTGCCGCTGCCAGTCCTGACTGTAGATGATGATGTCATCCAGGTAGGCAGCGGCGTATGCGGTGTGCGGTCGGAGGATTTTGTCCATGAGGCGCTGAAAGGTAGCGGCGCCCAACAACCCAAACGAAGCGTGACAAATTGGTGCAATCCAAACGGCGTGAAGGCTGACTTTTCTTTGGATAAAGGTGATAAGGGATATGCCAATATCCTTTAGTTAAGTCCAGCGTCGAATAAAAACGAGCGGTACCCAGCCGATCAAGCAACTCGTCAACCCGCGGCATTGGATAGGCGCCGAACTTTGACACCGCATTCACCTTGCGATAATCCACGAGAATCGGACCGAGCCGCCTGTTTTCGGTACCAAAACGATCGGGCTCGCCCAGTCACTGCGGGACTCTTCTATCACTCCCATCTCTAGCATCGCCTCTAATTCTGACTGGACCACCTTTTCCAAACGATACGGCCGGGCTGCGCACTACCACGCCCGGCTCGGTCTCAATATGGTGTTGGATAAGGTTGGTTCGACCGGCCGGGCGAGAACACGTCCAAACTCTCTTTGCAACCGGGCTACATCGGTGAGCTGGGAGGTGAGAGGTGATCCCCGGGCCAGAGTGAGTGATGGAACTTTGGGGCTCGCCTCTGGCCCGAGATCTTCCTCGCTACCTACCACCGTCGCCAGCATCACCGGCTCGACCTCGTTCCATTTTTTAAGGAGGTTGAGGTGATAAATCTGATGTGCCCCGCTCCGATCCGTTCGAACCACCTCATAATTGAGATCCCCTACCTGTCGTGTGACCTCGAACGGTCCTTGCCACTTGGCGAGTAATTTGGAGCTAGAGGTGGGGAGTAACACAAGCACTTTATCTCCCGGCGTGAAATTGCGTAATCTGCCCCCCCGATTGTATAGCCGGCTTTGCTTGTCCTGGGCCTGTAACAAATTCTCCATGGAGAGCTGCCCCAAAGTGTGGAGTTTTGTTCTCAGGTCCAGCACATGCTGAATTTCATTTTTACTCTCCGAAGGTCCCTCCTCCCAAGTCTCCCTCAGGACGTCCAAAACCCCGCGGGGCTGGCGGCCGACAGGAGCTCGAAGGGGAAAACCCTGTGGAGGCTTGCGGACCTCGCAGACAGCGAACAAAAGGGGTTCCAGCCATTTGTCCCAATTTTTGGCGCTTCGTGAACGAACTTTCGAATCATTGTTTTCAACGTACGATTAAATCGTTCCACCAGGCCGTCCGTTTGTGGGTGATAGACGCTGGTGCGAATCGGCTTAATTCCCAACAACTCATAAAGTTCGCGAATGGTTCGTGACATAAATGCCGTGCCCTGATCGGTGAGAATCTCTTTCAGGATTCCCACCGGAGATCATCCTGAACAGAGCCTCCACACTCTTTGCGGAAATGTTGCGAGCGCCACTGCCTCCGGGTATCGGGTTGTATAATCCACCAGAACTAATGCAAACCGATGCCCTCGTGCTGACCGTTCCAATGGCCCGATGAGGTCCATACCAATTCTTTCGAAGGGGACCTGCATTAGTGGAAGGGGGCGCAAAGGCGCTTTTGGGGAGGCCGGGGATTCACTAACTGACATTCACGACAAGCCGCACACCACCGGTACATTGTCGTGAATGCCCGCCAAAAACCGGGCCATTAAACGGTTCAGTGTCGCTGCTTGACCCAGATGCCCTGCCATAGATTACAATGAGCCGCCTGGAAAAGCATTTCCGACCGCTTTTTGGTACCAACAACTGGGTTGTATCTTGTTTTGACTGAGCGTCCTGGGTCACTCGATACAACCTATCTTTTAATATAGCAAAATAAGGATAGGAAGGGGGGACTGGAGAGGCCGGCCAATGGAACGGACCTGGTCGAACGCGCTTTCTTAGCGACTCGTCCTGGGACTGCTCCAGGGAAAATCATCACGCTCCGTGAGGATTAGCCTCGACCGCGCTCCTCCTGGTGCTGCCTCAGCGGGTCCTGGCTCAGCCTCTCCCGCTCGCACGGCCGCCTCCCCTCCGGCTTCTTTTCCGCAGGAGGCATCAACACACAAAACTCCCAATAAAATTTTAAACGCTGGCCAATTGGTTCCCAAAATCAGCAGATGCCGGAGGCGGGGTTAACTGCCACCTCCACCTTATGCTTTTGCCCCAAATTGGATGGTTAACAGCACTACTGGGTATGTCACCACGTCTCCATGTACACACCTCACCCGAACCATGCAGCTCTTATCCAATGCCTCGGGCTTGAATTAGGCTTTGATGGATCGAGGTCTGGTTACATCCTGAATCCACCAAAGCCCAATAAGTACCCCTAATACTCACAGGTATTTGGTACCCGCCAGCTTAATCGGGGGCAGCCTGTGGGGCGTCCGGAACCCAGACCAGTGTCCCCACCTCCATCACTGGACACCGATCGATGAAGTGGCCCGGGTCCCCGCAACGCCAACAGGCCGGCCCAGGCTTCCCGCCACCCTAGTGGCGGAAGTGACAAGGAATTGACGTGAGACCCCGGAGGAACGGGAATAAGCGCGCTCGGGCTGGCTGACCCCGCCTCCCTGGCATGGGCTCTCCCGGCCGCCGACTCCGGTGCCGGTCCTCCTCTCCATCGGGGCTGGGCTCGGGGAACCACGCCGGCACGGGACCTGGGAAGGAAGATAGGGGAGACACAGAAGGGAGGGAGAGAGAGAGACGGACGGTAGGGTTTCGCCAACCCGTGGCACGCCACCATCTGGTCCTCAGCGAGTTGGATGGCCAGGTCCAGCGACCGGGCGGTGGCACTGGACCCACTGCGCGGTCTTCGTGGGGAGCCGCAATAAACTGCTCCAGTACCACTCGGTCGATGATTTGTTCGACGCCGCCTTCCCGGCCAACAGCCATCTGTGGCCATCAGGCGTCCCGGAGCTGGTGAGCAATCACGAAGGGCCGGCCGTTCTCCCCCAGCTCCAGCGAACGGAAGCGCTGGCGATGCTGCTCGGGGCTCCGGCCGACCCGCTGGAGGATGGCTCGCTTTAGGTCGTCGTAGACCAGGAGGTTCTGAACTGGCAGCTGCTGTGCCGCCAACTGCGCCTCCCCGGTCAACAGGGGGATGAGGCGCACTGGCCAGTCCGTCTGGGCATGTGGGTGGGCGGGGCCGGGGCTGTTGTACTCTCTCCGGCCCGAACCTCCCGGTCCATCCAGCTCCGGAACAGCTCGCGGTCCTCCCGCTGGTTCTGGACGAGGGCACAGAATCTCCTTTCCTGGTCTGCCCTCATGTCCATCAGCGCTTTGTGATGTTCCTGGTGGAGTCCCGCGAGCGACTGGATGACTTCCGCAAACGGCGATCCCGTCGGTGAGGACATGCTGGCAGCGGCGTTCCGGCTTCCTTCCCGGGTTTCGGCACCAGTGTAACAAAGTTCGTAGGAAGGAAGGAAGCGGACAGGGTTGGCTCGTGAAGACTCAGGTGTTTTTATTAACACAGATAAACTCCCACAGGTGCGCACTCTGCGTCACCTGGACACATCAACTCTCTCGGTTGTCTCAGCGATCACTCTCTGTATTCGTTCCGGCTGTCTCTCTCTTACAGCTCGTGGCGCCCAGTCTTCACTCCGTCTCTCTCAATGAACTCCCGTTCCACGGTGGCTTTTATCCGGTCTCCACGCCAATTACTGCAATCAGACACAGGTGATCCTCATTTTGCACTTGACCCACTTACTTACCGCTGTCTCCTGAGTCTTTCTCCCGCTGCAGACTTCGCTGAACCACGCCCCCCCCCCCATTCCTGGAGAGGAAGTCGGCTACAGTCATCTGCGTCCCCGGCCTGTGGATCACCTTGAATTTGAAGGGCTGTAATGCCAGATACCAACGGGTGATCCGCGCGTTGGTATCCTTCATGCGGTGGAGCCACTGCAAGGGTCGTGGTCCGAACAGAGGGTGAATTCCCATCCCAGGAGATAATAGCGGAGGGTGAGGACCGCCCACCGGATCGCCAAACACTCCTTCTCAATGGTGCTGTACATCGCCTCTCTTAGAGAGCTTCCGACTGATGTACAGCACCGGGCGCCCTCACCCCTATCTCCTGGGTCAGGACAGCTCCCAGCCTCGGTCCGACCGTCCGTCCTGCAGCAAGAAGGGAGAGAAAAGTCAGGAGAGTGCAACAGCGGCCCGCCACACAGAGCAGCCTTTACCTGGGTGAAAACCTGTTGGCACCGCCTCCGCCCACGGGACCGTATCTGGGACCTCCTTTTTAGTGAGGTCAGTCAGCGGGCTGGTGAGCTCCGAATAGTCAGGAATAAACCTCCTGTAATACCCCGCCAGCCCCAGGAACTGCCTCACCTCCTTTTTGGTCTTGGGTCTCGGCAGGCCGCAATAGCTGCCGCCTCTTATCAGTTTGGGGCGCACCTGTCCGTGACCCAAGTGGAAACCCAGATAACGCTCCACCCGCCCAATCGCACACTTCTTTGGGTTGGCCGTTAGTCCCGCCTCCCCTCAGCGCTCTCAGTACCTCCCGCAGGTGTATGTGCCGCTGCCAGTCCTGACTGTAGATGATGATGTCATCCAGGTAGGCAGCGGCGTATGCGGTGTGCGGTCGGAGGATTTTGTCCATGAGGCGCTGAAAGGTAGCGGGCGCCCCGAACAACCCAAACGGAAGCGTGACAAATTGGTGCAATCCAAACGGCGTCGTGAAGGCTGACTTTTCTTTGGATAAAGGTGATAAGGGATATGCCAATATCCTTTAGTTAAGTCCAGCGTCGAATAAAACGAGCGGTACCCAGCCGATCAAGCAACTCGTCAACCCGCGGCATTGGATAGGCGTCGAACCGACACCGCATTCACCTTGCGATAATCCACGAGAATCGGACCGAGCCGCCTGTTTTCGGTACCAAAACGATCGGGCTCGCCCAGTCACCGCGGGACTCTTCTATCACTCCCATCTCTAGCATCGCCTAATTCTGACTGGACCACCTTTTTCTTGTGCTCCGTAAACGATACGGCCGGCTGCGCACTACCACGCCGGCTCGGTCTCAATATGGTGTTGGATAAGGTTGGTTCGACCGGCCGGGCGAGAACACGTCCGCAAACTCTCTTTGCAACCGGGCTACATCGGTGAGCTGGGAGGGTGAGAGGTGATCCCCGGGCCAGAGTGAGTGATGGAACTTTGGGGCTCGCCTGGCCCGAGATCTTCCTCGCTACCTACCACCGCCGCCAGCATCACCGGCTCGACCTGCTCCATTTTTAAGGAGGTTGAGGTGATAAATCTGATGTGCCCCGCCCGATCCGCTCGAACCACCTCATAATTGAGATCCCTACCTGTGGTGACCTCGAACGGTCCTTGCCACTTGGCGAGTAATTTGGAGCTAGAGGTGGGGAGTAACACAAGCACTTTATCTCCGTGAAATTGCGTAATCTGCCCCCGATTGTATAGCCGGCTTTGCTTGTCCTGGGCCTGTAACAAATTCTCCATGGAGAGCTGCCCCAAAGTGTGGAGTTTGTTCTCAGGTCCAGCACATGCTGAATTTCATTTTACTCTCCAAGGTCCCTCCTCCCAAGTCTCCTCAGGACGCCCAAAACCCAGCGGGGCTGGCGGCCGACAGGAGCTCGAAGGGGAAAACCCTGTGGAGGCTTGCGGGACCTCGCACACAGCGAACAAAAGGGGTTCCAGCCATTTGTCCCAATTTTGGCGCCTTCGTGAACGAACTTTCGAATCATTGTTTTCAACGACGATTAAATCGCTCCACCAGGCCGTCCGTTTGTGGGTGATAGACGCTGGTGCGAATCGGCTTAATTCCCAACAACTCATAAAGTTCGCGAATGGTTCGTGACATAAATGCCGTGCCCTGATCGGTGAGAATCTCTTTCAGGATTCCCACCGGAGATCATCCTGAACAGAGCCTCCGCTACACTCTTTGCGGAAATGTTGCGAGCGCCACTGCCTCCGGTATCGGGTTGTATAATCCACCAGAACTAATGCAAACCGATGCCCGTTCCAATGGCCCGATGAGGTCCATACCAATTCTTTCAAGGGGACCTGCATTAGTGGAAGGGGCAAAAGGCGCTTTTGGGGAGGCCGGGGGATTCACTAACTGACATTCACGACAAGCCGCACACCACCGGCGTACATTGTCGTGAATGCCCGGCCAAAAAAACCGGGCCATTAAACGGTTCAGTGTCGCTGCTTGACCCAGATGCCCTGCCATAGGATTACAATGAGCCGCCTGGAAAAGCATTTCCCGACCGCTTTTTGGTACCAACAACTGGGTTGTATCTTGTTTTGACTGAGCGTCCTGGGTCACTCGATACAACCTATCTTTTAATATAGCAAAATAAGGATAGGAAGGGGGCCGTGCGGACTGGAGAGGCCGGCCGTCAATGGAACGGACCTGGTCGAACGCGTTTCTTAGCGACTCGTCCTGGGACTGCTCCAGGGGAAAATCATCACGCTCCGTGAGGATTAGCCTCGACCGCGCCTCCGTTCCTGGTGCTGCCTCAGCGGGTCCTGGCTCAGCCTCTCCGTGCGCACGCCGCCTCCCCTCCGGCTTCTCTTTCCGCAGGAGGCATCAACACACAAACTCCCAATAAAATTTTAAACGCTGGCCAATTGGTTCCCAAAATCAGCAGATGCCGGAGGCGGGGGTTAACTGCCACCTCCACCTTATGCTTTTGCCCCCGAAATTGGATGGTTAACAGCACTACTGGGTATGTCACCACGTCTCCATGTACACACCTCACCCGAACCATGCAGCTCTTATCCAATGCCTCGGGCTGAATTAGGCTTTGATGGATCGAGGTCTGGTTACATCCTGAATCCACCAAAGCCCAATAAGTACCCCCCCCCTAATACTCACAGGTATTTGGTACCCGCCAGCTTAATCGGGGGCAGCCTGTGGGGCGTCCGGAACCCAGACCAGTGTCCCCACCTCCATCACTGGACACCGATCGATGAAGTGGCCCGGGTCCCCGCAACGCCAACAGGCCGGCCCAGGCTTCCCCGCCACCCTAGTGGCGGGAAGTGGGACAAGGAATTGACGTGGAGACCCCGGAGGAACGGGAATAAGCGCGGCGCTGGCTGGCTGACCCGCCTCCTGGCATGGGCTCTCCCGGCCGCCGACTCCGGTGCCGGTCCTCCTCTCCATCGGGGCTGGGCTCGGGGAACCACGCCGGCACGGGACCTGGGAAGGAAGATAGGGGGAGACACAGAAGGGGAGGGGAGAGAGAGAGAGACGGACGGTAGGGTTTCGCCAACCCCGTGGCACGCCACCATCTGGTCCTCAGCGAGTTGGATGGCCAGGTCCAGCGACGCCGGGCGGTGGCACTGGACCCACTGCGCGGTCTTCGTGGGGAGCCGCGCAATAAACTGCTCCAGTACCACTCGGTCGATGATTTGTTCGACGCCGCCTTCCCCGGCCAACAGCCATCTGTGGCCATCAGGCGTCCCGGAGCTGGTGAGCAATCACGAAGGGCCGGCCGTTCTCCCCCAGCTCCAGCGAACGGAAGCGCTGGCGATGCTGCTCGGGGCTCCGGCCGACCCGCTGGAGGATGGCTCGCTTTAGGTCGTCGTAGACCAGGAGGTTCTGAACTGGCAGCTGCTGTGCCGCCAACTGCGCCTCCCCGGTCAACAGGGGGATGAGGCGCACTGGCCAGTCCGTCTGGGCATGTGGGTGGGCGGGCCGGGGCTGTTGTACTCTCTCCGGCCCGAACCTCCCGGTCCATCCAGCTCCGGAACAGCTCGCGGTCCTCCCGCTGGTTCTGGACGAGGGCACAGAATCTCCTTTCCTGGTCTGCCCTCATGTCCATCAGCGCTTTGTGATGTTCCTGGTGGAGTCCCGCGAGCGACTGGATGACTTCCGCAAACGGCGATCCCGTCGGTGAGGACATGCTGGCAGCGGCGTTCCGGCTTCCTTCCCGGGTTTCGGCACCAGTGTAACAAAGTTCGTAGGAAGGAAGGAAGCGGACAGGGTTGGCTCGTGAAGACTCAGGTGTTTTTATTAACACAGATAAACTCCCACAGGTGCGCACTCTGGCCACCTGGACACATCAACTCTCTCGGTTGTCTCAGCGATCACTCTCTGTATTCGCTCCGCTGTCTCTCTCTTACAGCTCGTGCGCCCGAGTCTTCACTCCGCCTCTCTCTCAATGAACTCCTGCTCCACGGTGGCTTTTATCCGGTCTCCACGCCCAATTACTGCAATCAGACACAGGTGATCCTCATTTTGCACTTGACCCACTTACTTACCGCTGTCTCCTGAGTCTTTCTCCCGCTGCAGACTTCGCTGAACCACGCCCCCCCCCCCATTCCTGGAGAGGAAGTCGGCTACAGTCATCTGCGTCCCCGGCCTGTGGATCACCTTGAATTTGAAGGGCTGTAATGCCAGATACCAACGGGTGATCCGCGCGTTGGTATCCTTCATGCGGTGGAGCCACTGCAAGGGTGCGTGGTCCGAACAGAGGGTGAATTCCCGTCCCAGGAGATAATAGCGGAGGGTGAGGACCGCCCACCGGATCGCCAAACACTCCTTCTCAATGGTGCTGTACATCGTCTCTCTTAGAGAGCTTCCGACTGATGTACAGCACCGGGCGCCTCACCCCTATCTCCTGGGTCAGGACAGCTCCCAGCCCTCGGTCCGACACGTCCGCCTGCAGCAAGAAGGGAGAGAAAAGTCAGGAGAGTGCAATAGCGCCCGCCACACAGAGCAGCCTTTACCTGGGTGAAAACCTGTTGGCACCGCCTCCGCCCACGGGACCGTATCTGGGACCTCCTTTTAGTGAGGTCAGTCAGCGGGCTGGTGAGCTCCGAATAGTCAGGAATAAACCTCCTGTAATACCCCGCCAGCCCCAGGAACTGCCTCACCTCCTTTTTGGTCTTGGGTCTCGGGCAGGCCGCAATAGCTGCCGTCTTATCAGTTTGGGGGCGCACCTGTCCGTGACCCAAGTGGAAACCCAGATAACGCAGCTCCACCCGCCCAATCGCACACTTCTTTGGGTTGGCCGTTAGTCCCGCTCCCCTCAGCGCTCTCAGTACCTCCCGCAGGTGTACCATGTGCCGCTGCCAGTCCTGACTGTAGATGATGATGTCATCCAGGTAGGCAGCGGCGTATGCGGTGTGCGGTCGGAGGATTTTGTCCATGAGGCGCTGAAAGGTAGCGGGCGCCCCGAACAACCCAAACGGAAGCGTGACAAATTGGTGCAATCCAAACGGCGTCGTGAAGGCTGACTTTTCTTTGGATAAAGGTGATAAGGGGATATGCCAATATCCTTTAGTTAAGTCCAGCGTCGAATAAAAACGAGCGGTACCCAGCCGATCAAGCAACTCGTCAACCCGCGGCATTGGATAGGCGTCGAACTTCGACACCGCATTCACCTTGCGATAATCCACGCAGAATCGGACCGAGCCGTCTGTTTTCGGTACCAAAACGATCGGGCTCGCCCAGTCACTGCGGGACTCTTCTATCACTCCCATCTCTAGCATCGCCTCTAATTCTGACTGGACCACCTTTTTCTTGTGCTCCGGTAAACGATACGGCCGGCTGCGCACTACCACGCCGGCTCGGTCTCAATATGGTGTTGGATAAGGTTGGTTCGACCGGGCCGGGGCGAGAACACGTCCGCAAACTCTCTTTGCAACCGGGCTACATCGGTGAGCTGGGAGGGTGAGAGGTGATCCCCCCCGGGGCCAGAGTGAGTGATGGAACTTTGGGGCTCGCCTCTGGCCCGAGATCTTCCTCGCTACCTACCACCGTCGCCAGCATCACCGGCTCGACCTCGTTCCATTTTTTAAGGAGGTTGAGGTGATAAATCTGATGTGCCCCGCTCCGATCCGTTCGAACCACCTCATAATTGAGATCCCCTACCTGTCGTGTGACCTCGAACGGTCCTTGCCACTTGGCGAGTAATTTGGAGCTAGAGGTGGGGAGTAACACAAGCACTTTATCTCCCGGCGTGAAATTGCGTAATCTGCCCCCCCGATTGTATAGCCGGCTTTGCTTGTCCTGGGCCTGTAACAAATTCTCCATGGAGAGCTGCCCCAAAGTGTGGAGTTTTGTTCTCAGGTCCAGCACATGCTGAATTTCATTTTACTCAAGGTCCCTCCTCCCAAGTCTCCCTCAGGACGGGGCTGGCGGCCGTGACAGGAGCTCGAAGGGGAAAACCCTGTGGAGGCTTGCGGGACCTCGCACAGCGAACAAAAGGGTTCCAGCCATTTGTCCCAATTTTGGCGTCTTCGTGAACGAACTTTCGAATCATTGTTTTCAACGCACGATTAAATCGCTCCACCAGGCCGTCCGTTTGTGGGTGATAGACGCTGGTGCGAATCGGCTTAATTCCCAACAACTCATAAAGTTCGCGAATGGTTCGTGACATAAATGCGCGTGCCCTGATCGGTGAGAATCTCTTTCAGGATTCCCACCGGGAGATCATCCTGAACAGAGCCTCCGCCACACTCTTTGCGGAAATGTTGCGGAGCGCCACTGCCTCCGGTATCGGGTTGTATAATCCACCAGAACTAATGCAAACCGATGCCCTCGTGCTGACCGCTCCAATGGCCCGATGAGGTCCATACCAATTCTTCGAAGGGACCTGCATTAGTGGAAGGGGGCCAAAGGCGCTTTTGGGGAGGCCGGGATTCACTAACTGACATTCACGACAAGCCGCACACCACCGGCGTACATTGTCGTGAATGCCCGCCAAAAACCGGGCCATTAAACGGTTCAGTGTCGCTTGACCCAGATGCCCTGCCATAGGATTACAATGAGCCGCCTGGAAAAGCATTTCCGACGCTTTTGGTACCAACAACTGGGTTGTATCTTGTTTTGACTGAGCGTCCTGGGTCACTCGATACAACCTATCTTTTAATATAGCAAAATAAGGATAGGAAGGGGCCGTGCGGACTGGAGAGGCCGGCCGTCAATGGAACGGACCTGGTCGAACGCGTTTCTTAGCGACTCCCTGGGACTGCTCCAGGGGAAAATCATCACGCCCGTGAGGATTAGCCTCGACCGCGCCTCCGTTCCCTGGTGCTGCCTCAGCGGGTCCTGGCTCAGCCTCTCCTGCTCGCACGGCCGCCCTCCGGCTTCTCTTTTCCGCAGGAGGCATCAACACACAAAACTCCCAATAAAATTTTAAACGCTGGCCAATTGGTTCCCAAAATCAGCAGATGCGGAGGCGGGGTTAACTGGCACCTCCACCTTATGCTTTTGCCCCGAAATTGGATGGTTAACAGCACTACTGGGTATGTCACCACGCCTCCATGTACACACCTCACCCGAACCATGCAGCTCTTATCCAATGCCTCGGGCTGAATTAGGCTTTGATGGATCGAGGTCTGGTTACATCCTGAATCCACCAAAGCCCAATAAGTACCCCCTAATACTCACAGGTATTTGGTACCCGCCAGCTTAATCGGGGCAGCCTGTGGGCGTCCGAACCCAGACCAGTGTCCCCACCTCCATCACTGGACACCGATCGATGAAGTGGCCCGGGTCCCCGCGCCAACAGGCCGGCCCAGGCTTCCCGCCACCCTAGTGGCGGAAGTGGGACAAGGAATTGACGTGGAGACCCCGGAGGAACGGAATAAGCGCGCCGGGCTGGCTGACCCCGCCTCCCTGGCATGGGCTCTCCGGCCGCCGACTCGTGCCGGTCCTCCTCTCCATCGGGCTGGGCTCGGGAACCACGGCACGGGACCTGGGAAGGAAGATAGGGGAGACACAGAAGGGAGGGAGAGAGAGAGAGACGGACGGTAGGGTTTCGCCAACCCTGGCACGCCACCATCTGGTCCTCAGCGAGTTGGATGGCCAGGTCCAGCGACGCCGGCGGTGGCACTGGACCCACTGCGCGGTCTTCGTGGGGAGCCGCGCAATAAACTGCTCCAGTACCACTCGGTCGATGATTTGTTCGACGCCGCCTTCCCGCCAACAGCCATCTGTGGCCATCAGGCGTCCCGAGCTGGTGAGCAATCACGAAGGGCCGGCCGTTCTCCCCAGCTCCAGCGAACGGAAGCGCTGGCGATGCTTGCTCGGGGCCCGGCCGACCCGCTGGAGGATGGCTCGCTTAGGTCGTCAGAGACCAGGAGGTTCTGAACTGGCAGCTGCTGTGCCGCCAACCGCGCCTCCCGGTCAACAGGGGATGAGGCGCACTGGCCAGTCCGTCTGGGCATGTGGTGGGCGGGCCGGGGCTGTTGTACTCTCTCCGGCCCGAACCTCCCGGTCCATCCAGCTCCGAACAGCTCATGGTCCTCCCGCTGGTTCTGGACGAGGGCACAGAATCTCCTTTCCTGGTCTGCCCTCATGTCCATCAGCGCTTTGTGATGTTCCTGGTGGAGTCCCGCGAGCGACTGGATGACTTCCGCAAACGGCGATCCCGTCCGGTGAGGACATGCTGGCAGCGGCGTTCCGGCTTCCTTCCGGTTTCGCACCAGTGTAACAAAGTTCGAGGAAGGAAGGACAGGGTTGGCTCGTGAAGACTCAGGTGTTTTTATTAACACAGATAAACTCCCACAGGTGCGCACTCTGCGTCACCTGGACACATCAACTCTCTCGGTTGTCTCAGCGATCACTCTCTGTATTCGTTCCGGCTGTCTCTCTCTACAGCTCGTGCGCCCGAGTCTTCACTCCGCCTCTCTCAATGAACTCCCTGCTCCACGGTGGCTTTATCCGGTCTCCACGCCAATTACTGCAATCAGACACAGGTGATCCTCATTTTGCACTTGACCCACTTACTTACCGCTGTCTCCTGAGTCTTTCTCCGCTGCAGACTTCGCTGAACCACGCCCCCATTCCTGGAGAGGAAGTCGGCTACAGTCATCTGCGTCCCGGCCTGTGGATCACCTTGAATTTGAAGGGCTGTAATGCCAGATACCAACGGGTGATCCGCTGCGTATCCTTCATGCGGTGGAGCCACTGCGTGGTCCGAACAGAGGGTGAATTTCGTCCCAGGAGATAATAGCGGAGGGTGAGGACCGCCCACCGGATCGCCAAACACTCCTTCTCAATGGTGCTGTACATCGCTCTCTCTTAGAGAGCTTCCGACTGATGTACAGCACCGGGCGCCTCACCCCTATCTCCTGGGTCAGGACAGCTCCCAGCCCTCGGTCCGACACGTCCGCCTGCAGCAAGAAGGGAGAGAAAGTCAGGAGAGTGCAATAGCGGCCCGCCACACAGAGCAGCCTTTACCTGGGTGAAAACCTGTTGGCACCGCCTCCGCCCACGGGACCGTATCTGGGACCTCCTTTAGTGAGGTCAGTCAGCGGGCTGGTGAGCTCCGAATAGTCAGGAATAAACCTCCTGTAATACCCCGCCAGCCCCAGGAACTGCCTCACCTCCTTTTGGTCTTGGGTCTCGGCAGGCCGCAATAGCTGCCGCCTTATCAGTTTGGGGCGCACCTGTCCGTGACCCAAGTGGAAACCCAGATAACGCAGCTCCACCCGCCCAATCGCACACTTCTTTGCTGGCTGCTAGTCCCGCCTCCCTCAGCGCCTCAGTACCTCCCGCAGGGTGTACCATGTGCCGCTGCCAGTCCTGACTGTAGATGATGATGTCATCCAGGTAGGCAGCGGCGTATGCGGTGTGCGGTCGGAGGATTTTGTCCATGAGGCGCTGAAAGGTAGCGGCGCCCAACAACCCAAACGGAAGCGTGACAAATTGGTGCAATCAAGCGGCGTCGTGAAGGCTGACTTTTCTTTGGATAAAGGTGATAAGGGATATGCCAATATCCTTTAGTTAAGTCCAGCGTCGAATAAAAACAAGCGGTACCCAGCCGATCAAGCAACTCGTCAACCCGCTGGTATTGGATAGGCGTCGAACTCGACACCGCATTCACCTTGCGATAATCCACGCAGAATCGGACCGAGCCGCCTGTTTTCGGTACCAAAACGATCGGGCTCGCCCAGTCACCGCGGGACTCTTCTATCACTCCCATCTCTAGCATCGCCTAATTCTGACTGGACCACCTTTTTCTTGTGCTCCGTAAACGATACGGCCGGCTGCGCACTACCACGCCGGCTCGGTCTCAATATGGTGTTGGATAAGGTTGGTTCGACCGGCCGGGCGAGAACACGTCCGCAAACTCTCTTTGCAACCGGGCTACATCGGTGAGCTGGGAGGGTGAGAGGTGATCCCCGGGCCAGAGTGAGTGATGGAACTTTGGGGCTCGCCTCTGGCCCGAGATCTTCCTCGCTACCTACCACCGCCGCCAGCATCACCGGCTCGACCTGCTTCCATTTTTTAAGGAGGTTGAGGTGATAAATCTGATGTGCCCGCCCGATCCGCTCGAACCACCTCAATTGAGATCCCCTACCTGTCGTGGTGACCTCGAACGGTCCTTGCCACTTGGCGAGTAATTTGGAGCTAGAGGTGGGAGTAACACAAGCACTTTATCTCCGGCGTGAAATTGCGTAATCTGCCCCGATTGTATAGCCGGCTTTGCTTGTCCTGGGCCTGTAACAAATTCTCCATGGAGAGCTGCCCCAAAGTGTGGAGTTTTGTTCTCAGGTCCAGCACATGCTGAATTTCATTTTTACTCTCCGAAGGTCCCTCCTCCCAAGTCTCCCTCAGGACGTCCAAAACCCCGGGCTGGCGGCCGACAGGAGCTCAAGGGGAAAACCCTGTGGAGGCTTGCGGGACCTCGCAGACAGCGAACAAAAGGGGTTCCAGCCATTTGTCCCAATTTTTGGCGTCGTGAACGAACTTTCGAATCATTGTTTTCAACGCACGATTAAATCGCTCCACCAGGCCGTCCGCTTTGTGGGTGATAGACGCTGGTGCGAATCGGCTTAATTCCCAACAACTCATAAAGTTCGCGAATGGTTCGTGACATAAATGCCGTGCCCTGATCGGTGAGAATCTCTTTCAGGATTCCCACCCGGGAGATCATCCTGAACAGAGCCTCCGCTACACTCTTTGCGGAAATGTTGCGGAGCGCCACTGCCTCCGGGTATCGGGTTGTATAATCCACCAGAACTAATGCAAACCGATGCCCTCGTGCTGACCGTTCCAATGGCCCGATGAGGTCCATACCAATTCTTTCGAAGGGGACCTGCATTAGTGGAAGGGGGCGCAAAGGCGCTTTTGGGGAGGCCGGGGGATTCACTAACTGACATTCACGACAAGCCGCACACCACCGGCGTACATTGTCGTGAATGCCCGGCCAAAAAAACCGGGCCATTAAACGGTTCAGTGTCGCTGCTTGACCCAGATGCCCTGCCATAGGATTACAATGAGCCGCCTGGAAAAGCATTTCCCGACCGCTTTTTGGTACCAACAACTGGGTTGTATCTTGTTTTGACTGAGCGTCCTGGGTCACTCGATACAACCTATCTTTTAATATAGCAAAATAAGGATAGGAAGGGGCCGTGGACTGGAGAGGCCGTCAATGGAACGGACCTGGTCGAACGCGTTTCTTAGCGACTGCCTGGGACTGCTCCAGGAAAATCATCACGCCTCCGTGAGGATTAGCCGCCTCCGTTCCCCTGGTGCTGCCTCAGCGGTCCTGGCTCAGCCTCTCCTGCTCGCACGGCCGCCTCCCCTCCGGCTTCTCTTTTCCGCAGGAGGCATCAACACAAAACTCCCAATAAAATTTTAAACGCTGGCCAATTGGTTCCCAAAATCAGCAGATGCCGGAGGCGGGGTTAACTGCCACCTCCACCTTATGCTTTTGCCCCCGAAATTGGATGGTTAACAGCACTACTGGGTATGTCACCACGTCTCCATGTACACACCTCACCCGAACCATGCAGCTCTTATCCAATGCCTCGGGCTGAATTAGGCTTTGATGGATCGAGGTCTGGTTACATCCTGAATCCACCAAAGCCCAATAAGTACCCCCCCCCTAATACTCACAGGTATTTGGTACCCGCCAGCTTAATCGGGGGCAGCCTGTGGGGCGTCCGGAACCCAGACCAGTGTCCCCACCTCCATCACTGGACACCGATCGATGAAGTGGCCCGGGTCCCCGCAACGCCAACAGGCCGGCCCAGGCTTCCCCGCCACCCTAGTGGCGGGAAGTGGGACAAGGAATTGACGTGGAGACCCCGGAGGAACGGGAATAAGCGCGGCGCTCGGGCTGGCTGACCCCGCCTCCCTGGCATGGGCTCTCCCGGCCGCCGACTCCGGTGCCGGTCCTCCTCTCCATCGGGGCTGGGCTCGGGGAACCACGCCGGCACGGGACCTGGGAAGGAAGATAGGGGGAGACACAGAAGGGGAGGGGAGAGAGAGAGAGACGGACGGTAGGGTTTCGCCAACCCCGTGGCACGCCACCATCTGGTCCTCAGCGAGTTGGATGGCCAGGTCCAGCGACGCCGGGCGGTGGCACTGGACCCACTGCGCGGTCTTCGTGGGGAGCCGCGCAATAAACTGCTCCAGTACCACTCGGTCGATGATTTGTTCGACGCCGCCTTCCCCGGCCAACAGCCATCTGTGGCCATCAGGCGTCCCGGAGCTGGTGAGCAATCACGAAGGGCCGGCCGTTCTCCCCCAGCTCCAGCGAACGGAAGCGCTGGCGATGCTGCTCGGGGCTCCGCCGACCCGCTGGAGGATGGCTCGCTTTAGGTCGTCGTAGACCAGGAGGTTCTGAACTGGCAGCTGCTGTGCCGCCAACCGCGCCTCCCGGTCAACAGGGGATGAGGCGCACTGGCCAGTCCGTCTGGGCATGTGGGTGGGCGGGGCCGGGCTGTTGTACTCTCCGGCCCGAACCTCCCGGTCCATCCAGCTCCCGGAACAGCTCGCGGATGTCCTCCCGCTGGTTCTGGACGAGGGCACAGAATCTCCTTTCCTGGTCTGCCCTCATGTCCATCAGCGCTTTGTGATGTTCCTGGTGGAGTCCCGCGAGCGACTGGATGACTTCCGCAAACGGCGATCCCGGCCGGTGAGGACATGCTGGCAGCGGCGTTCCGGCTTCCTTCCCGGTTTCGCACCAGTGTAACAAAGTTCAGGAAGGAAGGAAGCGGACAGGGTTGGCTCGTGAAGACTCAGGTGTTTTTATTAACACAGATAAACTCCCACAGGTGCGCACTCTGCGTCACCTGGACACATCAACTCTCTCGGTTGTCTCAGCGATCACTCTCTGTATTCGTTCCGGCTGTCTCTCTCTTACAGCTCGTGCGCCCGAGTCTTCACTCCGTCTCTCTCAATGAACTCCCGTTCCACGGTGGCTTTTATCCGGTCTCCACGCCAATTACTGCAATCAGACACAGGTGATCCTCATTTTGCACTTGACCCACTTACTTACCGCTGTCTCCTGAGTCTTTCTCCCGCTGCAGACTTCGCTGAACCACGCCCCCATTCCTGGAGAGGAAGTCGGCTACAGTCATCTGCGTCCCCGGCCTGTGGATCACCTTGAATTTGAAGGGCTGTAATGCCAGATACCAACGGGTGATCCGCGCGTTGGTATCCTTCATGCGGTGGAGCCACTGCAAGGGTGCGTGGTCCGAACAGAGGGTGAATTCCCGTCCCAGGAGATAATAGCGGAGGGTGAGGACCGCCCACCGGATCGCCAAACACTCCTTCTCAATGGTGCTGTACATCGTCTCTCTCTTAGAGAGCTTCCGACTGATGTACAGCACCGGGCGCTCCTCACCCCCTATCTCCTGGGTCAGGACAGCTCCCAGCCCTCGGTCCGACACGTCCGTCTGCAGCAAGAAGGGGAGAGAAAAGTCAGGAGAGTGCAATAGCGGCCCGCCACACAGAGCAGCCTTTACCTGGGTGAAAACCTGTTGGCACCGCTCCGTCCACGGGACCGTATCTGGGACCTCCTTTTTAGTGAGGTCAGTCAGCGGGCTGGTGAGCTCCGAATAGTCAGGAATAAACCTCCTGTAATACCCCGCCAGCCCCAGGAACTGCCTCACCTCCTTTTTGGTCTTGGGTCTCGGGCAGGCCGCAATAGCTGCCGTCTTATCAGTTTGGGGGCGCACCTGTCCGTGACCCAAGTGGAAACCCAGATAACGCAGCTCCACCCGCCCAATCGCACACTTCTTTGGGTTGGCCGTTAGTCCCGCCTCCCTCAGCGCTCTCAGTACCTCCCGCAGGGTGTACCATGTGCCGCTGCCAGTCCTGACTGTAGATGATGATGTCATCCAGGTAGGCAGCGGCGTATGCGGTGTGCGGTCGGAGGATTTTGTCCATGAGGCGCTGAAAGGTAGCGGCGCCCGAACAACCCAAACGGAAGCGTGACAAATTGGTGCAATCCAAACGCGCCGTGTGAAGGCTGACTTTTCTTTGGATAAAGGTGATAAGGGATATGCCAATATCCTTTAGTTAAGTCCAGCGTCGAATAAAAACGAGCGGTACCCAGCCGATCAAGCAACTCGTCAACCAGCGGCATTGGATAGGCGTCGAACTTCGACACCGCATTCACCTTGCGATAATCCACGCAGAATCGGACCGAGCCGTCCTGTTTTCGGTACCAAAACGATCGGGCTCGCCCAGTCACTGCGGACTCTTCTATCACTCCCATCTCTAGCATCGCCTCTAATTCTGACTGGACCACCTTTTTCTTGTGCTCCGTAAACGATACGGCCGGCTGCGCACTACCACGCCCGGCTCGGTCTCAATATGGTGTTGGATAAGGTTGGCGGGCTGCGTCCGCAAACTCTCTTTGCAACCGGGCTACATCGGTGAGCTGGGAGGGTGAGAGGTGATCCCCGGGCCAGAGTGAGTGATGGAACTTTGGGGCTCGCCTCTGGCCCGAGATCTTCCTCGCTACCTACCACCGCCGCCAGCATCACCGGCTCGACCTCGTTCCATTTTTAAGGAGGTTGAGGTGATAAATCTGATGTGCCCGCCCGATCCGCTCAACCACCTCACAATTGAGATCCCCTACCTGTCGTGTGACCTCGAACGGTCCTTGCCACTTGGCGAGTTATTTGGAGCTAGAGGTGGGGAGTAACACAAGCACTTTATCTCCCGGCGTGAAATTGCGTAATCTGCCCCCCCGATTGTATAGCCGGCTTTGCTTGTCCTGGGCCTGTAACAAATTCTCCATGGAGAGCTGCCCCAAAGTGTGGAGTTTTGTTCTCAGGTCCAGCACATGCTGAATTTCATTTTACTCTCGAAGGTCCCTCCTCCCAAGTCTCCTCAGGACGTCCAAAACCGCGGGGCTGGCGGCCGTACAGGAGCTCGAAGGGGAAAACCCGTGGAGGCTTGCGGGACCTCGACAGCGAACAAAGGGGTTCCAGCCATTTGTCCCAATTTTTGGCGTCTTCGTGAACGAACTTTCGAATCATTGTTTTCAACGACGATTAAATCGTTCCACCAGGCCGTCCGTTTGTGGGTGATAGACGCTGGTGCGAATCGCTTAATTCCCAACAACTCATAAAGTTCGCGAATGGTTCGTGACATAAATGCCGTGCCCTGATCGGTGAGAATCTCTTTCAGGATTCCCACCGAGATCATCCTGAACAGAGCCTCCGCTACACTCTTGCGGAAATGTTGCGAGCGCCACTGCCTCCGGTATCGGGTTGTATAATCCACCAGAACTAATGCAAACCGATGCCCTCGTGCTGACCGTTCAATGGCCCGATGAGGTCCATACCAATTCTTCAAGGGGACCTGCATTAGTGGAAGGGGCGCAAAAGGCGCTTTTGGGGAGGCCGGGGATTCACTAACTGACATTCACGACAAGCCGCACACCACCGGGCGACATTGTCGTCGGAATGCCCGGCCAAAAACCGGGCCATTAAACGGTTCAGTGTCGCTGCTTGACCCAGATGCCCTGCCATAGATTACAATGAGCCGCCTGGAAAAGCATTTCCGACCGCTTTTGGTACCAACAACTGGGTTGTATCTTGTTTTGACTGAGCGTCCTGGGTCACTCGATACAACCTATCTTTTAATATAGCAAAATAAGGATAGGAAGGGGGCCGTGCGGACTGGAGAGGCCGGCCGTCAATGGAACGGACCTGGTCGAACGCGTTTCTTAGCGACTCGTCCTGGGACTGCTCCAGGGGAAAATCATCACGCTCCGTGAGGATTAGCCTCTCGACCGCGCTCCGTTCCCCTGGTGCTGCCTCAGCGGGTCCTGGCTCAGCCTCTCCCGTTCGCACGGCCGCCTCCCCCTCCGGCTTCTCTTTTCCGCAGGAGGCATCAACACACAAAACTCCCAATAAAATTTTAAACGCTGGCCAATTGGTTCCCAAAATCAGCAGATGCCGGAGGCGGGGGTTAACTGCCACCTCCACCTTATGCTTTTGCCCCCGAAATTGGATGGTTAACAGCACTACTGGGTATGTCACCACGTCTCCATGTACACACCTCACCCGAACCATGCAGCTCTTATCCAATGCCTCGGGCTGAATTAGGCTTTGATGGATCGAGGTCTGGTTACATCCTGAATCCACCAAAGCCCAATAAGTACCCCCCCCCTAATACTCACAGGTATTTGGTACCCGCCAGCTTAATCGGGGCAGCCTGTGGGCGTCGCGTCCGGAACCCAGACCAGTGTCCCCACCTCCATCACTGGACACCGATCGATGAAGTGGCCCGGGTCCCCGCAACGCCAACAGGCCGGCCCAGGCTTCCCGCCACCCTAGTGGCGGAAGTGGGACAAGGAATTGACGTGGAGACCCCGGAGGAACGGAATAAGCGCGCGCTGGGCTGGCTGACCCCGCCTCCTGGCATGGGCTCTCCGCCGCCGACTCCGTGCCGGTCCTCCTCTCCATCGGGCTGGGCTCGGGGAACCACGCCGGCACGGGACCTGGGAAGGAAGATAGGGGAGACACAGAAGGGAGGGAGAGAGAGAGACGGACGGGGGTTTCGCCAACCCTGCACGGCACGCCACCATCTGGTCCTCAGCGAGTTGGATGGCCAGGTCCAGCGACGCCGGGCGGTGGCACTGGACCCACTGGCGGTCTTCGTGGGGAGCCGCGCAATAAACTGCTCCAGTACCACTCGGTCGATGATTTGTTCGACGCCGCCTTCCCGCCAACAGCCATCTGTGGCCATCAGGCGTCCCCGGAGCTGGTGAGCAATCACGGCGGGCCGCGGCCGTTCCCCCAGCTCCAGCGAACGGAAGCGCTGGCGATGCTGCTCGGGCCCGGCCGACCCGCTGGAGGATGGCTCGCTTAGGTCGTCAGAGACCAGGAGGTTCTGAACTGGCAGCTGCTGTGCCGCCAACTGCGCCTCCCGGTCAACAGGGGATGAGGCGCACTGGCCAGTCCGTCTGGGCATGTGGGTGGGCGGGGCCGGGCTGTTGTACTCTCTCCGCCCGAACCTCCGGTCCATCCAGCTCGAACAGCTCGCGGTCCTCCCGCTGGTTCTGGACGAGGGCACAGAATCTCCTTTCCTGGTCTGCCCTCATGTCCATCAGCGCTTTGTGATGTTCCTGGTGGAGTCCCGCGAGCGACTGGATGACTTCCGCAAACGGCGATCCCGTCGGTGAGGACATGCTGGCAGCGGCGTTCCGGCTTCCTTCCCGGGTTTCGGCACCAGTGTAACAAAGTTCGTAGGAAGGAAGGAAGCGGACAGGGTTGGCTCGTGAAGACTCAGGTGTTTTTATTAACACAGATAAACTCCCACAGGTGCGCACTCTGCGTCACCTGGACACATCAACTCTCTCGGTTGTCTCAGCGATCACTCTCTGTATTCGTTCCGGCTGTCTCTCTCTTACAGCTCGTGCGCCCGAGTCTTCACTCCGTCTCTCTCAATGAACTCCCGTTCCACGGTGGCTTTTATCCGGTCTCCACGCCAATTACTGCAATCAGACACAGGTGATCCTCATTTTGCACTTGACCCACTTACTTACCGCTGTCTCCTGAGTCTTTCTCCGCTGCAGACTTCGCTGAACCACGCCCCCATTCCTGGAGAGGAAGTCGGCTACAGTCATCTGCGTCCCCGGCCTGTGGATCACCTTGAATTTGAAGGGCTTGTAATGCCAGATACCAACAGGTGATCCGCGCATTGGTATCTTTCATGCGGTGGAGCCACTGCAGGGGCGCATGGTCCGAACAGAGGGTGAATTCCCGTACCAGGAGGTAATAGCGGAGGGTGAGGACCGCCCACCGGATCGCCGTGCTGTACATCGTTTCTTTCTTAGAGAGCTTCCGACTGATGTACAGCACCGGCCACTCCTCACCCCTATCTCCTGGGTCAGGACGGCTCCCAGCCTCTGGTCCGACACGTCCGTCTACAGCAAGAAGGGGAGAGAAAAATCAGGCGAGTGTAATAGCGGCCCGCCACACAGGACAGCTTTTACCTGGGTGAAAGCCTGCTGACACTGCTCCGTCCACGGGACCGTATCTGGGACCTCCTTTTTAGTGAGGTCAGTCAGCGGGCTGGTGAGCTCCGAATAGTCAGGAATAAACCTCCTGTAATACCCCGCCAGCCCCAGGAACTGCCTCACCTCCTTTTTGGTCTTGGGTCTCGGGCAGGCCGCAATAGCTGCCGTCTTATCAGTTTGGGGGCGCACCTGTCCGTGACCCAAGTGGAAACCCAGATAACGCAGCTCCACCCGCCCAATCGCACACTTCTTTGGGTTGGCCGTAGTCCCGCCTCCTCAGCGCTCTCAGTACCTCCCGCAGGTGTACCATGTGCCGCTGCCAGTCCTGACTGTAGATGATGATGTCATCCAGGTAGGCAGCGGCGGTGTGCGGTCGGAGGATTTTGTCCATGAGGCGCTGAAAGGTAGCGGGCGCCCAACAACCCAAACGGAAGCGTGACAAATTGGTGCAATCCAAACGCGCCGTGAAGGCTGACTTTTCTTTGGATAAAGGTGATAAGGGGATATGCCAATATCCTTTAGTTAAGTCCAGCGTCGAATAAAAACGAGCGGTACCCAGCCGATCAAGCAACTCGTCAACCCGCTGCATTGGATAGGCGTCGAACTTCGACACCGCATTCACCTTGCGATAATCCACGCAGAATCGGACCGAGCCGCCTGTTTCGGTACCAAAACGATCGGGCTCGCCCAGTCACCGCGGACTCTTCTATCACTCCCATCTCTAGCATCGCCTCTAATTCTGACTGGACCACCTTTTCTTGTGCTCCGCAAACGATACGGCCGGCTGCGCACTACCACGCCCGGCTCGGTCTCAATATGGTGTTGGATAAGGTTGGTTCGACCGGGCCGGGGCGAGAACACGTCCGCAAACTCTCTTTGCAACCGGGCTACATCGGTGAGCTGGGAGGGTGAGAGGTGATCCCCCCCCGGGGCCAGAGTGAGTGATGGAACTTTGGGGCTCGCCTCTGGCCCGAGATCTTCCTCGCTACCTACCACCGCCGCCAGCATCACCGGCTCGACCTGCTCCATTTTTAAGGAGGTTGAGGTGATAAATCTGATGTGCCCGCCTCCGATCCGTTCGAACCACCTCATAATTGAGATCCCCTACCTGTCGTGTGACCTCGAACGGTCCTTGCCACTTGGCGAGTTATTTGGAGCTAGAGGTGGGGAGTAACACAAGCACTTTATCTCCCGGCGTGAAATTGCGTAATCTGCCCCCGATTGTATAGCGGCTTTGCTTGTCCTGGGCCTGTAACAAATTCTCCATGGAGAGCTGCCCCAAAGTGTGGAGTTTTGTTCTCAGGTCCAGCACATGCTGAATTTCATTTTACTCTCGAAGGTCCTCCTCCCAAGTCTCCCTCAGGACGCCAAAACCCGGGGCTGGCGGCCGACAGGAGCTCGAAGGGGGAAAACCCTGTGGAGGCTTGCGGGACCTCGCGTACAGCGAACAAAAGGGGTTCCAGCCATTTGTCCCAATTTTTGGCGTCTTCGTGAACGAACTTTCGAATCATTGTTTTCAACGTACGATTAAATCGTTCCACCAGGCCGTCCGTTTGTGGGTGATAGACGCTGGTGCGAATCGGCTTAATTCCCAACAACTCATAAAGTTCGCGAATGGTTCGTGACATAAATGCCGTGCCCTGATCGGTGAGAATCTCTTTCAGGATTCCCACCCGGGAGATCATCCTGAACAGAGCCTCCGCTACACTCTTTGCGGAAATGTTGCGGAGCGCCACTGCCTCCGGGTATCGGGTTGTATAATCCACCAGAACTAATGCAAACCGATGCCCTCGTGCTGACCGTTCCAATGGCCCGATGAGGTCCATACCAATTCTTCAAGGGACCTGCATTAGCGGAAGGGGGCGCAAAGGCGCTTTTGGGGAGGCCGGGGGATTCACTAACTGACATTCACGACAAGCCGCACACCACCGGCGTACATTGTCGTGAATGCCCGGCCAAAAAAACCGGGCCATTAAACGGTTCAGTGTCGCTGCTTGACCCAGATGCCCTGCCATAGATTACAATGAGCCGCCTGGAAAAGCATTTCCGACCGCTTTTGGTACCAACAACTGGGTTGTATCTGTTTTGACTGAGCGTCCTGGGTCACTCGATACAACCTATCTTTTAATATAGCAAAATAAGGGATAGGAAGGGGCCGTGCGGACTGGAGAGGCCGGCCGTCAATGGAACGGACCTGGTCGAACGCTTTTAGCGACTCGCCCTGGGACTGCTCCAGGGAAAATCATCACGCTCCGTGAGGATTAGCCTCTCGACCGCGCTCCGTTCCCTGGTGCTGCCTCAGCGGGTCCTGGCTCAGCCTCTCCCGGCGGCCGCCTCCCCTCCGGCTTCTCTTTTCCGCAGGAGGCATCAACACACAAAACTCCCAATAAAATTTTAAACGCTGGCCAATTGGTTCCCAAAATCAGCAGATGCCGGAGGCGGGGGTTAACTGCCACCTCCACCTTATGCTTTTGCCCCCGAAATTGGATGGTTAACAGCACTACTGGGTATGTCACCACGTCCCCATGTACACACCTCACCCGAACCATGCAGCTCTTATCCAATGCCTCGGTTGAATTAGGCTTTGATGGATCGAGGTCTGGTTACATCCTGAATCCACCAAAGCCCAATAAGTACCCCCTAATACTCACAGGTATTTGGTACCCGCCAGCTTAATCGGGGCAGCCTGTGGGCGTCCGGAACCCAGGACCAGTGTCCCCACCTCCATCACTGGACACCGATCGATGAAGTGGCCCGGGTCCCCGCGCCAACAGGCCGGCCCAGGCTTCCCGCCACCCTAGTGGCGGGAAGTGGACAAGGAATTGACGTGGAGACCCCGGAGGAACGGGAATAAGCGCGCGCCGGGCTGGCTGACCCCGCCTCCCTGGCATGGGCTCTCCCGGCCGCCGACTCGTGCCGGTCCTCCTCTCCATCGGGCTGGGCTCGGGGAACCACGCCGCACGGGACCTGGGAAGGAAGATAGGGGAGACACAGAAGGGAGGGAGAGAGAGAGACGGACGGTAGGGTTTCGCCAACCCCGTGGCACGCCACCATCTGGTCCTCAGCGAGTTGGATGGCCAGGTCCACCGGGCGGTGGCACTGGACCCACTAGCCGCAATAAACTGCTCCAGTACCACTCGGTCGATGATTTGTTCGGCGCCGCCGCCAACAGCCATCTGTGGCCATCAGGCGTCCCGGAGCTGGTGAGCAATCACGAAGGGCCGGCCGTTCTCCCCAGCTCCAGCGAACGGAAGGCGCTGGCGATGCTGCTCGGGGCTCCGGCCGACCCGCTGGAGGATGGCTCGCTTAGGTCGTCGAGACCAGGAGGTTCTGAACTGGCAGGCCCCGCGCCTCCCGGTCAACAGGGGAGGCGCACTGGCCAGTCTTCTGGGCATGTGGGTGGGCGGGGCCGGGGCTGTTGTACTCTCCGCCCGAACCTCCCGGTCCATCCAGCTCCGGAACAGCTCGCGGTCCTCCCGCTGGTTCTGGACGAGGGCACAGAATCTCCTTTCCTGGTCTGCCCTCATGTCCATCAGCGCTTTGTGATGTTCCTGGTGGAGTCCCGCGACTGGATGACTTCATAAACGGCGATCCCGTCCGGTGAGGACATGCTGGCAGCGGCGTTCGGCTTCCTTCCGGTTTCGCACCAGTGTAACAAAGTTCGTAGGAAGGAAGGAAGTGGACAGGGTTGGCTCGTGAAGACTCAGGTGTTTTATTAACACAGATAAACTCCCACAGGTGCGCACTCTGCGTCACCTGGACACATCAACTCTCTCGGTTGTCTCAGCGATCACTCTCTGTACGCTCCGGCTGTCTCTTACAGCTCGTGGCGCCCGAGTCTTCCTCTCCGTCTCTCAATGAACTCCTGTTCCACGGTGGCTTTTATCCGGTCTCCACGCCAATTACTGCAATCAGACACAGGTGATCCTTATTTTGCACTTGACCCACTTACTTACCGCTGTCTCCTGAGTCTTTCTCCCGCTGCAGACTTCGCTGAACCACGCCCCCCTCGCCACAGTGTATATATAGTATTTATAGAGTTTTAACTTATAGTTTTAGTAACTTTTTCTTATTTGTAAGTCACTTTGAATAAAATCATCTGCTAAATGACTAAAAGGTAAAAGTAAGCTTACAGATCTATTATTTTCTATCAGTTTAAATGCTTCGGTTTGTATTGTTATTATATTATATTAAGCCTATATTATAAACCTAATAAATAATTGACCTCAAAAAGGGAATTCATGAGCAATATCTGCTTCGTCTTTTTATATTATATTATATTATATTATTCACTGCCATTCAAAAGTTTGGACCCAGGAAGATTTTAAATGAGTTTCTTATCATCAAGGCCGTATTAATTTGATCAAAATTACAGAAGAAAACAATTAATATTTTGAAACATTATTGCAATTTCTAATATTGGCTTCATATTTTAATATACTTTAAAATATAATTTATTCCTGTGAAGCAAAGCTGAATTTTTAGCATTATTACTCCAGTCTTCAGTGTCACATGATTCTTCAGAAATCAGTCTAATATACTGATTTATTATTAGTGTTGAAACTGTTGTGCAGTTTTTTAGTTTTTTTTACCTGTGATATTTTTTTATTTGATTCTTTAATGAATACAAAGTTAAAAAGAACAGCATTTATTTAAAATAAAAATATTTTCTAACAATATGTCTTTACTATCACTTTTTATCCATTTAAAGGGTTAGATCACCCAAATATGAAAATTAACCCATGTTTTACTCACCCTAAAAGCATCCTAGGTGTATATGACTTTCTTCTTTCAAATGAATGCAAGAATAAGAATGGCAGTAGGCGGGTGTTTTTGTTCAACAGTCCAAAAGTAGTTAAATAAAGTGCACTCATCAATAATAAAACATGCCTCACACGGCCCCGGGGGGTGAATAAAGGCCTCCTGTAGTGAATCGATATTTAAAATGTTATAAACATTTTTATCTCACTTCCAATGAATGTCATACGAGCAATTCGTTCCGGTGGATGACGTAGCATGTATGCGTCGCATGCGTGCGCCGGTGAGATATGCTAGTCTCGCAAGTTTGTTTAACAAATCCTCGTTTTGTGCTTCTAATTTGTGACCGGCATTTTGTTTTGCTGTTACCATGGTAACTTACTCTGTGAACCTAACCTGGGGTGCGTTTCCCAAAAGCATCGTTAGCTAACTATAGTTATGTCAGGAACACTATCGTCAAAATGATAGATACTTAGCATAAGTTTTGGTTTGGCGGTATGGTTCTGTTCTGTGCAATAAATCCATCCATGAATGAGCAGGGAGAGCAGCAATATTAACCCCCCTGGGGTGAACAGAACAGAACAAAGCAGATATCATTAATGTACTTAATGATATTTAAGTGTAACATAATTCAAGAAAAAAAGTCTGATTCAGCAAGGAATATCAGAAAGCCAAGGCCTGACTGTGCGAAAGGAGGAGCAGTATTTGATGATGGCATAATTGTCAACATAGCATAAGGCAATGAGAATGAAAAAGAAACTTAGCTTGACTTCGTGAAGACATTCGTAGATTAATAAAGGGTTAAATGTTCAGCTGTTACATGGATGCTTTGACCCTCCTTGATATCTTTGCTTCTTCCAGCAGGGAAAGCAGATCTCTTGTAAGATGTGGTTGATGCAGTCACATTAGCACAACTTCAGCGAATTGCGGGCATTGCAGCCAAAGAGGCTATGTCAATGATATGTCGTTGTGAGAAGCAGTGCTTGCTCAGGTCACTTCCGAGTCTAACCGCTTATATCAATATCAATTGCGGCGAATTCGTGTTCAAGTTCACGAACTTGTTGAATCTGGTGTGAACTCTGTGAGAAACGAACCCCTGAAAATGGATTCAGAACCCCTGATTGAAGCTTTCCCACAGAGATGAAATTCGCTGTCTGATTTGCTCCTAAGCAAGTAGAAAAAACTGCTGATTAATACTGAATAGAGCTTATATAGAAATGCCATGATAGGGTGTCGTATTCCTATAGGTAGATGTGATCAGCTGAGAATCAGCCAATGCAAGCTTGACTCACGTGACCTGCCAGAACAAATGCAAACGCTTAATTCGTTAGTTCCATTGAACTCTATTGGTACCGACAGAACTTGTGATTATAGTTGTTTTTGGGAAATGCACCTCTGGTTGGGAGCAGGTTTTCTTCGGTAAACCCTGAGTTTCTTTTGGTCTCCTCCCCCTTTTTAAAGCGTAAGCAATGTTTAAATACCTCATTCATGCTGCAAAAATGCTTTTCATACTTAGTACAAATATCTAAAAATTCTTAAATTAAGATGCATTTTCTATACAAGAAAAACTATATAAGATATTTAGTCTTGGGACTTCCAGTAACGCGATAACACTGATGGCTGCGTGAGAGAACTACTCTCCCAATAAATAATCCTAAAAGCTCCCAAAAATTTGAATATTGAATATGCAATGGAAGGCGGGGCAGGGATGGAGAATAGAGCAAGACAAAAGAAAAATAAAGATTGAAGTTGGAGAAGAAATTGAGCTAACCACTAGCCGACATGCTAACCCCGAGGGGGAAATTGGCTTGGAGAAAATACTCAAAGAGCTTAGGAAGGAAAAAAACAAGGAAAAACTAGTGGATATAAAGGAAGATCTGAACAGCACGAATAAGAGGATTGAAGAAGCCGAGGATCGCATCACAGAAGCAGAGGAATAAATACAACAGGAGGGAGAGGCGCTAATTGAACTGCTAAAACATCAGACTCAGCTAGAAACATACCTGCAAACTAGTCGCTTTTTGGCAAATTTCGCAGTTTTGAATCAAAATATGTAATTTATGCACGCTTTCGAATCGCTCTCGTGGTACTTTGATGCTAAATGGCGAACTGTCACAAAGTTCGTATTTTGTAATAAGATATTGACTGTTTTTGCTCAAGTTTGCTGACGAAGTTTCAATCAAAGCCACAGCAGAACTGCTTTGTGTCTCCGAGCAACACAGCGGTGTTTCGTTACTGAATTAATCCATGTATTTGAACGAATCAAGCGAGTCAATTATTTAGTAACCCATTCATAAAGACAGTAGTCACTTGCCTCGTTTTGAATGAATCAGCCATTTGAATTAATGACTAATGACTCACTCATTAAACAGTCCTTTACACCGATCTACTGGTGGTTTGGTTTCATATTTAAAAGTATTGCATTTTTACCAACATTTTTAACTTGTATGTTAAAACATATTTTAAACATTAATATTGTACAATTATTTATGCAATTTAAATTTTGTGGTGTAAGTTAATGTATGGCACCTCGGCTTCATTAAACAGTCTGTGTAATGCCACTTCAGAAGCTGCTTCTGTTTCCTAGTTTGTTGATAGTATGCATACACTAATGTGAACATTAAAATTAGCAAAATAAATTACTCCACTGCTCACAAAGATAAATATGAACACTGATGACAAGAGATTTGCATTGTCCAAAAGTTTGTGGTATAAATGTGCTTTTCTTTTACTTGAAGCATATGTTGTCTTTTTCCTTTTATTTTGTTGTCAGAGTGTACCCAGAATGCTTAATTTACATGTTAAATTAATAAAAATGTCTTATGGCAGGATGCCCCCCCGGACCCCCCTAAAAGGTTTCAATTCAAGACTATGTCACCCTTTTGACCTCTTGTGAGTTTGCAGGTATGTAGAAAGTAAGCTGACCGATCAAGAGGGCAGTGCTGTACAACTCTGCAGAAGAAGCGACAAAACACATGAAGGCTACAGGTGTACGCCATCCGGCCACAACAGACACTGCTCCGACGCCCAGCGCCAAACTTGGACAGAGAAAAGAGGACAAGGCAGCCCAGGGAAACAATCTACAAAATCAGAGATCCCCCCCCCAAAAAAAACACATATATTGGCAGAAATCCATGAACAATTTGAACATTTTTATAAGAAACTATTTACAGAAAATGCATCTGGATCAGAAATCGATTTTAAGGCATTTTATTTTATCGTTACAGTTATCTAGGTTAACAGAGGAACAAAAGAAAGTTTAATAAAGGATATAATCTCACAAGAACTGCTAAAATGAAATTTTAAATTAAAAAATGTAAAGGAACTACTTGTCTCTATCAGGGGCGAGGCCAGAAATGTTTAAGTGGGTGGGCCTTCATAAAATAGGGTGGGCAAAACGAAAAGTACTGTATGAAAGCTCCACGCCAAATTACGGAAAATAAATAAATAAAAAACAATGCAGCACAAACAATAAACAACAACAACAACCCAACCTATTTTCTAATAAGTATAATGACACTATAAGCATTATATAATTGTTTTATAACTATAAACATTGAGAAAATGAACTTACGTTTACATGTCCTCCTACAATATTAGTCTGAGACGACGGGGCTTCTGGTTAAACACAGAGATGATCTCGTCATAATCAAGTGTCTCTGTCAGTTCACATTCAAAAGAAAGCAGAGACAAATTGCTTAGGCGAACAGTAAGCATCGAGGACCGTAGACATGTTTTTATGCGGTTTGTTGTGGAGAACAATCTTTCGACACTGCATGATGTCATCGGGAGAGTAATAAGTGCTCGTATCATTTTGTTGACGTTTGGAAAGATGTCCTCAGGGCTGTTATCCAGCACTTCCATGAGTGATGGGAGGCCCTGTCCAGCATCTGCCTTCCGTTTTAGCTGCTGCATGAACACTGTGAGCTCAGCATCACCAATGTCTATGTTATAGTGTTTACTTGCAACTTTTAGTGAGTCTCTGTCTCCGAAAGTATTTGAACCGGGTAAACAGGCAACAGCAGCGCTCATGAAGCCATAGGTGTCGTCATGGAAATGACTGTTCATCTCCCTGATTTGGCGATCCAACACCTCATTCCACAGATGCCTCAGATCTTCATCGCTTTTAATGCTGCCACTTTTCCCAAGAGAGCTTGTGATTACGGAGGCAGACAATTTAGCAGGAAGTTTCCTTTCTCGGGAGGCAGCGATGTCCATTTTGTGTACGTCATGTTTTTCCATCAGGTCATGCGTTAATTTAAGCACTTTCTCAAAATCGTGATTTGAGTCGTCTCTGAACACTTTTAAATTTGATTTCAGTCCCTCAATCAAATGAATGCAGTCTGTGACAGATACGGCTGGTGACTGTAGTCATTTTGTTGCAAAATCGCTCATTTCAAAAATGTTTCCAAATGTTACTAGAAGAAACAAGAACTTTTTTGTTTGCATTTGCTGCAAAAAAGAGTCAGCTTCTAGGTTAGTTAGACCGCTGCTGGTTTCAGAATACTCAGCAAATGTTTCTAAGATCGCATCAAGTAGTGTCAGGATCTTGGTGACCGAGCCCGACTTGGAGCCCCACCTTGTGTCCACTGACCGCTCCAACTCCAAGCACTGCCGCGCTGGATTCAACTCCTTTTGAATGTCCATAAATCGTGCATGACGACTACTACCAGTCATGAAACCATGAACAGAATTCAGTGTTTCAAAGAATGTATTGACGTGTCTAGATACTTTTGCAACGCTGCTTAAAACGAGATTAAGGCGGTGAGAACAACAGTGCACATACACCGCATGATGAAAAGTTTGTTTAAGGATAGTCTGCACTCCTCCTTTTGCACCTGACATCACAGAGGCCCCGTCAAAACAAAATCCCACACATAACTCAGGGTCCAGGTTAAGTGGCGCTAACACCTGAAGTATTTTCTCTGAAATAGCATCAGCCGTCATGTGGCATGTATCCAAAAATCCAATGGCCCTTTCTTTTACAAGTCCTCCATGCAAGTATCGAATGGAAACTGCAACAAGTTCTCTCTTCGATCTTTACATTCATCTGCCATAATGGCATAATACGTGCCTGGTGTCATTTGTAACTCGCTTCTTATCTTGCGCAGCAGCAAGGAAGCGGCCGCTTCAAGTAAATCATTCTGAATATCTGAGCTCATCATCATCGCATTTTTAGGAAGCTGGTCAAGGCGCGTTTGAATTTCCGTATCATAGTTCGAAAGCAAACGGAACAATTCCAAAAAATGACCCGTTCAATGCTTCCTCGCTTTCTCTGTGACCACGCAACGAAATATCTTGCTTGGCACAAAAAAGTACAACATCAAGCACAACTTTAATATGTTCTCGATTTCGTTCCACAAAAGATGCATTTACTTTGTCTCTCATTAGTTGATCAAACACTGTACCTCTGCCATCGGACAGGTGACTTTGTCTGTAAGCGGCTAGTTTAGTTTGTGAATGCAGGTGTCATTTGCTCTCCTGATGCTTCTTACATGCTTGACTTAGATGTTTCCAATCTTTAAATCCATTCTGTGTAAATGTTGATTCACTTAGCTCAGGGAAGTGCCTGCAGGATTTACAGAAAACGGCATCGCTGACTGTGCTGTATTCCAACCAGCTGAATCTCTCATACCATTGCGAAGAAAAACATTGTGGTTTTCCTAATATTGTAAAAGCTGGAAATCATTGCAATTTTGGTTGCATGGGTGACTCTTCCAGATCAGACAGGTCTGGTGGTGGAGTTCCAGAATCATTCGACATTGACGCTTTTGGTTTATTAGCAGAACGCCCCGTGTTTAATTGATGGCGACGGTGGCCTAGGCTCATTAGCAGGAGATTGAGGTTCATCCGCAGCCACAGGTAGTCCGGTGTTATTAGAGTTGGTTTCTTACTGCAGTACAATTGTATCCAATTTAGGCTTTTTAAAGTACTGACTAATTGATATTTGCTTCGCCATTTTAAAATTAAACTCAAAGGCGCGATTACTACTATTACGTCCTTACGTCGTAAAGCGGGCGGACGTAACTGAAACTGACGAATCATATTTAACTTTTATTTTTGACAAGAGTATTTGATAAATTGCATTTAATAATTCTTTGTAGATACATTTATAAAGTTTTAATGTGATAAGACAGTTATTACTATTATTATTATTGTTAATTAAATTATTTGGAAAATGACTGATTTCTGATTGGGTGGGCCACAATTCAAAGGCCCACCCAGGCCCACCCATAGCTTCGCCACTGGTCTCTATCCTTCTTCCTGCCTGTAATACTGCACTTCATGGAAAATGAATCCCCATCTCGTGGAATGAGGTGATTATCTCCCCTATTCCAAAGGAAGGAAAAGACTAATTAGATTGTGGCTCATATAGGCCTATTTCAGTCTAGAATGTTGACTATAAGCTATACACAGCTATATTGACTAGGAGAATATAAAGACTACTTCCAGAGTTAATTCATAATGACCAGACAGAGTTCATTTTACAGAGACAAAAACAGGATAATGTCAGACGCACACTACACGTATTAAAACATATAGAAGAGAGCAGGGATGGGTACCGAAACCCGGTATTTAATCGGTCCCGGGGCTAAATTATGAAAGACCAGAGTATCGATAAGCTCTGACGTTAAGGGTTCTGCTATCGGTGCTGGAGAAATTAAAAAACACATACATTTATTATTGCTATATATACACATTATTTTGCAAATTCTATCTCGCCAGAGTCGGCAGCTGATTTTATATACATTAATATTCAAACATTTTTCTGTGATGATTTTTGCTATTCATAATTCAGAAGCGAGATCGCACTCCTTGAGGAGCTTCAGCACGCGCAACGTGAAAGCCCTGTTTAATTACGATAGAAGAGAGAACTGAACATTCAAACATCTGCTTACACTTTAGGCCTATGGCTGCTAATTAAATTTTCTATTTCGATTTTGGCTTCTAAGCACTATAGCCGTGTTTCTTCTTTCCCTTCACAGCGGTACACATTCCTCCTTAAAACCCAAACTTAACATCAGAAGCAGCTCAATCGGTGATTGTTGTAAAATGCCGTTTTTACTGTTACTAAGTTGCGGGACATGTTTGATAATAAAACGTTGAAAGCACAATCTGCACGAGAGATGCTGTTCCCATGGCTGAATTGTGTGTGTGTGTGTGTGTGTGTGTGTGTGTGTGTGTGTGTGGCGCTCCCAAAACGGACAAGCAAATTACACTTTGAGCCGATAAAATACACACAAAATATGTCAAAATGACCGGCTTGGAGAGTATTCACTTAAACAGTTTATGTCTTAAGTGGATGAGAACGGTTGGGAGACAATCCGATGTGTGTCAATATATTGTCTTAAAGTGACAGACTGGCGCTTGGGCCATCATTGTTAATAAAGAACAAAACGCAAAGAGAAAATCAGTCACAGCTCTTAATCTGTATAACGTTATAGCTTTAATAAGCATCAACCTATGAATACATACAGTGAAAATTATGCAGTGTTCATTTAAATTGGATAACTTTTAGATTTATTTTGTAGGCTATTACTTACCTGAACAGTAATGTTAGTGGACCTTCATGAAAAAAGCACTGTTTATTTCATTTCATTTGTATATTTGTTTAATTGAATTTGTCAGTTTGTTTTACTTTGTTTCTTTGCTTATGTTCTTACTGTATCTTATCTTATGTATATAAAACACTAAAAATGCCTGCACACTGGTGCATTTACAAATTGATGCTTTATATTCATTTCATTAAATATGTATTTTACCTTTCAGAATATAAAACAATGTTAATTCAGCTCTTAATTTGTCATATATAAAACAAAAAGTACCGATAATAATACCGTTAAAGTACCGAATTGATAAGTAGTATCGGTAAGAGTAGTAATACCGTTAAAACCTTAACGATACCCATCCCTAGAAGAGAGTAACATACAAAGCAATTATACTGAGTCTCGACGTGGAAAAAGCCTTTGACTTTGTCAGATCGTCATATCTACACATAGTTTTAGAACATTTTGTTTTTCATAAAAATATACTTAAAGCCATACAGTTATTATATTCCAGACCGCATGCTATAATTAAAGTGAATGGTAGTTTGTCATTGATTTTTGTAATCTGGAAAGAGGCACAAGACAAGGGTGCTCCCATCTCTTAAAGACTATTTTATAGCTGCCCAATTAACACCCATCTCTTTTCTGGTGCGATCCAGACTATAAAGCTAGATGGAAACAGATTGATTTCTCTTTTTTCCTGAAATACCAATTCAAGCAGTAATTGCAGATGATCATTTTTAAGAAAATATATAAGTAAAGAACATCCATGATAACTACTATCCTAGAAATATGGTCCCCAGTAATTAAAAAACATGATTTGAAAGACGCTCTAAAGATAACGAGGTGGTGTGCATATGATACAGATTTCACTTCAAATACCCCAGATTAATCTTTTAAGAATTGGAGTAAGAAAGGCATTACATCAAATTATTCTGTTACAAACAATAATACTTTCTTAACTTTCCAAGAATTTAATAATCAGTTTAAGTTGGATAATCATGACTTGTTTAGATACTTTCAAATAAGACGATACTTTAATTCACAAGTGAACAAGAGCAGGGATTGGGCACAGAATGATTTAATGAAGATATTCCTGTCGGCATATAGGGCTAATACTATTAGTAAAGTAATCTCCAAATTTTATCATTGTTTTCAAAATTACAGATCAGATTCTACCTCATATGTCCGAATTAAATGTGTGAAGGAAGAAAACATTATTATAACAGAAGAGGCTTGGTTAAAAACATGTGAATCCCAATGGAAACCTCAAGCTCACACCAGTTGAGGTTATTCGCCTGGAAAAATGTAAATGCAGAACACATTAGTAAGGCCGCAATTTTTGTTTTGTTTTATGGGCACAAAGCCATCTAAGAGGACTTTTTACAGGATGCCAGATGAAAGGGTAGTACAAGATATATGCCATAGCCACCACCACAGCTGTTAAATAAACACAAATTATTCACAATTTATTTGGTCATTTTTGTTTTCTACAAACACTAAAGCAATAGTTTTTTTTCCTGTTGGATATTCTTCCAATACTTGGTATTGTGGCCATCTTCTCTCCATCTGCTCTTCATTATTTAGCAAGCCTTCTTGATGTTGGCAGAGTAGAAGTTGTCACAGCCGGCTCACAAGCCGTTACAAAGAAGGAGACCACGTGTCAGATATGCGATCAAAAATGTACAATTATTGAAGGAAAAGAAAGTCAAACATGAAGAAAGCAAGCATAATACACAAATAAACACGAATCTAGGAGAGGAGCAGCTGCAGAGATGGAATGGAACCGTTTTTTATAATTGCCAGCATCAGCCCCAACGCAGGTGAAACTATTTAATGATGTGGTGACATCACTCACAAAACCTCTAACCTATAACACAAAAGAAAAACCAAACCACAAATATAACCCACTCTGGCCTTGGTTGATAAAGTCAAATGTTAACTTCATTACGTCAGTGCTTGAAGTGGGCCGGCATGCACCGGTACGCAGTACCGGCACTTCTAGATTTGATCCTTTAGAGTACCTGCACTTTTTTGTGCGTACCGGCACTTCTGACATGTTGCCGGTAATCAGAGTAAAATTGTCAGGGTCTGGGTGATTAGGCTTTATGATCCCATATATGATTACAAATTATATAGAAACTATGTAAATCACACTACCTAGGCAGGATTACCACTCATCTCAACCCATCACGTGAATGAACGCAAGCAGAGTCGGTCTACTTCATTGTGTGGTGAGAGCATGTCAGGAGGCGTGCAGAGTAGTAGAATAATAATGAATTATTGATTACTAATTTGAATCAGTACTTTAAAATGAAAATCATATCTTAAAAATTAAAAGAAGCAGGTTTTGCAATCACATCATTTTAACATTAAAACGATTTAGTGGTCTTTGGCATCTCGCTGTGGTCCTGTTTGGTATTGCAGCTTGACTTGTGCTAATTTGTATTGAAAACGTATTATTACTTATTTAATTATTGATTGATTGTGGCACTATACATACATAGTAAATTATTCAAAAGTACATATTTATTGAATATAAATAAATAAAGCGGGGGGCACTTCTTTTTTTCCACTTCAAGCACTGCATTAAGTTTATTAAAAAAATGCACCAGTTTTGATTAGAGAACGTGTAATTATGTGAAGAGAACATTAGACTATGTGGAAAAAGCTGCTGCACATTGATGTAGACACTGAATGATATTTATTTAATATGCCAAATGTTTGTAAAGTCATGTAGCCTTTTTAAACCCATGAACCTTTCGTGCTTACAGCTTTACCTGATTGAATTATGTTTTTATATTTCATGTTCAGCTGCTGCCATGTTTTTTGTTTGTTTTTGCCCATATGATACCATGAACATGAATATTAGTTCAATAACTTACCGTTCTGCCAGTTTTCACCTCTGATATTATGACAGTGATTAAGAATTACATTTATGTATTGACTCGGAAGTTTGTGGACCTCTTTTTGTTGGGTGCTATTGGTGAATCGTAATTTCTGAGCTCCATTGATCATGGCTTTACATACTGTAGTTGTGGCACTTAACTCAGAATTAGCATACTCAGAGTTGACTGAACAAACTCCATTTAGCTGTTCTGAAACCCGAAAATCTCTGGAAATTTTTCAAGGCCAGTAAGAAGTCACAATCATTTCATTTTCTTTTATCAAGCATTAGGTCTTGAAGAAGACTTTTACATGACTTATCTTAATTACTGATCATCAGCAACAGGTCTACCACAGGGTCAGAAATTAAGGGTGCAAAAATGTGTGGCCACCCTGAAAGACCTACCAGTGAGATAGGATTCAAACCAGTGAAGTGGAATCCCAGTGATGTCCAGTGATGAGAGGGTAGACAGCAGGATCTGATGATTGACAGTGTTAAAAGCAGCAGATAGATCTAGCAGAATTAAAACTGATGTTTTGGAATCGGCTTTTGCAATCCACAAGGCTTCAGTGACTGAGAGTAGCACGGTATCAGTTGAATGGCCACTCCTGAGACCTGACTGGTTAGCGTCCAGTTTGTTGTTCTGTGAAAGAAACAATAATACCTGGTTGAAAACAACTCGTTCGAGTGTTTTCGCAATGAATGGAAGGAGAGAGACAGGTCTTTTCTCTTTTGCTCTCAACGGAGGCGGTCGCATTTTTCTCTCCCCGTCCTCACCCTTATCTTCCCTGCTTTGCTCCCTTGTCTCGTCGAGAGACTCTCTCTGCACTGCTCTCCAAACTAAAAGATTATGGATTTGATCAACTGGTCTCTTAATGCAATTGACACTATCCGAAACTTGGGTTTCGGGGAACCTGATTGCCCCGACGGAACGTTCGCAGCGGGCTATACGATGGACGCGTGGGAGAGGTGGCGAATTGTGTGTCTTGCTGCTCTTTCCGTGGAGGTACATTGAAGATATCTACCTATTCGGAACCATGATAACAGGTATTTTGCTGATTGGATTAGGCTTTGCCCTGGGTTATCGAAGAATTCAGAAAAACGGAAACAGCTGTCCAAAGCCCCACAAGGCTGCCCGTATGATTGAAGCTGTGGGAAGAGCGGTCAGCATTGAGACTGAGACTATAATCGCAATATGGATTCTATCAAGGAGAAGCTCACGGCTTTACAAAGGGAAAATGATTATATGGAGACCAAAATGGACAGAGAGAGTAGCCTGCAAAATTGGAATGTGTTTACTCGCCCCAAAGACAAAACAATCTTATCTTTTTCTGGTTCCCCTAGGCAGTGGCCTTGGCAAGGCTGTTGTTGCAATCTACCCCAGGAGAGCAATGCAGTGAGACGCTCTTGCGTCTCCCCCACGCTACAGACATTGCCCCTCCCTCGACCACTCGCCTTCGATCGCTTCGATCCGCCGGCCCTATCGGGTGGGTCTGACCAGCGCCGGATTAGAGGCTGCGGACCAGATGGCTGTTTGCTGGGCCGGATTCACTTCCCCTGTGGCTATGTGTGTCTATGGTGTATGTGCTTTTGTGTTGCGGAGGTGTTTTTCCTGTTCTCACACTGTACTCCCCAAGGAGCATAGTCTGGGGGTTATTTTTTTCTCCTCACTTTCCTCATGTCATGCTGTATTTTTCTTCAATTCTACTTGCATTTCACTACTGATTATACTCTGTATGATTTGGTATGTGACGAATAATAAAGAACCTGAAACCTGAGGTCTGTAGTTTTGAATCAGAGGTGCTTAATGTAGGTTTTTTGAGCAGTGGGGTTACCCGAGCCTGCTTGAATGCAGTGGGGAAAGTACCTGTGAGGAGGGATGTGTTGATAATGTGTGTGAGTGCTGGAAAGAGTATGTGAGAGATCGCTTGGAGAAGGTGTGTGGGGATTGGGTCTAGAGCAGTGGTTCTCAACTTGTTTGGCCACATTTTCCCATGGTCATCAAGCCACGACCAACTTTTTTATATACACACACTAGGGGTGGCACGGTACATGTATTCGTACCGAACCATCACGGTACGGACCTCTCGGATCGGTGCATGAAGCCTTACTACGAATACAGGCAATTCACCCTCAGTAATGCAACGCTGTTTGATAACCACCAGCGCCAGCAGAAGAACAGCGAATGCCGTGAGTTGCGCTTGAAAACAAAGCCCACTAGACAGTGACTATGTGCTGATTCTGAACGCATCTCTCACATGGACTGATAAAGGCTTGTGCACTCAAATGTTTGCGAAATGGGTCTTTGTGCTCATGTATCCTACCTTTCTCATTTGGCACAAATACAAATATTCCATAATATTTCCATATTTGCAATGTAACTTTAACTTATCTGAATGCTAAACTATTATTTATTATGTAAATTATAGGCTTTGCTGATGTTTGTATTTTATTTTGATAAAGTAATTTAGACTAACGTTACCAACTTTAGCAATGCTGGAACTTATGTGTTTTGTGTGTTAGGAAACGTGATCATGTTTGTAACATTTTGTAATAATTGTAATCTGTATTTGTAAATAATTTTGTAATGTGTGTGTGTGTGTGCTCCAGGCGCGATCACTTCAACTGTTTCCTTATACCAGCAGAATCAACTTTAAACACTTATTGTCTTATTAATAATCACTGGATAAAGGCCTGCTTTTATTTGTGTACACTCACAATGAAAACAAAACAGATTTTATACATAATATAAGAATGTAATAATAGTATTAATAATGAGTATTTTCACATCTAGGAGGGTAAAATTGTAATTTGCACGACTGTCTGTTCAAAATAAATGAAAAGAAACCGAGTATTGGAGATGTCTTTTTTTCCCCTGTTGTACCGAAATCGTATCGAACCGTGACCCACGAACCGAGGTGCGTACCGAACCGTGACATCTGTGTACCGAGCCACCCCTAACACACACACACACACATATATATATATATAGTTTGTTAATTTGTTAAAAAACAAAAACAAAGCAAATTTATTTCACAAAAAATGTAATAAAAGACTGTTAAGAATATGACTAATACTTAATAAACAGCCTATAGATAAGGCCATTAAATAGCAGTCCCAAACTATATTTTGTTAATAAAGTTATGTTGGTATGAGCCACCAGTTTTTTTTTACATATGCAAAATGACACAAAGTGAAAATAACATGCTAATTTTGGGTTATGGAAACAACAGCTATTGGTGAATATACAATACTAACATGAACTGTTAATGAAACGTGGAAACTGCTACTGAATAGAATGAATATCATACCTTCATGCAAATCCTTCCCAGCTAACATACGCAGTACCAGTTATGTGATTTACCGGTACTGTGCTTTTATTTCACGCGTTGCATGTTCGTAGTTTCTGCGCTTTATTAGTGAAGTGATATAAAGCGCGGCGCCACGTTCGCGCGTGCTATAGAAGAGTGCGCACCACGAAAACAGTGTAACATCTGGCATGACAGGATAATTAGTTTTTCTGTGGTGAGAGACTTTTTGTTTCATAACAAGTTACGAAAATAACGATAGATTAATGACACTGAACATCTTAAACCTGTCAACATCACATCTGACTGCAAATACCGAATCGGGACAGCGAGTTTTTCTCAGGCACTCTTTACTTGAAGTGCATCTGACAGACGTGTCAGCAGCTTTCATGCCCGTGTTTTAAAATGAAAGTCTTCAGAAAAAACATTTAGAATTATGTTTTTTGTTGTTGCTCTTGTTTCTTTGGCCGCACACTCGCGACCTAGAACCTAGAACCCTAGAGGACATGTTGTAGGATGGCTGGAGAGAAGTTTGGATACTTTAGGATAAATTTGGATAAATTAGGTGCCACCACTGAAAAAGCTCAGTCTCCTATGTAAGCTTGAAAACATGGATCTGTGTAATGACCATGTTGATGAAATCAGAGGCACATTAATAATAGATTCATCAAGCAGAAGACTGAAATCTAAAGTGGGACAAGGACACATCCCGGTGAATCACTACCAGACTTTCTGGACAAACACATCTTGGTCATCAAGACCATCAAAACATTTACATACACCAGCGAGCAAATAGTTAACATAAGATTTGTTTGGTAAAGTAGATATTTAAAAAATAAACTGAAAAACAATCCTAGAGATTAAGTGACAAACAAAACCATTGTTAGGTACGGTAGATAAAGATGACAGGAGAGACAAGGATCCAAATGCAAATCCATTTAATTAACAAACAAACTAAAACGAAGTACTAGAAACACTGAACACCAAGAAACCAGAGACCATTCAGCATCAGGCTAAATCAACAACTGATAAAGAACTGAAAAAGTAGTGATGTTACGTTCAAAACAAGCTCCGAAGCTTGTATTAAAAAACAACACATTTCACATTAAAGGACTATATCGTAGCTTGATTCGTTTTACCAAAAGCACATGATATATTACGTCTGAAGTAGAGGTCGACCGATATATCGGGCCGATATTTGTCATTTTTTTTATATATCGGCATCGGCCAATATCCATGTTTAGTAGCGCCGATTTAAAGTCAGCCCCGTGTTATTGGTGCGGTGGAACGTGCGCTCCTGCTGCATGTGAAGGACCCCAAGCCAAAACTTTTGGAACAGTCCTGGGAGATAAAGGCAAGGCTTAAATTATAATATTTCAAAGTCCTATGGCCATATATTTATTATATATTACTAGTAAACTATGAAGTGTTGCTTCACTCAGTGAAAGAAAAAACGAATAGCATAGAACCGTTGGGAACTGGCATAATGCTACAGCTGGTTGAAGGTTCGCTTACTTGCAGTTAACTTTAAGGACTGTAGTCGAAAACTATCAACAGCTTGCTTGCTAACATATTAGCCCCAATGTTATAAGTTTGGTTTTATTTGTCCTGTATCTGAGTCAGAGAATTTCGCTCTGTGCGTGGGGTGCAGAAGGCGGCAGAACGGTGTATGACATTTGTTCGGAAGCATGGTTTGATGCAGACAATAGCCGGGTTTCTATCCAACTTATTTGCATTAATGAAAATTCAGCTCAAGAATATGCGCATCTGCGTGTGTTTCCATCAATTGTGTAATGCGAATTAAAATGGACATCAGCCTAATAAAGTGACGTGTTTCAACCAACGACTATATAGTCTATACGTCGCACGGTTATTATACTCATTAAACCTGTCGAACGTTAACCGTCAAGCATGTCAGAAATCACTAAGGGTTTAACACTGTCCAATCTGTTAACAACAAAAACAACACATTAGTGAATGGTTTTGGTTAGGGGTGAAACGGATCATAGATGATCAGTGATCCGTATGGACCAGTCCTCACGGTTCGGCACGTTTGTGATTCGCGGATTAACTGATAAATTGAACTACCATAGAATGAAGTGTATCATTTGCACGTGTTTCGGGACTCGCGCTCCGTTTTCTGTTCTCAGCCGCTGCCGCTCACACTGAAGCACGCGCGTGCAGAGCGAGTGAGAGAGAGAGGCGCGATTCAGATACCTCTTTTCAGACAGCGCCTCAACGGACGGATACATACACAAAGTTGTTAAAATACCCGTTTTGGCAAGTATTCTGGTAAACACAGTCAGTTATGTCTTAAGTTAACGTATACAGCTGAGAAAGAACATGCAGAACAGCTGTGTTTCCTGCATGACAACCTGCCGTTCTTAAACTGGGAGTACTGAGAACTTTCAGTGAGGAAGACTCAGGGACTGCAATTGAGTTAAAATTAAAGCACATTCATTTATATTGTTCTGTAATGTTTACATAATTTCCTTCACTCAAAAATGAGGGGTTAGCTGCCATGTTATTTGCACTTAAAGAGATTTTTGTTGCTGCTAAGTCAAGTGCATTCACAGTTGGTTGCTTGAGGACTTTGTTTTATATAAAAAGGCAGAAAGTTGCAAAAAGCAGAAAGTTAGAATGCACTTTAGATGTTCTGTGTCATTTATACCAAACACAAATGTTGCTAGTGTGTTTGCAGCACTACTCTTATTTATTTTTTATATTTTTCAGTTTAATTGATTTGTATTTTTTAAGTTGTATTTATTTTATTTAAATGTATATTTAAGTTTCCAACAAACTTGAACATTTCTGCTTGATAAATGCTCTAAAACTTATGTAAATGATTGAAAGTTTTTTGTTTTTTTTATTACCTGTTTTATTTATTTAATACTTGGTCAGTTTATTGATTTGTTTGGATAAATATGTAATACCACGCCAGCAGAGGGAGTTCTCGCCTGAGTTTTGACTGTGAGCCCCTCCTCTGCAGTTACTTCCTGTTTGGCGGCCATATTAACCTGGCCCCCACATTGCATCCCTGCGAAGTATTGCCAGTTTACCCTGCCTTACCAAGCGTTTGTATCACTGTCTAGTTCTCCTGTTTATGACCGGTTTTCCTGTTTCTCTTGACTTCTCTTTTGGATTGCACTTTTGCCTGTTTGGACTGCCTCCTTGTGTATCGACCTCACCACTTGCCTTGCTGACACTGATTTTGGATTTGTGAAACTGTTTAATAAACCCTGCATATGGATTCTACTTCGGCTTCCGCCTCAACTCCATTACAGAATACTTCGCCCACAATGAATCCAGCAGAGATTTCTCAGCTCCAAGCAGCTTTCGCTTATCAGAGCGAGTTGTTGAAAAATTACCAGGAACAACTCAACAAACTACAATCTGCCAACGACCATTTAACCCACTACATTCGATCGCTTCCCTCGCCCTCTACATCAACGGTAAGACTGGCGTTGCCAGATAAGTTTGATGGTTTAGCAGGACAATGTCGTGGGTTTATTCTCCAAGTCCGTATCTACGTATGTGGAAAGCCAAAGAGATCAGTTTTCTTCGGAGATAAGTAAATGCACGTTCTTAATGTCTTTGTTATCTGGCAAAGCGATTGATTGGGCTTCAGCGGTTTGGGAGACAGATTCACAATTTCGATCGTCTTTTGAGTATCTGTTACACCAACTTAGTGAAGTATTTGAATATCCTGAGGGGGGCAAGGATATTTCTATGCAATTGCTTCACATGTCACAAGGAAACCGCACTGCTGCAGACTTCGCCATTGAATTTAGAACTCTTGCCGCTCAAAGTGGATGGAATGATGTGTCATTGAAGGCTGTGTTCAAACAGAGTTTACATTTGGAGCTTCGGGCTGAGTTAGCATGCAAGGGTGAGGACTTAACATTTTCTGCATTCATCACCTTGGCCATCAAGATTGATAATTTGCTGAGAAACACACCCAAGAGAAAATCCACTAGACAACCATTTTTTAACTCCCTCACTGCACCCTCTGACCACCATGAGCCCATGCAAATAAATTATGCTCATTTATCTGATGAGGAGAGAATTCGACGCCGCCAACAGAATCTGTGCTACTACTGTGGTGAAACAGGCCATCATAACGCCGAGTGCCCACACAAAGCCCGGAGGTCCGTCTCTGCTACCAGCCGGGTGAGTGTTGATCAATTCTCTCTACCAATCTCAAAGTCATTTCTCATTCCTGTTCGGCTAACTACTAAAGATGGTCCCATTACTTTGACAGCGTTGATTGACTCCGGTGCCGCATTGAATCTGATCAACAAGGATATTGTCAAGAAGTACAGTTTAACCACACTACCTTGTGTGCCCACGATTTGCATCACCGATGTCAACAATAAACCCATTGAGGGAGGTGTTAACAGACAAACTGCACCTGTTCAGTTACAGATTGGATTGTTCCACAGAGAAAGCATTTATTTCTATATCATTGATTTACCCCGATATGAAATCATCCTAGGATACCCCTGGCTATCTACTCAGGATCCTGTATTATCCTGGAATCATGGAGAACTGACTCACTGGTCTGAATTTTGTCGAAACCATTGCATGCCCGTCAATATGCCTCAACCATGTCTTGCAACATCTGCTGAAGATCCAGCTTCTGCCTCCGGTTTTAAAATCCCTGCCTACTATCAGGACTTTTCAGATGTGTTCAGCAAGAGCAAAGCTTCACAGCTACCACCTCACCGTCCCTGGGATTGCACCATCAATCTTCTGCCCAATGCCATGCCAACAAAGAGTAAGGTATACCCACTATCACGCCATGAATCCAAGGCTATGGAAGATTACATTTGAAGAGGCTTTGAACATTGGTTTTATTAGGCCCTCTACCTCTCCAGTAGCAGCGGGGTTCTTCTTTGTTGAGAAGAGGGATGGAAGTCTACGACCTTGCATTGATTACCGAGGTCTCAACAATGTTACTGTAAAATTCCGCTATCCTCTTCCACTTGTTCCTGCCGCATTAGAACAGCTTCGAGAGGCTAAGATTTACACCAAGCTAGACTTGAGGAGTGCTTATAATCTCATTCGCATCAAAGAAGGGGATGAGTGGAAGACAGCTTTTTCCACCACGGGAGGTCACTATGAGTACTTTGTGATGCCATTTGGGCTAGCCAACGCTCCAGCTGTGTTCCAGTCATTTATCAATGAAATATTCAGGGACATGTTGAACCAGTATGTGATTGCCTACATAGACGACATCCTTATATATTCCAAGTCTGAAGATGAACACATTGAACATGTTCGAACCATCCTCACTCATCTTCATGAACACCAACTCTTTGTGAAAGCAGATAAATGTGAATTCCATGTACAGCACACCACTTTCTTAGGATATCACATAAGTCATCATGGAGTTGAGATGGATAATTCCAAGATTCAGGCAGTTACGGAGTGGCCTCAACCATCAACAATTAAGGAACTTCAACGATTTCTAGGTTTTGCAAACTTCTATCGCCGTTTCATCAGAAAACTACAGCATGATTGCATCACCGTTGACATCTCTCCTGAAGGGGAAACCATCCAAGTTGAGATGGTCAAACGAAGCTACCGCCGCTTTCAATAAACTCAAATCAAGCTTTACTTCGGCCCCTATCTTGAAACACCCTGACCCTAACCTGCCATTTGTACTGGAGGTGGATGCTTCAGACTGTGGAATTGGGGGAGTACTATCACAACGTCATGGTCAACCAGCTAAGTTGTATCCATGTGCTTTCTTTTCAAGGAAACTTACTTCGGCTGAGAGGAACTATAATGTTGGTAACAAGGAGTTATTGTCCATGAAAGCTGCAATAGAGGAGTGGAGACATTGGCTGGAGGGAGCCATTCATCCGTTTCAGGTTATCACGGATCACAAAAACCTTGAGTATGTAAAAAGTGCCAAAAGATTAAATCCACATCAGGCCAGATGGTCATTATTCTTCTCAAGATTCCAGTTTACTGTCACATATCGTCCAGGAAGCAAGAATAGTAAAGCAGATGCCCTCTCCAGGCGCCATGATCCTCCCTTCCAAGAACATTCACCAGAACCCATCTTGCCTCCCTCAGTCATTATTGCCCCTGTAAACTGGGACATCATGGAGGAAATTCAAAGGACTACTCAACAAGAGCCTCCACCTGCCAGGTGCCCACCCAACAAGCAATATGTTCCCAAGGTACTACGACAGCGGGTCATGCAATGGGTCCATACATCCATCAACTCAGGCCATCCAGGTATCTCTCGTACCATCAAATTGATCCACAACGCTTTCTGGTGGCCAGCAATGAATAGAGAGATAACGGATTATGTGAAGGCTTGTCAAATTTGTGCACAGTCTAAGACCCCAAAGGATCTGGTCTGCTGCAGCCACTCCCTATTCCTCAACGTCCATGGTCCCATCTGTCAATTGACATTGTGACTGATCTGCCCCCCTACCAATATTTGGTACTGTGGCCATCTTCTCTCATCTGCTCTTCATTATTTGGCAGAGTAGACATTGTCACAGCCAGTTCACAAGCCGTTACAAAGGAGGAGACCACGCGTCAGATACGCTATCAAAAATATACAATTACTGAAGGTAAAAAAGTCAAACATAAAGAAATCAAGCATAATACACAAATAAGCACGAATCTAGGAGAGGAGCCGCTGCATAGATGGAATGGAACTGTTTTTATAATTGCCGGCATCAGCCCCAACGCAGGTGAAACTACTCAATGATGTGGTGACGTCACTCACAAAACCTCTAACACAAAAGAAAAACCAAACCACAAATATAACTCACTCTGGCCTTGGTTGATAAAGTCAAATGTTAACTTCATTACGTCAGTGCTTGAAGTGGGCCGGCATACACCGGTACGCAGTACCGGCACTTCTATATTTTATCCTTTAGAGTACCTGCACTTTTTTGTGCGTATCGGCACTTCTAACATGTTGCTCAGACTAAAGTCGCCAGGGTCTGGGTGATTAGGCTTTATGATCCCATATATGATTAGAAATTATATAGAAACTATGTAAATCACACTACCCAGGCGGAATCACCTCTCATCTCGACCCATCACGTGAATGAGCACAAGCAGAGTTGGTCTACTTCATTGTGTGACGCGTGGAGTAGTAGAATAATAATTAATTATTGATTACTAATTTGAATCAGTACTTTATAACTTGACTTGTGCTAATTTGTATTGAAAACTTTATCTAATTATTGATTGATTGTGTTGTACACATACATAGTGAATTATTAAAGAGTACATATTTATTTAATAAACGTGTAATTATGTGAAAGGAACATTAGACTATGTGGAAAAAGCTGCTGCACATTGATGTATACACATTAATGATATTAATTTAATATGCCAAATGTTTGTAGAGTCATGTAGCCTTTTTAAACCCATGAACCTTTCGTGCTTAAAGCTTTACCTGATTGAATTAGGTTTTTATATTTCATGTACAGCTGCTGCCATGTTTTTTATAAGTTTTTTGCCCGTATGATAAAATGAAAATGAATATTAGTTCAATAACTTACCGTTCTGCCAGTTTTCACCTCTGATATTATGACAGTGATTAAGAATTAAATTTACATATTGACTCGGAAGTTTGTGGACCTCTTTTTGTTGGGTGCTATTGCGATGGTGAATCATAATTTCTGAGCTCCATTGATCATGGTTTTACATACTGTAGTTGTGGCGCACGCGCTTAACTCAGAATTAGCATACTCAGAGTTGACTAAACAAACTCCATTTAGCTGTTCTGAAACCCGAAAATCTCTGTAAAATGTTTCAAGGCCAGTAAGAAGTCACAATCATTTCATTTTTTTAATCAAGCATTAGGTCTTGAAGAAGACTTTTACATGACTTATCTTAATTACTGATCATCAGCAACAGGTCTACCACAGAGTCAGAAATTAAGGGTGCAAAAATGCCACATATTTAAAATGAAGGTGCAAAAGCAGGTGTGCTATATTTTACAAAGTGTAAAAGGACATTAAACTGCCTCAGTACTTAATTACGAAGCTACATTAAGTACTTTTATATTAGTCAGTTCAGACAAAACAGAACAAAGGTTTATTTAAAATGACTGTTTCTTACCAAAGTGACTTACAATTGGGGAAAACATAAAGCGATTCCTCTTAAAGAGGCAAACAGACAGTATGCTCGTAATACCAAGTCTCAGGCATTATTCAAATAAGTAAAAGACAGAAAGGGAAGGAATAAATAAAGAGAAAGACAAAAAAGGATGAAGTCAAGCAGTGTTGAAAGAGATGAGTTTTCAGTTGTTGTTTGAAAGTTGACAGGGATCCAGCGTTCAGGAAAGGGGTGGGAAGATCATTCCACCAGCCAGGAACGGTGAATGAAAATGTTCTGGAGTGATTTTGAGCCTCTGTAATGTAACACGAGGCATCACTCACTAGCGGATCTCAGACTTCTGTGAGGGATGTAGATTCATAATAATAAATGGAAGTAGGCGGGTGCTGAGCCTGTGGCTGTTCTATATGCAAGCATCAATGTCTTGAACTTGATGCGAACTGCAACTGGTAACCACTGCATGGAGATAAAGAGAGGTGTAAGATTGGTTATTTGGGCTCGTTGAAGACCAGTCTTCAGTTCAGTTCAGTTCAGTTAAATTTTATTTATATATTATAACACATTTAAAACACAACCATAGTTGACTAAAGTGATTCACGATGACCGGAAAAGCTCCCACACAAACAAAATGAATACAGTAAAAGCGTCACAATGTCTCGACTCAACTCAAAATAAAAGCCAAGGAATACAGGTGTGTCTTAAGAAATGACTTAAAAATTTCAACACTCTGAGCAGTTCTTATGTGTACAGGTAATCTATTCCACAAATTAGGTGCCACCACTGAAAAAGCTTGGTCACCTTTATTTTTTAATCTGGCTCTCGGAACATCCAGGAGTACCTAAATGGACGACCTAGGTGCTTTAACAGGAGTGTGGACATGTAAAAGCTCTGATAAATAGGCAGGTGCCAACCCATGTAAAATCTTAAAAACAAACAATAAAATCTTGAACTCAATCCTGAAGTGGACAGGAAGCCAGTGTTAGTGAAGCTAGGACCGGGTAATGTGCTCATAGCTTTTTGTCCCAGTTAAGAGCCGAGCTGCTGCATTCTGGACTAACTCTAAGCATTGAAGAGATGATTGATCCAAACCGACATATAACGAGTTACAATAGTCAAGTCTTGATGTTATAAAAGCATGAATTACACTTTCAAACTCCTTACGCGGCAGGTAGGGCTAGACTTTAGCCAACAGTCTCAGTTGAAAAAAATGGCTTTTACAACAGAACTGCTAAAGAACTAATCTGTTTTTCAAATTTAGAAGCACTGTCGAAAATCACACCGAGATTCCTGGTAAATGGACGAACATACAATCCTAAATTACCAAGTGCATCTACACAAGCACTTAAATCCTCAGGACGACCAAACACAACAATCTCAGTCTTATTTTCATTAAGACAAAGAAAGTTCTGATCCAGCCATGTTTTAAAATCTCTCAGGCAATTAAGTAATAACAGAAATTAAGCTTTGTCATTTGTTTTGACAGGCAAATAAATTTGTCTTGCCGCTGCATTCTGAATCATTTGTAGAGGTTTGATTGTGCTTGATGGAAGTCCAGCCAGAAGAGCATTGCAGTAGTCCAGCCTAGAAATGGCAAGGGCCTGGACAAGAAGTTGTGTAGCATGCTCGGTTAGAAGAGGCCTGATCTTTCTGATGTTGAGTAATACAAACCTACAAGATTGAGCAGTCTTTGTAATGTGCTCTTTGAAGGTCAGCTGGTCATCAAAGATTACACCAAGATTAATTGTTGATGAACCTAGCTGGATGGTGAAATCATGCAGTAGAGCTGGAGTGGCAGGGAAGACTATAAGCTCAGTCTTTGTCAGGTTGAGCGGTAAGTGATGTTCTTTCATCCATGCCGAGATGTCCGCCAGGCAGCCTGAGATCTGTGCAGCTACCGTTGGATCATCTGGTTGAAAAGAGAGATAGAGCTGTGTGTCATCAGTGTAGCAATTGTAGGAGAATCCATGATGGGACCCAGTGATCTAGTGTATGAGAACCGAGCCCTGGGGATCCCCAGTTACCAATTGATGTGCTTTGGATACCTCCCCTCCCCAGGCCACCCTGAAAGACCTACCAGTGAGATAGGATTCAAACCAGTGAAGTGGAATCCCAGTGATGTCCAGTGATGAGAGGGTAGACAGCAGGATCTGATGATTGACAGTGTTAAAAGCAGCAGATAGATCTAGCAGAATTAAAACTGATGATTTGGAATCGGCTTTTGCAATCCACAAGCTTCAGAGACTGAGAGTAGCACGGTATCAGTTGAATGGCCACTCCTGAAACCTGACTGGTTAGTGTCCAGTTTGTTGTTCTGTGAAAGAATCAATAATACCTGGTTGAAAACAACTCGTTCGAGTGTTTTCACAATAATGGAAGGAGAGAGACAGGTCTGTAGTTTTCAATCAGAGGTGTTTAATGTAGGTTTTTTGAGCAATGGGGTTACCCGAGCCTGCTTGAATGCAGTGGGGAAAGTGCCTATGAGGAGGGATGTGTTGATAATGTGTGTGAGTGCTGGAAAGAGTATGTGAGAGATCGCTTGGAGAAGGTGTGTGGGGATTGGGTCTAGAGCCGTGGTTCTCAACTGGTTTGGCCACATTTTCCCATGGTCATCAAGCCACGACCAACTTTTTTATATACACACACTAGGGGTGGCACGGTACATGTATTCGTACCGAACCATCACGGTACGGACCTCTCGGATCGGTGCATGAAGCCTTACTACGAATACAGGCAATTCACCCTCAATCGCCCACAGTAATGCAACGCTGTTTGATAACCACCAGCGCCAGCAGAAGAACAGCGAATGCCGTGAGTTACGCTTGAAAACAAAGACAACTAGACAGTGACTATGTGCAGATTCTGAACGCATCTCTCACATGGACTGACAAAGGCTTGCACACTCAAATGTTTGCGAAATGGGTCTTTGTGCTCATGTATCCTACCTTTCTCATTTGGCACAAATACAAATATTCCATAATATTGCCATATTTGCGATGTAACTTTAACTTATCTGAATGCTAAACTATTATTTATTATGTAAATTATAGGCTTTGCTGATGTTTGTATTTTATTTTGATAAAGTAAGTTAGACTAACGTTACCAACTTTAGCAATGCTGGAACTTATGTGTTTTGTGTGTTAGGAAACGTGATCATGTTTGTAACATTTTGTAATAATTGTAATCTGTATTTGTAAATAATTTTGTAATGTGTGTTTGTGCTCCAGGGCGCCGATCATTTCAACTGTTTCCTTATACCAGCAGAATCAACTTTAAACACTTATTGTCTTATTAATAATCACTGGATAAAGGCCTGCTTTTATTTGTGTACACTCATAATGAAAACAAAACAGATTGTATATATAATATAACAATGTAATATTAGTATTAATAATGAGTATTTTCACATCTAGGAGGGTAAAATTGTAATTTGCACGACTGTCTGTTCAAAATAAATGAAAAGAAACTGAGTATTGGAGATTTCTTTTTTTCCCCTGTTGTACCGAAATCGTATCGAACCGTGACCCACGAACCGAGGTGTGCATCGAACCGTGACATCTGTGTACCGAGCCACCCCTAACACACACACACATATATATATATATATATATATATATATATATATATATAGTTTGTTAATTTGTTAAAAAACAAAAACAAAGCAAATTTATTTCACAAAAATTTAAATAAAAGACTGTTAAGAATATGACTAATACTTAATAAACAGCCTATAGGTAAGGCTATTAAATAGCAGTCCCAAACTAGATTTTGTTAATAAAGTTATGTTGGTATAAGCCACCACAGTTATTTTTAACATATGCAAAATAACACAAAGTGAAAATAACATGCTAATTTTGGGTTATGGAAACAACAGTTATTGGTGAATATACAATACTAACATGAACTGTTAATGAAACATGAAAACTGCTCCTGAATAGAATGAATATCATACCTTCATGCAAATCCTTCCCAGTTAGCATACGCAGTACCAGTTATGTGATTTACCGGTACTGTACTTTTATTTCACGTGTTGCATGTTCGTAGTTTCTGCGCTTTATTAGTGAAGTGATATAAAGCGCGGCGCCACGTTCGCGCGTGCTATAGAAGAGTGCGCACCACGAAAACGGTGTAACATCTGTCATGACAGGATAATTCGTTTTTCTGTGGTGAGAGACTTTTTGTTTCATAACAAGTTACGAAAATGACGATAGAATAATGACACTGATCATCTTAAACCTGTCAACATCTCATCTGACCGCAAATACCGAATCGGGACAGCGAGTTTTTCTCAGGCACTCTTTACTTGAAGTGCATCTGACAGACGTGTCAGCAGCTTTCATGCCCGTGTTTTAAAATAAAAGTCTTGCTTCAGAAAAAACATTTAGAATTATGTTTTTTGTTGTTGCTGTTGTTTCTTTGGCCGCACACTCGCGACCCATTCAGAACGGTTTGGCGACTACTTTTGGGTTGCGACCCACCAGTTGAGAAACACTGGTCTAGAGGACATGTTGTAGGATGGCTGGAGAGGAGAAGTTTGGATACTTTAGGATAAATTAGGTGCCACCACTGAAAAAGATCAGTCTCTATTGTAAGCTTGGAAACATAAAACATGGATCTGTGTAATAACCATGTTGATGAAAATCAGAGGCACATTAATAATAGATTCATCAAGCAGAAGACTGAAATCTAAAGTGGGACAAGGACACATCCCGATGAATCACTACCAGACTTTCTGGACAAACACATCTTGGTCATCAAGACCATCAAAACAGTTACATACACCAGCAAGCAAATAGTTAACATAAGATTTGTTTGGTAAAGTAGATATTTAAAAAATAAACTGAAAAACAATCCTAGAGATTAAGTGACAAACAAAACCATTGTTAGGTGCGGTAGATAAAGATGACAGGAGAGACAAGGATCCAAATGCAAATCCATTTAATTAACAAACAAACTAAAACGAAGGACTAGAAACTTATTATTAGAAAAAAATAAATAAAGCCAGAAAGTTTTGGAAAAGTCATAGAAATCCATTTCACAAATCTCTGTATAATAGAATTATGTTTATTCAGGTCCTGAATTTCAGTGCTGCATTGCGCATATAGGCTGTATCGCATATTTCTACTCATTACCGCAGCTTTCGACTTTAAAATAATAGATATTCACACATTTATTCAATAGCCTATAGCTTGTAGGCTTATGAGTAAATAGATCCACAATAGATCATTTGAAAATAGATTCAGCTTGTGTTTTCTCTCTTTAGCTTTCCTTAAAACAATTCATCAGCGCTTCTCGTCTGCACTAAAGAGCTGCACGGTGCGATGCAAGTCTTTCGCTGGCATTTTGGTACAGTTGACAGAATTGTTACTTGCCTAATCGGGTCATTGTTGCATCGTCACAAAAATGTAGCCTATTATTTATTTGCACGTCCTTTTAATCCATTCGGTACTCATCTTTTTTTCTTTCTCTCTTCCCCATTACACAGCTGCCGTTCTAGCCATTAAAATAGTTTAGTTTCGTTTTTAATGGCAAAGTGGTTATATTTATTTTCAATTATTTATTAAGTTAATTTAGAAATATGTTTGGAACTTTTTTTATTTGTTAAATTCAAGTTTTTGTTTGTAAAGTAGCCTATGACCAAGCGGCCGCAGCTGCAGACAGTGAGTTTGCCTATGTTTGATCAATTTAGCCTTCTTAAATCACCACTTGACTAAAATAAAATCTATATATAAAATACTTTAAAAAGCATATCACAATGTTAGTTTAAACGTTTAACCTAGACAAATGCGTACTATTAGACGCGCATCCAATCGTTTGTGCGGCGAGTGGAAGCTAAAGCACGCTCTGACTTGGACTTGCCAGAGAGATCACTTGCATTTTTTTTCTTATAGTGGAAACAACTGTCATTTTTGCTCAAAGGTAAGAGTAATATATCTGTTAAGGATCTACTTTTAGGCCTATTTGTGTGTGCACTCACAATATCAGCATTCGTTGTCTTTTTTTTAGAAAACTAACATGATGTGCTTTTTGCTTCACAAATATGAACCGAAACTGAGCTAATATTTTATTTCCCCTGGCCCCGACACATTCATCATGGTAATTACTTGCTGGGGTTTTGCGGTAAGCTGTCCTACATGCGCTTTAACGAGGAACTCTTCCAGCACTCGCTGCTGCTGCTGACGGGACACAAAACACGTCGAGCTGCTCTTGTAGCATCGTGTTGTTTCCATGAGTGGCAAATCCTTTTCATCACCATAATAATTGATGGATATCTAAAATACAAAAATAAGGACTAAGACTAAAACAAGCCCGATGCGTCTGACATGAAAATTGTCCCGAAGCCATAAACTAAAGGTCGGGGCTGAAATATGGGGCTGTAAAAGTGAAGCTTGTTGCGTTTAAGAGGCAAACATTCACACAAAATTACGTTAAAATGGCTATCCTGGCGAGTATCCTTAAAAGCATTGTCGTTTTTTTCTTAATGTAAACAGTTGCGAAAGAGAAAAGTTTCCAAAACGAAATTCAGGTCCTGCGTTTAACTAATAATATTCAGTGATGTGATATGTTCTCTGTGTGGAGTAAAGGTTCTTACACAGAAATGTCTTAAGTCAGAAATTTCGTATGCGTTTTTGTGTGCGAAAATTTCGGACTCTGTGTGCAAGGACCTTCACATCTGGCGCAGGTTTCAACTTGTACTAAAACAAGAAAGCAAACAATAGCATTAATAGTCATTCAATTTAGTTAACATGCTATGATAATTTGAACAGATTTTATTCTTAAGGTTGACACACCGGGACGAATATCGGCATGTTATTCGCCAGCGTTTTCAACGCTTTTTGTGTTCACACCAAGCGATTTTCGCTGACGATGAGCCGAGTGAACATGCAAATTCATTCCCTGACATTAGATGGCGCAATGTAAAACAGAAATACCCCTGCACAAGGTGGCGCTGCGCAACTTTACTGACACTCGCTTGTCACTCAGAAGAAGAGAGCAAGTATTTACACGCTTGTCAAAATCATACAAATTTGTCATAAAGTTATTTGTGTTCAGACACCAACAAGACCAGCAGCTCTACATTCATCTTGCCTTGCATCTTCTTTGTCTTCTTATTTCTTCCCGGCAGTGCAGATCTCACCGTCGTTTAGATTTTTTTTATAGTAATAAAAATAATTTAGAGGACACTGCAATTAAAACTGAACGCTGCTGCTCAATGCAGTGCACCGAACGAACGAGAGCCATGCATCACAGTATTGATTTTTACCTGTATTTTAAATCAAACATTGTGTTTGGGGTTATAATTGATAACCAGATTTCGCCGCCGGATTAATTTCCTGAATATAACGTGGTAACGGTCGGTAACTCTGGTGCAATTTGAACGGGAGCGGGCGGTCTAACAATATCCCGTTCTCATAGGTCCTTTCAGAACAGCATATCTGCGCTTTATTCTTATCGAGCACCGGTACAGCCTGCACTCGGACCGTTATGCGCGCGCTGCAGCACGAACCGGTGCTTCGTTTTATTTGCGGTATCTGAGCAAAGCATGTACAACGATGCAGATATAATATACAGCTCTCGAACAGAACTGGCAGGTTGTGACGAGTGACAGATAGGAATAAAGATGGAGTGTGAATGCGATGTCATTGAAGGACGTTCAACTCGTCTTTCCTTTTTTTTAATGCTTATTCTATCATTTTAAATGACAGACTGTGTCGAATTTATTTATTTTTCTCTGCTGCACTTTTCACTTTGTTAACAGCAAGATGTTAAATTAATTTAGTGTTTTGACAAGACTTATAAAATATATATTAGGCTAAACCTAATTTTTTTTCCTATTGTGTTGTAGGCTGAATGTTAGCATAAACTAATTATATCCTGACAAAACGAATGAAAATAAGGATTACAATTTTTATATAACCTTTTTTCTCTCTCTGTGACACTTTATTCCATGTTGGCAGCAAAATGTTATTGACATTTTTCTGTCAATAAATACAAGACGAATAAAATAAATACAATTTTATGCAGACTACACTTTTATTTGTTAGCCTAACTATCTGTTCAAGCAGAAATATGAGTGAGCCGAGGCGCACATACACAGTTCGTTTGCAGGTCATTTATAACGGACATAACGCCAGCCTAATGTCACTGTAATCATCTTTTCCTTGATTACAATAGTCGTCCATCAAAACTTGTGTGTACTAGTGTGACACTGGCTTATTTTATCCAACTGAGAGATGTAGTTTGCGTATTATATGATTATACAGAGTTTTTGAGCAACCGTTCAGTCTGTATTACACACGATGAGAAATATGTGCTGCTCCGAAACACAGAATACATAGAGAGGTGGTACTGTTATTTATGTATAGGATATATATTTTTTTACATGACTTAACATAAGAGTCATAATATTAGTGAATATATTATATTGTAGTTTTATCTCTCGCCCCCCCTGATTGAGAAACACTGACTTAAAGCGTGATCTTCCAGCATTGTCTTCGTGATCGATCTATTAGGCATCTCTGCTCTAAGTGATGTTTAAAAAAAACAAACAATAAAAATATTCGTTTCTCATTTATTTGAGAATTTATTTGCTGATTTTTATTTTATTTAAACAGTGCTTGACGCAGAATTGCTGCTGATATTAAAGTCAAAGTAAAACACGCATGGCGCTTACAGGGTATTGTGTAACCCCATCGTGTGTAATGGGAACATTTCCTCACCGTCACAACCCTAGTGCTCGGCAATACTGTTTTGTGTTTGAGCGCCCCCAAGTTGTGTTTTACTGTAACTTCAGCTGCTCCAGACACGTGAGCAAAAGCGCCAATCTCATTGGTCGGATAGTTTTTGACTCAGCGCGTCAAACCAAAAAAAACGAACCCGAGGCGTTTTTACGCATGGCGTTTTTCGTGTTGGTGTGCACACTCACATTGGCGCCCTTTGTTTAGTCAGGAGGCGTTAAACGTCGGCGAATATGTAAAATAATTAGGTCATGAATATTATCTTAAAAGTCATGGAAATTTGTTGGTGAAAATGTGTACGAACACTGAGTAGGGAATAAACATAAGTTAAATTGTATGAGTCAGGATCTACTAAGGGGTAATTAAATGTAAAAAATAAATTATGCAAAAAATGTAATTATTGGAAAATTTAACAAAATTTTGAAAGTCTTTTAAAAAACTGAGAAGACAGTGATAAAAGAAAATGATCCTTTAGCCAACATTATGTACTGTATATAAAATAGGGTCAAGAATAAAAAAAATAACAGTAATATTTAATTTAGGAAATGTCAATCAGAACGTGTAGGTTGTGCATAAAAATGTCTTTGATTAAACAAAATTTAGCTTAAGGTATGGTCAATTTAAAGTTCAGTTTGGGAGTAGGTATAGAGCTGACCGATTTAGCTCTCCGCTGGGTTTCAGCACAGACGGTGAAAGTGGAGAAAAATTAAGTCTTCTAATTTTTTTTTATGACCATTAACCCTGGCCAAGTCAAAATCAGTGCTGTCCAGTCTTGGAAAAGCATTTTTACTTTTACTTTACTTTTAGTCATTAACTGTGACTGTGATTTACTTTTAGTCATAACTGTGGGTCGCAGAGTAGGACAAGGTGCGTTGTACAAAGTCACTTGACTGCAGCTAAATTTGCATTTCAATGACACATACAGTTCAGTCTAGGGCTGCACGATATATCAATTAATTACGAATTGCGATATTGCTTTGTGCTATTTTTGAATCACAAAGGCCGCGATTTAAAACATGAGTTGCGTGTTTTGAAACCCGGGCGCGCACTAGTTGCAATAACAGAGATGGTCTCAGAGTGACGGCTCATTAAAGGCTCGGTCCGCATTATTGATGAGAAGAAACTCGCTCACTTCACTGCGCTGTGTTCTGCATGAGACTGCATAAACCGGAAAAATCTAATGTTACAAAAACGGTTTCAGGTATGTTCATTCAGTTCTATAACGTCTGCTTGAACTTGGCACTGCTATCTTTACGAGATATACTGTATATTTTTAGTGTTTATTTAAAATGAGACATCTGTTCATTACCCTGAAGGTAGGCTACGTGAAGTGCACGGAGAGGGTATGTGAACAAAATGCTCAATTTTGGCAGTCATTTAATTCTAACTTAAAGTAACATTAAAATGTTTCTTAAAAGCAAATGCTGTTTCTAGTATAAAAACAGGAAAATTGGAGTGCAGTAAACAGTCAAATAACATCAAATTACCTCATCTTTTACGGTCAGAACTGACTGCATCCACACAAGCAGCATGCGTCTAACCAGATGCCCGCTAAATATGCTGCTTTAGAAAATTGCGCTGGTTGTTCATTGTATCTTTTTAAGTAGATTTGTAGAACTTAATAGCATGAAGAACAAATAGCCTATTGATGGACTGTACATTGAGATCGATTTAAGAAACCCTCGTTGATACAGAAACACCCTGTGTTTTTGTTTCATGTTCAAAATATGAGCAAGAATGCAATTTTCCCTGAATATCCAAACGATTGCAAATGTGACATTGATTTTAAATAACAGTTAAGAAAAAAAGACAATATTAAGTGAACATTTTACATTTGAAATTTAACCTACATTTTAAAAACAATATTGTCAAAGTTGTTTGTTATATTTTACAATGAAATAATAACAGTTCCAATGAAATCCGCAACAGAACTGGTGTGTGTCTCCAAGAAACAGCGGTGTTTTGTTAGTGAAGGAATCTACAGCTTTGAACAACTCGGAGAGTCAGTGATTAATAATACATTCATAACTATAGCCTTCTGCTTCCTTACTGATTGAATGAATGAATGAATGACGTGACGCCTCGCTCATTAAGACAGTGACTTACCACCACCTACTGGAGATTTTAGTTTTAAATATACAAGTAGGCTATCACTTCGTTTTGCCATCATTTATTGCTTTATTTATTGTATTAATAATGGCCTACACTTTATGGAATGGTAAGAATATGACATAAAACATGACATACAATTAATAAAGCTAGAAATACATTGCCTAAAGGTAAGAAATGCACCTGTTAATCAATTTAAGGTGGCAAATATTGTCCCATAATGGCAAAGGTGGGACTGCGGTCTAAGTGGGGGTACTCAAAATAATTTTAAATGCCCCGGGGGGTACGCCACTGCAAAAAGTTTGAGAACCACTGCACTCGCAGCGCAGATGTAGCTGTACTGGAGTGAGCATGTTTCAGGTTTTATGGACATATTTCATACACTCATTAACATCTGTATATGAAGACATTAAACGTAAATATTAGTTGGGGAATTTTAGTTCTATTATAAAATAAAATGAAAATGTTTCTTAATTTCCGCCATATTAAACTTTTAATTAAGAATAAGCTTACAGTCATTTCAATTTTTTTTTTTTTTTATCTTAAATATTTTGGTGGGTCTCGAAATAGATTATACCTGTCTAGGTGGGTCGCGTATCTAAAATGCATTAAGAATCACAATTCCTATGATAGTTGTGAAAGAGGTGTTATCAGAGGCAGACATGTAGAGGGAAGAATTGTGTCTGATGAACAGGAATGCCCTACAAGATCAGATTAAGCTGATTACATGCACATGGTCATCTTGGGAGTAGTTAGACACCTCTTGACATTCTTCACTCTGGCCCTGTTGTTTGCCTGTGAGGCAAAATGAGATATCCCATAAACTAAATGAGCTGAAAGGGATGATGCCAAGTGAGTTTGCATGAACTGGACCGGTGGAAGGCCACTGAGCTATGTCAGTTTCTGTTGTACACAGCACCTGTGGTACTGAAAAATGTGTCATCAGAGGCAACAAGCATTTCCTGTTACTGACTGTAGCTGTGTCAATTCTGGAGCCAGATGACAGGATTTGAAATGCCTACCTGCAGTTCACTCAAGAACTAATGGGGCTCTTTGTACACAGCAAAGTACCTGCCATACAGGTCAGCACTGCATATGACAATGTACATGGACCAATGAAGATGTCAGGCACTTCAATCGCTCATTAAATTAAATCAGCCTGCAAAAAGTCCCTTGGAACGGGTCACCGGGCGTTTGTCAGAAGTTGAACATGCAGAAGTAAACAAGAGCCAAACACAACCTGACACACAGCCTGTTTGCTTCTGTGAAAGAAAAGTCTGTTGCTTTCTCCAGAGAAATTCTGAACCAGCGCTACACTTCAACATTATTTCATCAACCATGCAGCTCAAAACTTCTAAACATAATGTGCACAGAAAATGGGCAGGGCAGGATGAAAAGAAAACTACTGCTTCAAAAATATCTCATCCACAAAGTGGCCTGCCTTCCACAAGAAAATGGTGGTTATGTCCTCATACTGTCAGGTTGGGTGGAAGGGAAGAGAGCGAGGACCCAATTGCAGAAGGAAAACGGGCTTTTTATTTATAATAATAATAAATAAAACAAACCAAAACAACCCCGTAGGGGAAAAACAGACTGGCAAGCAGGCAAGGCTGGACAGGACAGGACATAAGGCATACAACATAAGACGACGAACCAACACCGGAACTGCAAACACAAGGAGATTTTAAAGGGAGCAAATGAGGAGGGTAACGAGGGAGATCAGCTGGGGAAAATTAATCAATAACAAGGTAACAAGATGGGTGTGGTCAAGACAAATGACATGAGAGCACATGGCACACAGAAAACTAGGACAGAAGCCACGTGCTCACACAAAACAAAAACACAAGCACATGGCCAGCAAACAATTCACCAGCCATGTGCAAAACAAGACAGGAACACGCAGCTAATGAGAACTCCTAAGCCACATGTTCACACAAGACATGACAACATGAAAGCACGCAGCCAATGAAACACACAAGCTGCGTGCCACACAGCACAAGATATAACACAAATGCACGCAGCTGATAAAAACACGAACTGCGTGCAACACAACAAAACACACGTGGACAAGAGTGCGCGGTGCCGAGCGAACTCGAGACCGCGCACACACAATGACAGAAAACGGAGCGCGAGTGTCCGAACCCCGACACGAAACCGAAACTCAAGACATGAGTGCCGGGATCCGATCACCACGCTCCAACACGAAACAAGGTACGCAGACGAGAGAGCGCACGGCTCGAGCTCACTCGAAGCCGCACACTCACATGAAACCAGGACATGACGGGGGCATCAGGGCTCTGTCACAAAACCATGAATAACACTAGACCGAAGTGACAGAACCCCGACACATACATCTACGCACAAATCTTAAAGGTTGAATTTAGTCGTATCTCTATTTTAAATAACTGTAGCAGAGTAAACCATTGATGATTATAATAATGTTAGGTGTTGCTGTAGTTTAACTAGTAGAAAAGGGTGCGAGCAATGCCACTAGTCATGGGTTTGATTCTTATGGACCACACATACAAATGTATATTTCTCCTATACTACAAGTTGATGCGAATATGGACTTATGCTAGATAAAAAAGTAACAAGCATATAGTTATTTTTTTCAGGCCATGTTTTCCAGGGCTGTGTGGGAAATGGAGGGTACAGTTCCTGATAATTGGATAAATATAAATAAGAAAACAGTTAGATACCAAGTACTAGAGTAAAATAATCATTCAAGATGAAAAAGGACCCCCGGGATGACTGGCTGATGTTCCCATTAATCAAAAGAAAACATACTTTAGGTATGTTTTTATGAAAGAAAAATATATTTATTACATTATTAGTATATTTATTGCAGTTACTACAATGTTTATTACACTACACAATTGTATGTGACTTCTAGATAATATTTGTGATTGTGAAAACTATAGCCTGACCATCCAGCTAGTGCTTAGGGGCAAGAGGAAAAGAGGACGACTATGTTGTTGGTACGTTTCATACTGAATAAAGGAGTCTCAAACATGGAAATGTATTCATTGAAAAATAATTTTTAACCATTTATGTTTTAAATGTTTTTATTTGCTCTTATCAGATTCAGATGATCTGGAAGAGGGTGATAGGTAACTATTTCCAGTGTTGGGTAAAGTTACTTTTAAAAGTAATGCATTACAATATTGAGTTACTCCCCAAAAAGTAACTAATTGTGTTAATTTTTATGGAAAGTAATGTGTTCCATTACTTTTGAGTTACTTTTTTCGTACCTGTCTGCGGCTTGATCTCTTTCAGGCCTTGCAAGTGTTTTTTTAACTGAGAAGTTCTGCATTCAACAACATTTTATTACATTTATAACCTACACCTTTTTATTAAAAACAAATATATAGAATAATATTATATTCTGAGAATGTTCTGACCCCAGAGCTATGCATACCATATAAAATATCTCTTTACATTACAGATTATTGAAAGTTTAAATTCATGTTTGTTACTTTTGTATTTTTTGTGTTGGTAGGCTATGGCCTACATAAAGTAAATCCACTGTCCATTGAGATAATAACGAGTGTAATATAGGCTAGATACTTGCAATTATGAAATAAGTTATATTAAGGCGAAAGACAGATCTTAAACATTTAAAAGGCTTAATAACTTGGAGAACAATAAGATGATTCTAGAGAACAAACAACATCTCCAATTAAACATATATATATATTTCAGCTTTAAAATTAGAAAAATTGCTTGACATGGCCTGTATAAGTTGATTCCAATAGACCAAATCTCTTGAGTTTTCTACTAAGTGTCCTCAAATTATTTTTTTTTAATGCAGAAAATAAACAAACAAACAAAAAAGTCCAGATCACTTCTGCAATGCAATGAAAAAACAACAACACACATTTGTGTGTGTTGGAGTATTCTTATAATAATAATAATAATAATTTGTTACATTTATATACCGCTTTTACATAGAAGGGGGGAATCTCCTTGTCCACCACCAGTGTGCAGCATCCACCTGGATGATGCGGCAGCCATATTGTGCCAGAACACCCCACACACCAGTTTATTTGGTGGAGAGGAGACAGAGACATCTTAATACTATGAGTTCACTATTTCATCTAGGTTTTATTTTCAAAGTAATGATTGTAGCGCAGCATGAAGTCTCTCAAAACGCTGGTCTGTGACACAGTTTCTTTTTGGGTGAGGATGAGACTTCCAATCCTAAACAGTCTCTCAACTGGCGCACTGGAAGATGTTGCTGTGTTGGCTTT